>VZTU01012179.1:119414-135390 GCA_013400835.1 Zapornia atra
CACTTAATGTCATCAACTGCTCTGCAAGGTACAATGGAGGTTGATCAGGTTGACTATTAAGAGGTCTAATCCAGAGTTCGCTTACATCAGAAAGGGCCTTTTAATCAGTTGGAGTGGGGGTTGGATGATACCTGATAGAAAGGCCAGGTGGATGATGATGCTAAACAGTAGCCCCTTAATGAATCTGACAGGAGGGGATGTTACTGTAGAAGAGAGAAGAAAGTGCAAGGTTTGCACAAGGAGCAGAGAGGGACGAGAAGCCGGAAGGAGTGCAGGTAATGGAGCACCAATCATCCCATTAAAAGCAAAACTGCCAGCACATGGTAAACTATGGTAAACTGTGTTCAAAAAGGAAAGGAAAACCCTCTGCAAAAAACGTGCTTCCCAAGAGAGAAACACAGAGGTCCATAGAAAAGAATGAGCTGAGGTCACAGATGTGATATTTATTGGGGCAATAGATCCAGATGCAGCACAGCATGCCTCATTGCAAAAGGTGGCAGCGGTTAACAGTGATTGGTACTAGCTGGTTTTAATGACACACTGCTCCTAAAGACTGCACACAGATTTGAAAACAAACATGATCAGATGGAGAGATGTGAAACAGATAAAAAGTATAAGCCAAAGGCCTTGAAGGAAAAGATACTACCACAAACAAGTTAGGGGAGGCAGTTGCCATGCTACAGGTAAAAGATGTAAGATCATCTTGTGAGAAATCTTTCCTGAATGATCAGGCAGATGAACTATTGAGACTACCTCCTCTATTCTCAAGAGTTTCATCTGAGAGCATGTCAGGGCAGTACGGTCACAGCAAGGGCAGTGCTGACACCACCCACAAATAGAGGGCTTGAAGGGACAACAATGTTACCTTTTCTATTGAAAACTCATTTGGAGGGCAGACCTTGGCCAGAAGAGTATGTCATTAAGGGAGTAACAGAAGTCCTGAGAGAATTAAAAGAGGAACAAACAACAAAATCAACAGAGATGGCAAATTGGCTGAAGTCAATGGGCATCTCAGTAAAAACTTAGTAGCCTGTATAGGTCCCTGCAGTATTAGGTACTGACAGAGAAAGGACAGTTGGTGACAAAGCAAGCATGAACATTTAATAAAAAGGATGCTCCGCAAGAATTGTGGTCTTACAATAGATGACAGAATGACCAAGATATGTACATTCCAGAATACTTTAGCAGCATCACCACATGGATTTCCAGAAACTTCAGAACAATGGATGGACAGAGACCCAAATGTAATCTGACAGTACAGTAACCAGAGGCAGGAGTTAAGACTATGCAAACAGTAAGAGTGTGTCTGTGGAAAGTGTTTTGGAGACGATGCCTCAATAGAGGATGAGGTCAGTGGAGAAAGCTGTCAATTATTTGAGCTGGAAATCTACATTGCTGGGAGCTGTATTAGCAATACAGCTGGTACTGATTACATAAAAGCAGTACAGGAAATACCAGAAAGAGAAGATAAAAAAATGTCCTTCGGTTTAAATGTATGAAAAATTCATCTTTGTAGTTACAGTGATAACTGTGGAAGGTCTTAGTGCATTTCTTTACATCTCTCTCAATTAACTGATCCTGTGCTTTTGAATAATGTGCTTAGAGCATGATTCAATTATATTGAACCTAACTAAATAAAAGGTGTAACTGGTGATTAGAGAAGTGCAATGACATCAATGGGAGGAGCCGAATAATTAGTTTCCATATGATGTTTTCCAGAGTTTTATTTTTCAGACAAGTCTGAGTACAGACCCAGCATACATTCTTTCACATCCTAGCATTAAAAAAAAAAACATTGTCATGGTTATGAAATGTAATAGTCTTTCCTGTGGGGTTTATAGCCTAGAACTATTTGAGTGCCAAGTCTGTATGTCAACACTTTAACCTCTAATAATGTCAGAAATGGTTAAAAACTGGCAGAGAAAAAGCGAATACACAGGACAAAATCCAATCTGAAGAACAAATAATTTCAATTAGCTGCAAAGATGATCACAGCTGGAGTCTGGTTCAAGGAACTGGTCCACAGACCACGCAGACATGTAATAAACCCTCACTCATTTGTCTGTATGACATCACATACTTGTATTAGTATCACTGTTTACCACGGCACTATATTTATCTTACAGATTTTTCCTGATTCACAACCTCCAGATACCTACACAGCTAAAATCTTTTAATTGAAACTCTTACCCATGCATACCTCAGTTTCTGCCACATTTTTTTGCCTGTTTTTCACAAATTCAGTTGTTCTGCAGTCATTTTTGTTCAGAAAGATGGCTACAAATTATTTTCCTAGACTGTTATTTCACTCACCTCTCTCTCACAATCATTCTCTCCATAGCCTAAGTCAGTGTTATTTATCTTTTAAGGAGTGTCATAGTTTATATGAGCTTCTCATTCAGCATCTAAAGGTTGACTCCTATTTTTAATCTGTAAATGATGCCAGCATCTATTTTCCACTTGTTACATTTTCAAAAGAGCACCAGAGTGCTTTCATCCATATATTTGGCAGAAGCTCCATTAAGAACTTCTAAAGAAGTGCGACCTATTTATCTTCATTGCTCTTAGATACAATGCCTAGAAAAAAATTGCCAACAACCTGCTGCTGAGGTCCTGAGACGCCTGCTCCTCAAGCTGACTACTATTGTTCTCGAGTTCTCTTGTAAAGCTCTGTTGCAATTTGTTCTCTTTTATTTAGCAATAGAGCACTTTGGAGTAGGGACTTAGGGACTTTGCATTTATGCAACATTGCTGGACCTGCAGTGATGCCTGCAGAATAACCATTAATAAAACTGTATACAAAATTATGTCTCCCAGAGGTCAGTTATTTGCTGCTGTAGCTTATGAAATAGCTACACACCCATAAACGGCAGACTTAACTTTTGGTGATCTAGTAGCTATCTAGAATTGCCTTGAAGACCTGACATTCCTTCAGCACTGAGCGTGAGATACAGTGTGATTAAAGATGTCAAATCCAAACACAGACTTTAAAAAAAAAGCTTGTGAAATTTGTGAACAGGTCCAAACACCATACTCTGAACCTGTGTGTATTTGCTACTTGGCTTGTGCTTACTCCAGAATTAATGAAACTGGCCATGGCAAATTTCAGTGGCACTGCTTGCTTTTAAACTTTCTGCCTCACAGTCTCTTAAAAATGTGTCAAGACAGCAGCCTAACTAGCTATTCTAGGAGCTGATTTGCTTGATGCTTCTGTAATATGTTGCTAGTACAAGTCTTACAGCAAATTGGAAAGAAATGGGAGAGCAGGGGTGTATGCAAGGTCTACAGAGCAAGAGTCAGCTTCCTAAGTCTCACAGAGGATTCAGTGTTTCAGTTGAGGAGTGGGCTTGATAAACTGTTCCAAACTTCCCTGAAGAAAGATAGGGGGATCTGAAGGATTAAACACATATTGGTCATCCACACCTGTCATTGTGAACAGGAGCCTCGGGGGGTATGGGGGTGTGTGTCAACAAAATCTTTCCTATCCATTATCATTCCAGATTCCAGAGGTAACTTTCTCCCCGGATCACGACATGGGTGCCAACAGCCACTCACTCTCCACCTTCAGTTTGGACGAATCCCAGCCTACAGTCCTTTCACAGAGGAGCAGGAAGCAGCAAAATCTCTCCCACACATCAGAGCAGTGATAAATTCTCCTGATGCGTTGCAGAGGGCTTGACTGGAAAGCAATGCCCAGCAAGGCTTACTTAGCACAGCGGCCTGTGGCTGCTTGGAAACCGTGGGGTAAATTTGCGATGGCACTGTTGCAGGGCGCACTTTGCACCTTGGGTCCAGGCTCGGTCGGGTTTGTGTTTCTGGACAGGGTTTGCGAGGCGGTGTTTGGGCGCTGTACAGCGCGTTACTGCTGGAGACCAAGTCCCTGTCTGGAATTTCAGTGGGGCGTCCCCTTCACGTGGTGAGACAGGGATTCACTGTCGCCTGCCTCACGTGTTTTAGGACACTGCAGAGCACGGGCTGACCCTGAAGCAGAAAATAGGCAAAATTTGAAAAATCCTCAGCCACCCCCGGCGGGACGCCCAGGCTATCGGGCTGCCGGCCGGGCCTGCCCGCCCGCCCGCGGGCAGGGCGGTGCCCCGGCGCCCCTCCGAGGCGGCGCGCGGCCGTTGGGCTGGGGGCGCGCGGCAGGTGCGCTCGAGCCGCACGCATTCCCGAAGCTTCCGGGGCTTCGCTCGGGAGGCGCCGCGGCGGGTTCCGGGGCCCCGGCTAGCACCCCGGCGGAGCTCTCTTCTCCTCTCCCCGGGCTCGTTGCCTTCCAGTCAGCGCGGCAGCTTCTCTCCGCTGGGATCGGCCGCCTCAGCTGCGGGCGCAGCCGGTACTCGGCTCAGTGAGGGGCCCGGGGTGGCTGCCCCTCCTTGCAAGAGCCGCGCTGCTTTCGTGCCTTTTGCAAGTGACATAAGAAGACACCGGGAGTGTTAATTGCAGGTACAAGGCATCCCTTTGCCTAGCTGTCTGAAATTAAGCGGGTCTGCAATTGGATTTGGGTGTCAGCTAAAGATTTTCCGTATCGTTATTTGCATCTGTATAGCCTGTTAATTGGAGTGCAGCAAGAGTCCCAGGGAGCGGCCCCAGAGGGTAAAGCTTGCTTAATTTGCTGTGAAGAAGCCTCTAGCAGTTCACACATGCTGATGTCAGAGTTGCGCACATCCTCCGAGTAGCAAAGTTCACCTCGGAAACTGCAGCGAGAACCGGCCGAGGGCCGAGGGCCTCGACCGCCTCACGGGGAGTGACCGCCCGCTGAAGCGTGCGCCTCCCGGGCGCTTCCCGCCTGACCCCGCCGCTCGGGCAGCCGCTCCCGGGGGAGCCAGCGCCTGGGGCCGCGGCGTCTCCGTGAGCGGTTTGGGGTTTTTCCTTTTTCTCATTCCTGCAGAACGTTATCGTCTTGGGTGACTACAAAAAAGAGCAAAACTTGCCAGCTGACAAAGTGCAAGGGTTAGAGATAGAGCTCTGTAAGTAGGCTTTGGTGTTAAAAGGTAGATTTGGAACAGTTAGTTGGGAAAGAAATACCAAATGTCTTTAAATTGCTTTAGTAATTTTCTAATTCTTGAAGCTGTTTTCCTGTCATAGTTCGGCTGAATAAAAACATACACCTTGCTGTGTTAGTAAACCGCTTCAGAGAGACAACAGTAACTGTTACATTGTTGCAAACATAGTTACTGTTACATTGTTGCCAGCATAGTTACGGTTATATTGTTGCCAACACCGATTCTGCCACATTGTTGCCAGCATCTGTACCGTTGCATTGTGGCGAACATTGTCACAAACATTGTTCCTGTTAAATAGTTTCAAACATTGTTACAGTTCTATTGTTGCTACAATTGTAGCCGTTACATTATTGCCAGCGTTGTTGCTGTTATATTGTTATCACCATTGGTACTGTTACATTGTTGCTAACATTGCTATCGTTACATTGTTAGCTATTATTACCGGCTCTCGGTCAGTAACCTGCGGGTTGCTTGCTTTCAGACTTTGGGATGGAAGGAAGTGGCGAGTGACTCCAGTCTTACAGGCTGGGGAAATACAGGTTCTCATGTGGTATGATTATTTTCACAGGGAATTTACAGGGGACTAAGCAGTTGTAGGGTTTTATCACTCATCTGTTGATACTGTAAGGCTCATTTAAACCCTATGTAGTATGCAGTCAGCACTTCTGGTGTGGTCAGAAATCTTTGTCATTCCTATACCCTAGTGAGCTACGGAGCTGATGTGAACTTGAGGTGCATGCCATCTTGCAGGGTCCTAAAAGTAATTTTAAAAGCCTATTCTCTAAGTTTGGTTGGTTCATAGGTCTAAAACTGATAAGCATGAATTGGTACTGCTGTAGATTTTTTAGCAATGTCGAGAAGGGATCATAGCAGTCATGCGCAAACAGGCTGAGATTTATGGTCTGTGAGGAGCATTCAGCATAAGAATCTTAAACACACTGTGTTGTCCTTTTTTTTATGGAGTCTTTCTAGTATTTGTCAGAAATGCAGGTGACAAGCTTTTTCCTTTTGGAAAAAGATATTTCAGCTTCTCCATAATAAAGAGAATCCAGCCTGAGCACAAAAATGAAATAGCAGTGCAAGGGAGCCAAGTGAATTCATGTGTGCAGAGGTGTGGTTTTCTTTTTTTTTTTTTAAACTAACTTTATCTGTGAACTCCCAGCCCTGGAGCCTATTTGAAATAAGATAGGAAGCTTCAGTCTTGTCACAAATGCAGCTACAACTTGTCCTGGGGAAGCCTTCGTAATGGGGTCAGGTAAAGTTCAATGAACTACCAAACCAGCACTATTTCAGAAACGCTAAGGTGCTCTTTCCACTGATCTCTCCACTCTCTCGCCTGTTATTAAACTGGTAGTTTTTACAACATCAATAAAGAACTTTCCTACCCAATTGCCCCAGACAAAGGCCTGAAAGCTAGGTTTAAACTATGAAAACTTTGTGTTAGGTTCATTTAGATTGTTTTGCTGTGTCAAATACTCACTTGAGTTCAAAAGTTCAGATGAACCATGAACTTTGTCATTTCACAGCAGGCAGTTCCACAAATATAATCCGAAAGTGAAAAAACATGTGATATTTAAGGTGCATTTGTTGATCTGTGTGGAATATACTTGAAGTTCTGTGTTTGCAAAGTTCTGCTTGACTTAAAGAAACTTTTAACTATTTAAAAGATGGAAAAAAACCTAAACACAATTAAGCCAAATAATTCCTTGATCCCTGACCTTTTAGGCTTTCAAACCAACACATATTCAGTGACTAATCATTACTGCACAAACTAAACCCAGCTAATCTTCTTAATAAATTGTGAAGTCTTGTATGTCTCATGGTTTCAGTGATGGCTTTTCTCCCTGTCTGGAACATTGCAGAATATCAAAACAAATGGGTCATGGCTTTATGTATTTGTTTAAAGTTCGAATCTATGTCATCTCATGATATAGCCTTGAGTTGAGCAGGTTTTACAAGCATATGTGAAGTATAAGACTGTTAGGAATGAAAAATCAGTCGATACACTTTTCACCTACTTATAAAATAAAAAATGTGTGGGCAAAACCAGTTTGCACAAAACTATTTTTTAAAATGTGGAAACTTACCAGAAACTGAAGAGCCTGTAATAAATTCAGCTTCTTTTCCATGAAAAGGAATTCCTTGTGCCTACTCTGTCCTTCTTCTTAGTAGGTCTGGAGACTCAATCTATCAGGAAGAAGCAACATTTCTTTTTCAGACTTAATTTTGAAACCACAAACAACAATTCATTGTTTGTAAATTATATTTCAGGGCTCCCCAGAATTGCTACCTCTGTCTTCAAACAAACAAATGAACCCAACATGGCATTATCTGAAATGTTTTTCTCAGTATCATATATTTTTACATTTTATATTAGAAAAAGTTTGAAATTTTTGAACTTTGTGCTGTGTGAAACCTGGGGCCTTGTTTTGGGGGCTTATTGTATAATTACAACAGTCATTTAAGGAAAACGTAATTGTAGGTTTTTGTTAAAATGGCTATATTTGGTCCCTGTATGAAGCACGTGTTCTTTGCAGAAGGAGTAATGTAAGTGAAATATCTCATTGTTTTTCTTGCATTACTCAGCAAAGAACAGATATGAACATAGGGAAGAAATTAGCAGCCGTGTTCTTTGTGAACAACAAAGAGAGGAGAATGAGGAAATGTCAAATTTGGTGGACATCTGCAACAGTTCAAAATCTGTGCTGCTAAGCCCGCAGTTTTAGCTGAGATTGTGATCAAGCTTGTGATGTGGGTTGTGACTGTTATTAGGATCACTACCTTATCTCCTCCCTCTTTCTGAAGGCCTGAGTATGCTAAATGGAAAAAAATACACATTGTAAGAAAGAGAGCATTGCATGTCTTGTCTGATCGTTGCAAATGTTCATTATCTTGGGGCAGTTCTGCTGCAGTATCTTAATGAAGTGCACCTATTCCAGATGTTGGTGACACTTCACTCACAGGGCTGGCTCTGCTGCAGCAAGCACAAGCTTTATTTCTGCTCTCAGGCTGTTGTGGGAAGAAGCCAGGAAAGCAAAAATAGAATTTCTAGAACACAAATACAGCATTTCAGTGGCAATAGGTTCATACTAGTGCAGGAAGCATTATGTACCTCATCAGCGATCGGTAGCTCATGCTACAGGAAGTCTGTCTTCTGAGACCTCTTCTGCCCTCACTTGCAGTATTTCTGGAGATGGGCTGGTGATAGTAGAGTCACTGGAGATGAGAGCCATAGGCTGCATCATCACTTAGCCCTGGGCAGCCACATGGGCAGTCATGGCATCAGCAAGTGACCTTAGACACTGATACAGCCTTGTGTCAGAGAAGTTGCAGAGGTGGCTTTACGCCAGTTGAGCATTCTGTCCCTTCTCAGAGCTGTCTGCAAATCTGTATAGAGGCGCAACATATGTACAATCTTCCTAGATTGTTGTATAACCTGAGAGCTGAAGAGACTTTTTCAGGGGGTTGGTGATGGTTGTTTAGTTTGTTTGTTTGTTTTTGCAAGGTACAGTTAAGACCAGAGTCCTGTGTAAGTTTCTAACTGAGAATAGAGTTAGCTGAGGTGGCCCTTTATTGCTTCCAGTTGTTGAGATGGGTATAGCAAATGAAAAGCTAGGAAGGATAAGTTATTTGTCTCCTACTCTATAAATGGGCAGTGGTTTTAAACATATTTTTCTTTTTCCATTTGGGAACATGAGTTTTACTGAAGAATATTCTACTGAAACCAGGCTACAGCACAAACAATGTTCAGGCAATACAGTACTTTTAATTTTGTTCTCAGTTTTAATCAACTTTATCAAGAATAGGTGAGCAGTATTTCTCTTCTTATAGATACATCTTGGGTAAGTAGATGTTCAGGGTCTAATTAATTGTGACAGGTCCTAACAGGTGAAAACTTATAAATAGGTCTCCTGTTTTTATCAGGAGTTCTCCTAAATGTATAGTCATCAGGAGTAATCAGTTTTCCTAAATGTATAGTAATCGCTATATAGTGCATTTAATGTATTTCAGAGTTATAATGAGAAAATTGGAATGTTAAGAAAAATATTAGTGCAACTTACTTTTTTTGTTATATGTTTCTTCCCATAGGTCATCTCAGTCCTGTGTAGGTACAAATAGCAAAAAATGATAGGCACTGAGATTCGTTACTGAAGCTATGTAAAAATGGCCAAACTTGTCTAGTACCAATTCATAAATTAGACTGTATTAATCTTTCCTTGTTTTGACTGAAATAGAATAATACTGGTGAGAAA
This sequence comes from Zapornia atra, assembly GCA_013400835.1. Classification (NCBI taxonomy): domain Eukaryota; kingdom Metazoa; phylum Chordata; class Aves; order Gruiformes; family Rallidae; genus Zapornia; species Zapornia atra. The sequence goes on from VZTU01012179.1 coordinate 128,671, forward strand.
TACAACCCATTTTTCCATTCAGACTGTTGTTAATTGGGTTCATCAGATTATTTGTTGACTGGGAGTAACTCTGAAATGGGAGAAATACAGGAATAGGTATTGTGTTGCTTGTGAGAATTTGCATTACTGGACTTTTCTAACTACTTATTATAACTTGATGCTTGTTGTAACAAATTATTTGACAAATATGACAATTTTTTTACTTACTTGTATACATAATTTTATTAATGTTACTTATGCTGACTTACTGATAATGTGTCAGCATAGAAAGCAGGCACATTGCCTGCTTCAAGAATGCTGAAGTTCTGACTCCTAACATGGTGTCAGTTTTTTCCCAGGCTTCTAGAGACTTCAGATTTTAACTGGAAAATCTGAAACAAAAAGTTGGTTTCTGATATCAACCTCTTACTGGTCCACTTGTTCATATTTGGGAAAGAGACTTCAGTGGTATTTTGGCCTTTTGGCTCTGCTTGCAGGGAAAGTAACATTGAAAAATCATTAAAGTGATTTCAGAAACATTCTGTTTAGACTTGACATGAAAACATTTAAAACATTTCTGGAAGACAATGATGGCAAATTTGTACATTTTTTTCCAAAGTGGTTGAACCATTACTATATTCAGTGTTTCCTCATCCATACAACGCAGAAGAGGCTTTGAACTTCTTTTTCAAATGGTATCCTTTCAGACTAAATATTACACTGTTACATTTTTACTTCATAAATGCGTCATTACTTTGGTTAATTATTAGATTCACCAATTTTCTGGGGGCTGACATGGAGTTTTAAACTGAAGTCATTTAAAATAAGGGCTGAACAGCAGAAAAACAGACCGACACTGAGACCACAGAGAAAGGCTGGTGCACTAGTGCATGTGTTTACCGTGTTAACAGAAGCGTGTAAGAACCTGATCCTCTGACTGCTCAGAAGTCTGAAAATAGTTTAGTAGTATTGATATGTTCCCAAAAGGAAACACAGAAGTGGTAAATTGTAGTCCCAACTCTAAGTCAATGTGGTCAAGCCTTGCACTAGTTTGGGCAAAGAGACAGTAGCTGCAATAATTTCAGGTTTACCACTGATCCACAGGAACAGTGAGATGTCTCTTCTTATGACTCGCCTGTTTGTGTCTTTAGCTGCCCTGACAGGGGTGTTTAAATACATAGCAGCTTACTTGTGAATGGCAAAGAAACAGATGATTAAAACAACAGAAAGAGAAGAAATGAGAATGCTCAGTTTTAATAATTCCAACAATAAATTTATCTTAGGTTATTTTTCTGCACAAGGATTTTCAAGCATTTTCTTTGACATCCTGCTAAGGATGCTCAAGTTGTGAACTTATTGAACAATTCCCATTTTCTTGTCAAAGGAGAGTCACAGACAGCAGGCTAATTGTAAATTAACATCAGACCATATTTCATTTCCTTCTCCTCTTCTGCTCAGGTACCTGGCCAAGTGGTGGTTAGGAGGTCTAATTCTTTGTCACTTGCTGATGGCAACACTGTAAGACTGTAGGTTACTTAAGCTTTCAGTGCTGACTCTTTTAGCCTTCAGCCAGTTTCTCAGCTGCTGCCTTCTCCCTATTCTTTAAATTACTTTTCTATAACCATTAAAAGTGTTCTTTTTACCTGGATTTTCTCCTGGCTAGATGAAAGCGAGGAACTGTCAGTACTGGCTTCACAGTCCATAAAAGACTCTAGTATGTAGTTTTCACAGTTTTCACCACAGTTTTTTGGAAGTTGTACTATTGTAGGAAGCTGCCAGGATATATTTCTGTACCCTGTGGGGCTGCCAAGGCCACACGGTGAAGTGGCACTCCTCCCTGGTTTGTATGTCTCCTCCTTGGTATGCCATAACTGTTGCTGCCTTGTGTCCCAGGAGGTTATCCCACCCCAGCAAAATCTCCAGGTGATCAACTAATTCATGGTAATGACAGTGGTGGTGTGTTGTTGTTAGGGTATCCACTGCTGCTGATTTCTGAGGTTTCTAGTTCTTTAAACTCAACCTCTGCATGTGTTTGCTGTTTAATGTTTTGAACAAGCTTTCCCAGTCTCCACAGGAGCTGCTTCTTTGGTCAGTTTTATTAGTGGACTTCCTGATGGCATGTTTCCTACTTGAACTGGATAGTGCTGTTCGTACAAGGCTTCTGTAATTTGTTTTGGCTCTGTAAACTCAGTCCAAGGAAATAATTTTCTATCTTTAAATAGTGTAAAATCTCTAGATGGCTGCTTCTCAGACTCTAGCTCTCTCATTTGGTTCATAGTTCCCTATTGTCACTAACTGACTGTTCAGCCTATGTCTTACTTCAAGGACATCTAACTTTTGAGTAGCTTTTGTTTTCTCTCAAGTCATGAGGTCTCAGCTGGTGAATCTGAAAGTTTGTGAACATGCTGGAGATCAATATTCTAAGTTCAAATGATGCTGTACTATCTTTCTTTTGCAGTTTGGATTCTGTGTGCTTCCAGAAGGTATTAAACCTTTAAAATTTTACTAGTAGCCTCATTTATTCACCTTCATATGAGCCTCATGCAAACACCAATAAGGAATGAATGATGTCGCTACTTCAGCGGTTCAGTAAGTATAGGAAATATGCTTTTTCCAAAACCACTGTAGTTTAATGAAATTGCTTTCTCCCACAAAACTGTGCAGAAAGCACAGCTCAGGAGAGGCAGAACAGAGGAAATGTCATTTTTACTCTATCTTTACTTTGGGAGTTTGTTATTATCTCACATGGATGTGCTTGGAGCAATCTTGCTTGAATGCTGGTGGGCTAGCATGTGGACGAGGATAGGCAAAGTACCTGGGCTCAATACTCATCCTCTATATGGAAATAAAGCATAGAGCTTTATATGTCAGGCCTCCATAATGATGTCTTTATGACAGCAGAGTAGCAGAAAGACATCTGTGATTTTTAAATTTTTAAAAAATTTTTTTTTCTTTTTGATGAACAGCATTTGGACCCACTAGAAAACATGGAAGTCTAAGACCTGGCATCACTGTTTCCTGGGGAACGTGTCCTTGTACTGATACTTCTGTGATATGAGGGTTTTAGCAGAACCGTAGAAGATCACAGTTCTTCAGATGGTCTAATATTTAAAGCAATGCAGTATTATTAAAGTTTGGATTGGCCTACTGAAATTCAGTGAAAAGACTAGATTTCTGAGGAGGATGGAAACTCAGGGAATGGGAATGACTGCTTAGAGAGAAGTGCAAGAGGTAAAGGTAAAATCAAGAGCTGATGAGAAATTATCTGGCCTGAGAGGATGGATTCATCATATCTGCCAGTGGCACTTTCAAATAACAGTCCACCTTTTAGATGTTCTTACATCTGTGATCTCTGCTCTGAAAAATCTCCAGTTGCATTCTTTCATCTTACAGCTGGAATATTGAATAAGTGACCTTTTCTGGCTCAGACACATTGTTGTCTCTGACCTCCTCAAATCATGGTTTCACCTTTGTTGCTGCCAGATGCCTGACTACCTTCCGTTTCCCGTTTCTCTGCACCTCAAAAACTGTCCTTCATCCCTAGCTGAGTCTTTCCTGTTGATCTGTCACAGAGCTGCTTTTCTCACCACTTGCCTCTCAGATCATTATAATTGACAGGCATTTACATTTTATTCCACTTTAGGAAAGCAGCTTCCATATGGAAAACACATTTTATTTTATGTTTGTTTTATCCAGGAGCTGATCTTAGTCATAATAACTAAGTAGGGTTGCTGCTTTTCTTTCTGTATTTTCCAGCTGGACTGTTTGAGGCATAGGAGGTCAAGTGACTTGTCCCAGACTGTGAGTCAGTACTATGAATTTGGAATGGGACCCAGTATCCTAAAGGCTCCCAGTCTTCTCTGATCATCAATAGACCGGGCAGCATCTGTGAAAGGCTTGGCTCTATGGAAAAATATGAATTAAGAACACTGAGTTTGAATCTTTAATTCCCAGAATGTAGTTATTGAGCCCTATTCAGATTACAATGAAAACATGGTTTTTTTAAGTAAATAAACCATGTAACCGTTTTTGGGGTTTTGGCTTTGTCTCTCTGCCCAGCTAAGTAGTGGCAAAATCTTTTTTATCAGAGACTAACACAGAAAGCAAAACATCATAGGGAAGAAATCTAGAAATAATTGGCCCAACTGTGATCATAATTTAACACATATTTTGGATAGACTTGTTTTGCAGTTGCATGCAATTGGTGCATTGGATGGGTGCCTCTTACATTTAATTTGAGCATACTGCCATTTATAATTTGAGGTTCAAGCCCTCCTCTTTATCTGTGATACACACTGAGTTTTCTCAAGGGTGCTTTCTGAAACCCTTAGGATTCAGATATCCTAGTTAAGACATTTTGTTTCCAGAGCAGGGTGATGGGGGCACTCGGCCGTTTTATAAAGTATGATAGAAGTGCAGGGAAGTTGGTGTACGAGTTTCTGCTAAGTTTGGGACTCTAGTCTGAGGTGTTTAGACCTGACTTATCAGGGAAAAGAAATTATGTTGCTTATACTCTAGAGAATTTTGGCTATCATTGGCCACTTGTTTTTAAAAGAAAACAGAATATAAAAATTACTTGTTTGGTAATAATGTCAGTGTATTTCCACAAGATGCAGTTTCATAGAGTTGATCCCATAGTGACTTCTGTCACAGGTTTTGGACTGACTGCACCTGTAGTTTATCTACTCAGTGCAGAAGTAGTTAGTCTGCAGACATGAAGTCTTTTGCTGAGGTCTGATTAAACTTTTTCTGTTTCCTTTTCCCATCCACTGGCACTTCATCCTAGTCTCCAATCTGATATTATACAAGTGTGAAGTGATGGTCTCCCCAGCTGAGCCTTAAGTCTTTGTTATAGTATTAAGCATTATCATCTGAAAGTATTGATGGGGCAAAGTTATTCTCATTTCAGGAAGCAGTGGCACAATTGCACTGAAGCTCTCCTGGAAACTGTCCTAGTGCAAATAAGTGGAATGGGAATGTTCAGATTAATAGGTCAGAGAGTCACAAAATTATAGGTAGTTGAAATGAGATTTTCATAATGCAAAATATTGGACAACCTTAGCTTTTACTGAATCAGCTGTGAATAGAACAAAGCTGACAGTGGCATGTTGTTTTGCTAAAAAGCTACTGTTGCATTATCAATACAGCTATCAGGGCAAGTGCTGAAGAAAACAAAACTCATGGACTGCATTGATTTTGGTAGGCTCCAACTTTGTATTTCCTATTTTCTTTTGAATAACATATAGGCCCCTGGCTGGTACCTCCTTCTTTGTTACCTTGACAAAGGTGTTATATATATGATAAGGGCTAAATTAACTTTTAATCCAAGATGCTGATAAATCGCTCATCAGTGCTTTGGCTTTTGAATCTGTCTTGCTATAAACCAATTGTAACAGCACTCCTGATGATACATTATGTGGTTCTTTGCTGGATGTTTAAAACACAGAAACTCATCTAGTTTTGAAAGTACCTAAGTGCGATGATGTCACACGGCTTTTGGTCAGCTAAGCAGATTACCAGAGTTGACTGGTTCCGATGTCAATTGTTTTTGATGATCTTCAGAACTTAAAACATGCTAGTGTTGTTCATTTCCCTTTAGATTTTTTCTCCTAGGTAAACATACCTGTAGCAGGTCTGAGACCTTTCCACCAGACATGCAAATTAACCAGCTACTAGGTTTTAATTTAAATTTGAATTTAAAATGTGAATGGCTTTGTAAGCGGACATGGCACACCCACTGATGTTTCCCTAAAAATATTGAGTAAAGAGGTTTAGGTCCAGTGTAATTTAAGGTTGCATTTAAAAAATGGGCACAGATGAAATGGCATCCACATGCCATAAGATTCCAAAGGAAATATTTCAAGGTCAGCAATTCTTATAAGATGTCTGCTCTTTGAAATTCAATCCTCATGGAAATTCATATTCTCATGAAAATTTCAACCAACTCCTAACAGACTAGAACTGGAGCAAATCTGTCTGGTTTTGATTTTAACTAGAGTCAAAGCTGTTGGTTCAGTATTTGACAACTTCAAGGAGACTGACTTGCATAGCTGAAGTTAATTTTTTTGCTGAAATGTCAGGTGAATCAGGGCATTACAGTTGAGGTTCTTATTAAAGCTGCTCTCTAACAGACTTCGCATAATCAAGTGTACACATAACCTTTTAAACTAATTTTTAAATAATTTTATACTGATATACACAGAGTGAGGACGTGTCAATGCTATGGAGGTTACATGGAGAAGGAGAGGGTGTTGGTTCAATTTGTTTTTATTTTGTTTAAGTTGAATTTGAACTCTAGAGGGTAGGATTTTCCAAAGGATATCTGTCTTGGGTATTTTTGAGACATAGGCGCTTGTGAAATGGAGAACATCTGGTTCAACATTGTTAATCTCCATTTGGAGAAGGCCAGTTAGTTATTACTCAGACTTTATGGTCAAAAGAAAATATTTTGTTTTTCAACATTGACTGTTGTTTTTCTGCTTTTGAAACTCTGAGATAGTGGAACAGGAACAGTATGCATTTTGTAAATATAATGAATGCATTATGTAACTGATTGTGGGGTTTTTTTTGTGGTTTGTTCTTTTGGGTTTTGTTTGTTTGTTTGTTGTTTTGTTTTGTGGTGGGGTTTTTTTGCTGGGTTTTGGGGTGGGTTTTTTTAGCCCTGTAACTGTGAAATGATTAGTTCTAGTGCTAGCTCAATCTGGAAAGTTGAGCTACTCTAAATAGCAAATTACAGTTCTG
>VZTU01012180.1:8454-71574 GCA_013400835.1 Zapornia atra
CCAGCTCCCTCAGCCTCTCTTTGTAGGGCAGGTGCTCCACACCTCTAATCACCTTCATGGCCACCTCTGGACCCTGGAGAAGTGGGAGAGGGAGGGAGAGATGCCTGGGTGCATGTTGTTAATGGAAAATGAAAAACAAATAGGTGTGTCCCTTGCCAGAGGTAGCCTTGGAAAGCTTTTGGCTGGAACGATCTTGTGACTGACACTTCTGAAAACAATATGCTTCATTGGATGGAAACATAATTTTCTTTCCAACCTCATGCATGTGATACAAGTGGAAAATAGATTGTCTCTGTTGGCCAGAGCAGACCCACCAGTTGAATACCACATAGACATTCTGCAGGCACCGCTTTGTCAGTTGAGGCATGGAAAGAGACAATCTCACTGGTAGAAGCAGCAAGTTAAGATTCCCCCTTCCATACCTGGCTTATGTAGTTTTGATAGGGAGTCTCAGATGTACAAAGAAATGTCCAGTGCACTCATGTCCAAACAGGGACCATCCTCTGTTGGCATAGCTTCCCCCTGTAGCAAAACTTCTAGCCCCATGCCTCTGTGGGGCAACATTGGTCCAGTGGATTTAGTGTAAGTGCAGCCTCAGTCATCAAAATGTCTTTTTAGTTACAGTATTGAGACCTAATGGTTGCAAATGTGATTTTTGTTCTGAAAGCACAAGAGAATGCGCTGAACCTTGGGTCTGGTGGCATCTGGCTGTGGAATACACATGGCCTAAGAGAAAGCCAAGCAGGATATCCCTTTGGAGAAGCTGTGGGGGAGGGGAGCATGGAAACAGGATGGGAATGTGTACGAGGGCTTTCACAGGTTGCATGTGATACAGAAGCAGGGATTTTTTTTCTAAGGTTAGGATTCTTAAACTTAAAAAGACTCTTGTAGCAAAATTGTAATGTAGTCCAGGGAAAGACACTGATTCCTCTTTACCCCTACCAACCCATTTCACACCTGTGGGTCACTCTAAATCTCTGTAATCTTACCTTCCCTTTGTATAAGAGGAAAAAATAGTGAATAGCAGTCCAGAGAATAGTTGTAGGAACAGCATGTTCACAGGCTTTGAAGATGGAGGTCACCTAGCCCACTGGAGCATGTAAAAGCTGCACTTCAAATTGGGTTGTTGGCAGTTGATAAGCGTAGGAGAAACGGGTAGCTAGCGATTCCATTTCTGTAACTGTGTGTCAGAAACTGGATTTAGGTTTCGGTTTTGATCGCTGTGCAAGGATTAAGGGGAACAGGTATGGTAAAGGAGTTAGGGAGGTCTTGCTCTTGCTGGAAACATGTTGTGACACATCTGTACTGAGGTTTAAATGGCAGGATTTGCCACTTCAGGATGTTAATGCAAAGCCTGAAGATAGTCTAGAATTCTGCAAAGCACCAGTGATTCCCTGCTGCTTCCAATGGAGTAAAAAGTCATATTGCTCCTTGTCTCTATCCCTCCTAGCACAGCCAAGCCCTTCAGTGATGTACTTCAGATTGCATATCACAAAAGCACTTCTCTAGGAAAAGAATGTCTTGTACCTCTTGCAAAAATTAGGCCAAAGTGATTGTGAAAATAATTGAGATGATCCATGCTGTGCATGTAAGAATAACTATAAAGAGATTATCTGGTTATGGGAGAACGCTTCATTCGGATTACATAGCTAAATACAATTTACAATTCATGCTTTCTGCTTAGAAAAGTTTCCCCATGCTGCAGTGGGAAATGTCAGATAAAAGCTTGTGTTAACTCCAAGGTTCTGTATCTGCAGCACTGAATTCTTAATCTCTGAAATTGGGGTGTAAACTTCTTCAGGTACAGACCAACCCAGCAGCTGGCGGCACATGTTCAACGTAGAGGTGCTTCTGTGTTGCCTCTCAGAGGTGTGAAGTTTGCAGTGCTTGCTGCCTGGTTTGTGGCTGCAGGCTGTGCTCCATTTGCCAAATGGAGATCCCTGAATGAGGTGCACACTTGACCTCTCTTCAGTGACTGGGACCCTAGTTGTTGTTCAGTCTGGGAATGAGATGGAGGAAGTGTGTGTGTGTGTGTTGCCAAGGCACCAGCTGTCTTTTCAACTCTGATTGGGAAACTAGCAGTTCCTGATACAGGCTCTTAATAGTGCCACGGTTTTCCCTCCCTTGTCCAAATGATTAACCCTTGAAACAGTATTTAGTACGCTGTGCCTATATAGCAGTGCTGATTTGAGGAGCTGGTGGCTAGTATCTTTGCACCTGGCTGGAGAGGCACAAGGTGCTGTTTACTGGTGCATAAGGTGTGTGATGCTGGCTAAATTAATTTCCTCATCTTTCTTTAATGATTTTATGTAAAAAGAAAGGAACTCTATGTTGGGGAGGACAGCAGGCCTGCCGGCGGCCTAGGTCTCTTCTCCCAAGATTTAGGCCCTGACAATAGCCTTATGTTCCCATGAGAAAGGAGAAGTTACTCATGCTGACACGATCCTAATAATCACATTCCCAAAACACAGCGGCCTTGTTGATAGGGGTACAGGCTGCCCTAAACCAAGAAGCAGTTATGGGAAGGTACTTGGGAGTAACGGAACATGTTAGGAACCAACCATAACAAGAGGTTCAAAACAGCAGGTGTGCGGATACTTTTAGGCATTAAAGGTAAACTAACAATATTTAGCTATAAGCTAGGTTTATCACAACTCATTATAATTACTAACCAATCAATACGGTGTGAACAGTGTGTGTAACCAATTAGCAGTTTTTTAGCTTGCCACGTTTGCAGTAATAAAGGTATAGAATCTGTGTGATTTCACCCAATAAAATGGCTTCACCTAAAATTCATATCGAATTGCCGGTTGCTGTCTGCCGGTCGCTGTAACTATGTTCTTCCTTAGTAAGCCACAACAGTTTCATAGTGACCATGATGCTGAATTACCATTGATAATTCTGTAAAAAAGTAGAAAAAAATCAATGTTAAGTCTTCAGACTTCTCAGCTTCTAAGTCTACATCTGGTTGTGAGATTAGTCTAATGTTGCAGATGCACTCGATTGCACAAGGTCCTGACAGCTCTTGCAAATCTTAATTGGTTTGAGGATCGGATGCTTCACTTTTGGTTTCTGACTTGTCCTTTGTGGAAGATTAGTCAGATTGATTGGAACATGCTGTGAGCTTTTCTTTTTAATAGATACATAGGAACGCAAAGCCAAATCCTCATGCTTTTTGTTGACTCCTTTCCAAGCCAGCTTATTTTAGAGTTTTGAAAGATTTTTTTTTTTTTCATATGGCCACTGAGGTCCAGCTTGCTATATTAATCAATAACTGGGAGAAAGGTAGATGCTTTTACCACAGGTACCCTCCATTGGTGTGGCAGTTGGGAGATAGAGTGGGAGAACCTGCCGGGAGACTTTGCATAAATTCAAAACTCATTAACATCACAGGGAATTACCAGCAGTTGGCTGCAATGGTGATAACGTTTCCATGCTGACACGCAGAGAGCCAGGAGGCACGGTGGAAGCAGGCCTATTAAACACCGCTCCAAGCTTGACCTTCTGAAGTGCATTAGACCCTTGCTGGGGTTTTATTCCCTTGATATTGCAAACTTGTTCTTTCGGTTTAGCTGGGCTGAAGAACTTGCTTTTAATAGTCTGAAGCTGTATTTCAGGCTGTGATCTTAATTGATAAACATGGAAAATCCTTTAATTTCTCAAGGTTGAAGTCAGTTCATCCTTTTTATTATGCAAAGATAGAAGTGCTCTTCCTTTGTCACTACTAGGGCACAGGACTTAATCCTGTTGATTGCCAATGATGATAAACCTTCAGTTTAACTGGTAAATTGTACCAAATATTATGGGGATCACTTCTAAATTAGTATTTTGGTAATTGTAGTAGTCCTCATTATGCCTTTTCTTTTAAAATAACTACTGTGTTATAGGTTTTGGATGGACATATGCCTGCCCTTCAAGGACAGAGTTGCTGCCCTTGCAGGTTTGTATTGCTACACATCCTGTGTTTCAGTGAACAGTGAATACCATTATGGATCTCTCACTGCCACTAGAATTCTCTCAAACTTCAAAGTAGTATTATGCATGTAGAAATACATCCTTTAGTCAAACAGTGTGCCAGTAACAGTATCAACTGACATTTTGTGTTGCTGGGTCAGACTTTTTTTTTTTTTTTTCAAAAGCTAGCTATTGTCTTTTCCAGAGTTTCCAGGTGAGTTTTGCTCTATTTGTCAGCATGACCTGCAGTTAATAACTCACATGCCTGCCCACAGCCAAAGTCTATTGTAAGCAAACTCAAGTTTCATCCTGTATCAACTGGTACTAGCAGTGTTTGCATGGTGAGCATATATAGCACTCTAAACCAGAGTTATTTGGGTGGCTTTCAATAAGGTCCTGCAAGTATGTACTCCAGCAATGTCCTGTGTGCATCTGTTACCACTTGGAAGATGGGATTGTGCTGTGGGCACTTTGAGTGGTGGTGGGAAGTACAGTCCCCTTCGCAGGGCAAGAAACACCTACCAGACATGGCTAAGATAGGGTAAAAGCTCTTCTAAATGCTGTCTGAAGTTACAGACTACTTAAAGGCTAGAACGACCAGATGGATGCCTTCTGAAGATATTTTAAAACCACTTCTGTTTTACAGAAACACTTTTTTTAAAAAAAATGGAAATAAGAAATCTTAGAAAGAGGAATTATTGCCCTATTTTACCATTTTAGAGTTCTATTTGAATTTCTCCTCTTTCTAGCTGCTAGTATTTATAGGTGTCTTATCAGTTCCTCTACAGTAGGATAGGGAAAGGGCTACTAAACCACTGGGATTTATTAAAAATTGTTTTACTGCTTGCTGAAGTGTATTAAGTGGTTCTGTAAATCTGGCCTTCTTTCAGTTTGGCAGAACACCTGGAAAATTACCAGCTATGTCCAGTGAATGTTTTAGCCTAATTAATGTTTCCTGACTTGGGTTGCTGCTCAGAAGCCCACCTGGGTATGTACTAGGGAAGAGCAAAACCTTTAGGGTGGAGAGGTGTGCTGAGCGATGAGTTTATATTGAGAAGTTCTAAATTGGAAGTAAATGTGTCATCCAGGATAGGAGGATTTATCCCTGAGATCTTGGCACCAATGATGAGAGGAGGTCTCAAGAGAATACCATCTTAAGGGGCTGTAACCCCATGGTGTGCCTCCAGATCAGTGGAGATCTGCCTTTGTTTTGCTCTACTCTGCTGCCTGTGTTGGGTTATCTTCAGACCAGGCTGAAATGCAGCATGCTTTTCAATTGCACAAAGCTCTTCATAGAACCTGTATATCCCTCAGTGTGTAGAAGATCTGTATCAGTCTCCTTATATACATTAAAATAAATAAAATACAAATATCTAAGCCATTTAAAATGTCTTGAGGACATCATACCTCTGAGTCAGTAGGTGGGAAGTTATTTGTTACTGGGATTGGTTAGTGATTAGTTCTATTTAAGATGCTGAGCATCACTCCAGTTTTTACTCAGTCTTGGGTACCAAGTGCTGACTTTGGTACTGCACCAAGCTTTCATTGGCTGCTAGAGGTTTCTCTTCCAGCAGTAACTGTAGTAGCTGAAATACTAGAACTATTATTAGAGTGTCTAAAATGATTACATGACATTGCTCTTCTAAAACAGTGGGGGGTTTGCAGGGCATTGGCAAACAGTAATAGCATTGACACTTGGCACTTTAAGGAAAACCAGGCTGTATACTTCCAGTGCAGTGGCCAGCCTTCAATAACATCTTCAGCATGTAGTTAAGCTCTGTTTACACAGCTGTGTAAACTTTGCTGCACCTGATGTAGTGTTGCTGTGTGCTTCTGTCACTGGTCCCACAGCACGCTGTATGGTCATAGTCTTGAATGTTACACACAGAGGTGACTTGGTGGCCATAAATGCCAGGAAATATTACAGGGCACAGACCAGCCCCAGTGTCAGCCTGTGCCTCATACTGCATGTTGAGTGACTCCTGTTTTCAAAAACTTTGGCACAAATCCAGGCTGCTGGGTGAAAAGCTGCTGGCAAACCAACTAGCAGGGATTCTTTTTGATTTCCAGAGGACCTGCTCATCAAAGTCCCTATCTCTTCTTCATGGCTCAGATAAGCATTTCTACAGATGTAGCTCTGTTTGTGTGCTCGACCAGGACCTTCCTCACTGGAACTCAACTGCAGAGCAGCCTTTGTTGCACTGAATACAAAGGTCAGGTAGCAGTAAGAAGAAAAGCTCTTCTCAATGATGGCAGTGATAGGACAAGGGGCAATGGGTGCCAGCTGGAGCAGAGGAGTTTACATGTGAATATAAGGAGGGACTTTTTCCCTGTGAGGGTGACAGAGCCCTGGGACGGGCTGCCCAGAGAGACTGGGGAGTCTCCTCCCCTGGAGACATTCAAACCCCCATGAATGTGTTCCTGTGGGGTTTAGTCTGGGTGATCCTGCTCTGGCAGGGGGGTTGGACTAGAGGATCTTTCGAGGTCCCTTCCAACTCCTAATGTGCTGTGATTCTGTAGAGTGCTTTTTTATAAAGCTTTACCCCAGCTTTTATAGAATGCTCTGATGGCTTAATGTGACATATCCTATTTTTAATGCAAAGAGTTCCCTTCTGGTTTCCTCATGTTATCTGGAAAATGTGTGAAATAGCAGCTTTCAGGGTTTGGTATTTAGATTGGAGAAATTAAGCTGCATTACAAGGTCCAGTGAACAGGAATATGGACTGTCTCACGGTGGCTTTGTGGCAGGCTTGCCATCTGGCTCATCATCCAGTGGATGGGGGGAGGCATATGTGGTGCTTTCTGCGCTACCTGCAGGCATCTTGACAAGTTTGGGTAAGCTGGAGTACTTCAGGGCTTGCAAGGCAAAGCCTTCCTGTAAACACCTGGTTTACTCTTTTGGTGCAGTGGGTACACTGAGCTGTACAAAGCAATCAGAAGATGGTGAGCCACTCCAAAAGCACATAGGATTTGGGGTCTAAGTAGTGTGTGTCTGATCGGATCTGCAAAAATGATCATACCTGCTTGTGTCATCTGCTATAACCCTGCGTTGCTGTTTGCAGTTGGCAAATTGTTTCCACTTCCCTAGCCTTGCTCTGAGGAAACATGGTTCTCTAGTTAAGGTAAGATTACACCCAAGCTCCATCCACTGTGGTCTACTCAAACCAGGAGTTTTAAAACCAAAGCAAAATCTTTCTTCTCTCCTCCAAATTGTTTGAGTCTATCTTATCTGTGAACTTGTCTCTGCTAAAGAACTATTGAAAAAGGGGCAAACTGGTACTGGAGTGTTTTAACTCTGCTCTAAAATGTGTAGAAGGTGGATGAGAGTGGTAGAAACCTCCTGTTGAGCCAAGCTCTATGTTTTCTTTTCAGATGAAAAGACCTATTGATGAAACTTCAAGGAGAGAGGCTTATGGTCCACTTGGGGTGATGTGCCCTGTTACTGTGAAAAATGTCATCTTGTTGAGATACTGGGCAAGCCAGGCTGTTAGCCCTCTTTGGTGCCATGTTCATACAGTGACTTCTGCTTTCCCAAGAAAGAGGTGGCAGGCAGTAGCAACCTCAAACTTAATTTATTTTCTTTAAAATAAATTATTTTAAAATGTAAATTTTCTATTTGCGGTGTTGATTAAGAACATAACTTTGTAGTGCTGTATCACTGTATCTTTAAGTATTCTCATCTAAATAACTAGGCCTGGGTGTCAGAAAAATAGCTATTGAACCAGAGAGTTGTAGTTAAATGTCAGCTCTGTGTCAAGAGAAAACTTCTGATTAGATGTGCAATTGGCTAATGCTGATGAAAATTGCAGTCTTGGTTAAGCAGAGTGGTGATGGTGCCCCTGCGTTGCTATAGGCAACCAACACTTTGTAAACTTACTGAATATTAGATTTATATTTAATGTTTCCATGGTCTTTCTGGTAGAAACAAGGTTTCCTCCCATAGATGAAGCATACACAGCAGCAATGCTAACAAGATCAGGGATTTAGATGTCTGTTCTCGATTGATTTTTATTTTTTTTATCTCTTTCCACTGTGGAACAGGTGTTCTGTTCAAGTTGTGTCTTTCCTTTGCTTCCTGGGTGGTCAGGGACAGACACACTGGAACCATGCAACGCTCACACTGTATTTCTAAGGTTAAGAAATGAATTTTCAGTCAGTGCCTCTGAGATTCTGGCAGTTGTCCTGTGGGAGTACTGGCCACCTTCTGAAGAAACCCAACAAGGCAGGTGAGGGTGAAAGAAGACTGCATGAATAGACTGTTTCTTATCACCTTTCCCTTGGAGCTCAGCAGCTCACAGCTGCTGGGCAGTGGGAATTCCCCAGTGAAAACAACCCAAAGGAGAAACAAATCTGTCCTGGCAATGAAACAGTGTGGGGAACCTTAGGGCACCTCAATGCAAGACACTCATGTTCCATGGGTGATCTCTAACATGATCTTGCAGCACTGATTTTAGTCTTCTTGCTCTCGGGTTGTTCTCACTGAAGTTATATGGTAATCAGCAGCCTTTGTAGGCTAGGAAACACCTTTTTGGGGTATGAGTAACATCCACATCCTCTGTCCTCCCTGAGTAGCCACAACTCCTCTTGTTCCTATGGACAGATTGTTTCAAGCTGGCTTCACACTTAAATACACTTCACTCAGGAAGTGTACAAGTATGCCTTTGCCAGAAATAAAAACACTTCTACAACAATTTTTATCTCTTACAACTAATGGTTTGGCTGTATCTTTCAGTTAACTGGCATGGGATATAATTATCTCTTTTCTTTATAAGCTGTGTTTCATTTTCTTCTAATGGGTTTAAGCCTCTTAAGTGGAAGGAACCTCTTGTCCGGTGTGGGATAGGATATTATGTAGGCAGTCCATGGCTTCGTGGTGGTGAGGGCTGTTAAACCTGTGTGGAAAAATTAATGGGTATGCAGTACTGTTCTCTATTTCCAGGAACATCTGAGGGGGCCACCTGTGCTGTAACCACATCAACAACTCCAACATAGCGTAGAGATGCCTGAATAAATGTTAAAATAAGCGTCTCTGTCTGGGCATGCCAGCACTGAGCCCAGCAGGACTGCAAGCTCTGTCCCAAAAGGCAGGTGATTTAGACTTCAGCGAGCTTTGTGCTTTTCTGATGAAAACACACCTCTTGTTCAGAGCTAAGTGGAGTGGTCTTTCAGCTGCACTGCAGTAACTTAGCAGTGTGTCCTTTAGAGCACTGAAATTTTTTTAGCTATCTGGAAGAGATTTGCCCCTAAGCTGTACAAGAGTGCATGCTGGTCATGCAGAAGTGGTATTGCTTCTTGGAGAGGTGTTTTCACTTACTAACATATTTGAACTGCTTCCAGTAAGGTTACTTGTAGAGGGAGAGTCTGGAAGGCGACTCTTTTTTTTTAATGTTCATTTACTTGACTTTACTTTTATGGGTCATAGAGGATGCGTTTGAGAGGTAACTGCAGGAGTGGGAAAAGATGGACACAAATGCCTTTACTTAAAAAAAAAAAAGGAAGACAACTTCATTTCTCTCAACAGTCACTTACTAAATTAAACTGTGATTAAATTTCCAAGTAATCCCTAAATTCTATGGTAATATTTCATAGAGTTAAACATCTTTCTGTGTTGTTAAAGGCAGTGATGACTGGGGCAGTCTCTAGAATAAAGTTCCCAGTGTGCAGTAGGCCAGTCTTACAGAGCAGAGAACGTTTTTCACTTCATGCCTGTGCAGAGGTAGGTGCTGGGTGGCCAGCACGCTGCACACACAACCTACATCGTGTTTCTCTTCTTTTGGGATTAGAAAAAACAGCCTGAATCTATGCTCATTGCAGTTATCACATCACCTGCTGCTGGTCAGGCATATTTAAACTGTCACATGTGTTCCTGGGAGGGATGTGTGTGGGTGATTTGCATAGTGCTTCGAGCCAGTGGTCAACGAGATTTCCCCCTGCCACTCTTACTGTTCCCCAGTCACAGCAGATCTGTGGTGACTTCAGGCCTCTCTGGCCATCACCTGGCTGTCAGAGCCTTCTGGGGCAGGATGGTCCCCTCTTACCAGTGTTTCAAGGCATGAATTTTGTCAGTCTTTTGGACCTTCTTCAAGGGTATAGTTGTTAGCAAAGCAATGCAGTGTGTTTTACCCTAAATTAAATAGTGTCTGAGCACTAACCCAAACACATTTCTGTCCTTGTAAAGTGGAAAATTCTACTGTGTAGGTATCAGCAGGACTACCTGAGACATGACATAGGCTGTTCTTTTTATGACAAGCTGTAGCAGAGCAGGGGGAAAGAGTGCCTGGAGACCTTAGCAACAACCTATACATCAGTCCCACTCAGGGAAGAGGGAGCCAGCTTCTCTGGTGTTCAGTGGGATGAGATTTCTGCCTTGAAAGAAGCAATTAAGCTGTAATTAGGCAGCAGTAGGACTGATGTAGAAATGCCAGAGGCCAGTGACCTCTACCACGGCTTCTGATAGGGAGGCACAGCCTTTGAAAGTCAGATCTTTTCCAAGGTCACAATTTCTGAAACCTTGGTAGACACAAACCTGCCACTAAAATCTGGTGGGATGGAGGGAGCTTTTCCAGAGAGTATTAAATATAACACTTTGGTATATGCATTGGGGTGCATTTCTGTCTGTGGATGCTGACTCGTCCTCTCAGCATCACTCTCTTTTTCTAAATAAACCAGTACCAGATTACCTCACTTTTCAGCATTTATGGGGAGAGGCCTTTGTCTTCTGCTGGACCCCCTCATTGTTTTTGTCCCAATAACGCGGGTTGCACAGCCAAGGCCAGCCCCTTCACACTACAGGCATAGGAATCACTAGAGCAAAGACCAAAAGTGATAGCAGCATTAAAAGAATACCTTTGAGCCTCATCTGGGGTTTTTTTGGCCACCTTACTTTAAATGGCTCTTTGATAAATTGTTGTCACTATGTTCATGGTGAGATAAGCCACTCAGTTAATCACTTAAGGCATTAATGACTGTAGTTTTGTGGCACCTGCATATTTTTCAGTGCACTTATCAATACCTTCTTTTCAGCACAACGGAATTCAAAAGTCATGGAATCATGAGGGTTGGACATGACCTCCAAGATCATCCAGTCCAACTGTCCCCTTACTCTAAAACGAGCCTTTGGACTGTGAAAACACTGATGTAGTCTCTAAATTAAGGCTTTTGAAGCCTTAAATAGGTCAAGAGGGTTGTTTTTCTTACACAGGTACTCAAGGCTGCACCTTGTTTTTATCACTTCTGTGAATAAGCAGTACTGCTTTCTGCTGCTGGAAGAGAGCAGCGTCTGATGAGGTGTACGTGCATCTCCTGTACCAGTGTGAATAAGGCACATTTCTGCACCCTGGAGACAAGTAGCAAGGCTTCAGGCGTGTGTGGGTAGTTGTCAGCCTGTTCTCTGATACTCTTCACCTTTCCTTCTTTCAAGCAAGCACTTAGAGATGTCCTGTATGAAAGACTTAAGCAGAGAAACAATCGCATATGCAAGTTGAAAGAAAGTTTCCTGGAATGTTACTGCAAAAGTAGGGAGTGTAGTGGTTACTACAGGCACTTTCACAGTTCCAGCTGCTTGCCTGGAAGTCAGGCTGCTGCAAAATATTCATAGGCAAAACGTCTAGGGAGCTGGTGGCCGGAGATTAAATTGTTGGGGGTGTAAAAATACCTAATGAAAAGATGGAAAGGTACAGAGGGAGATGCTTTGGAGTGTAGTGGAAGGCAAATTGTGAGGAGACATGCAGAAACAGAGCTCTGCTGAAAAAAATTTGGGTTTTGCACATCGCTGCCATCTTAACCCAGTGATGTCTGTCAGGTGGTGTAACAGGCAGCCGCATGGAACTTGCCAGGCAATTCACTGGCTAATGTAATTGCATATTCAAATAAAATTCAATCTGGTATTTTAAAGATTCAAGACAATTTTTTATTTTTTTTTTTCCCCCAGAATCAACCTGTCTGAAAGAAACGTTGCTGCTGTATAAATAAAACATTCAGAAAGACATGTGATAATCAATACTTTGCAGTCAAACTATCAAACTGGAAAAACCACCATCTGAGCACTCGGTGCCTAGGTTTGATGTGCAGAGCCCCAGCTTCCTTGGTAATCATCTCTTCAGGGGCATGAGAGGGATTTTTCAGGTTATTAAGCTGAACTAGTTGAATAATAATTTCACAGTTGAGAAATCAATTGGGAGTCAGAAAAAAGGAAGAAAGCATCTTTTCCTCAAGCTGTGAGAGAGGTCTGAGGCAGAGACCTGTTTGTTCTGAAGTCTTGTTGGACCTGTGGTCAGAAAATTGATCAATTTTGCAACACATTGATTCAAAATGTGCATTTATAATCTTGAATGTGCAGTTCTTTTAAGACTTTTCATTGCTTTTAAAAAGTTGGATTTGTGCATTTGACCTCCACTTTCTATTCAAAGGTAGTTTCAGCAGAAGAACAGGAATCTGTGGGGAGAGAAATTAGATTTATTTATGACACCAGAGACTGGATAAACATGGTGATGACTTTTGTATGCAGACAGTTTGCAGTAGGAAAAATATGAGGAAAAATGCCTTTCCTGTGAGGGTGACAGAGCACTGGAACAGGCTGCCCAGAGAGGCTGTGGAGTCTCCTTCTCTGGAGATACTCAGAACCCACCTGGACATTGTCCTCTTCAGCCTGCTCTAGGTGATCCTGCTCTGGCAGGGGGTTGGACTAGAAGATTTCCAGAGGTCCCTGCCAACCCTTACTGTTATGGGATTCTGTGAAACAGGCTCCCCTGGGAGGTGGTTGAGTCACCTTCCATGGATGTGTTTAAAAAGGGTAGATGAGGTACTTGGGGATCTGGTTTGGCATAGGACAGAAACGGTTGGACTTGATGATCTTAAAGGTCTTTTCCAACCTTGTGATTCTGTGAAATAGAAACTATGACGTAAAACTAGATTTAGTGTCAAATTGAAGGTTAACCTTGTCTGAAAAACGGAGAGACCAGTCATCAAAGTGAAAACTAATGCATAAATGGAAAGTTACTGAATGACTTAAATTTATATTCCATGTTTAGTTAATTTAAGTCACTGGTGTTAATAAGGGTATAAATCAGTTAAACTCATTCTGTTCCCTTTACCTTGCAATTCAAGAGAATTAAAAAAAATCCCACAACAGTGCCACAAAGGATACATTGGCAGGAGCAAAGATGTTTTTTCCCATGCCACTTCTATGTACCAGGTCATTCTAACCTGGTGAAGCCCTGTACTTTCATGCTCTTGTAAATGTTCTGTAAAAGTTTATGGACCTTTGTGTTTTAACATGTTCTGTTGGTTGAGTTTCTATTGTTCTCATTAATAAATGTGTATTTGCACTACTTGCTGTTTGGTAAACCTTACTGCTAGAGACTCAGGTGTTCTAATACAGTTGTTTTCCCTCACCATACAAGGTGTTCACTTGTGAAATCACAGTGAAAAAAAGAAACTTTCCTGCTAGAACCAACTCCCCATGGTCTAACAGTCATTTTATTATACACTGTCTTCATTCAGTATCTTCAGTTGTAATCTTGAGATACAGTTCATCTGTCCTGGCTTCCTGCAGTGCTGGGAGGATAGAGTGGATTTTCTGGGGAGCCCGAGTCCTGAAAATTCTCCTCTTAGCATCACCACAGACCCAATACCATGTGCTGTGTGGAAACTGGGGGTAAAAGGCCTTGTGCATAGGCAAGGTACGCTCTTCCAAGAGGCCTCCCACCTCTCTAGCCTTTAGCAAGTCAACAACTTTACCACCAATGCTTTACTATGCAAAGGCAGGTGTACTTGAGGAGGTGAGGTCATTCTAGATTTTATTCATTGTAAGACTGAACAAGTGGGTTGGGTATAAATAAGGAAAATAATTGAGCAGAAAGAGCTGGAACCTAAAGTAGAAAGGAGGCAATTGACTTCCTAAAACTTCAACCAAAGAGTGGTCCTGACTTGCGATGTTGTTGTTCTGCATTTGCTAACTGGGTTAGCTCTCACCTGCCTTGGTAGGAAAATGCTCATTTTATAAGAGCAGCTCAGTCCAGCCCTGTAAGATCATCATGCTGCTTCATGCAGCACCACTTGTGATGGAAGTGGTGCAGGCCAAATCACGTTGTCTCTGACACTAGCAGTTCTCTGTCTGGCAGAGCATGTTTCCAAGTTCTTAAAAGCATTCAGTGCCTCAGCTCTAGGTGAGGGAAGGGATGCTGCCACAGGGTTACACTGCATGGTGCTCACCAGGTAAATGTTCCTAGAGGTCTTAAGTAAGAACTTTGATCTGGGCCACTGAACTGCTAGCTGAATTCTGCAATGGTATTTTTAGAACTGGTTTCCAAATGTGGACCCATGGGTCAGTTTCTGTGCTGGACCAGAATACCATGTCAGCTGACCCTTAAACGCTCGAGTGAGTTTGGAAGAAGCACATCTGCGTCTAGTGACTAATTAGAAATGATAAACTTGCATTTCTACAGCTTTTGGGGAAGTAGAAAAGGATTCAAATACAGAGGCAGTGTGTTGTTATATGCATCATGTGTCAGGGGGAGAAGAAAGTTGACCTTTGGAAATGTCTCCCTGGTTTTGAGGCATGTGCACAAAAGCCCACTGTTCCAATCTGTAAATACTATTCAGCTCCAGAAGTAAATGCTATTACATATCTTATTATCTTGTCTAAAATGTAGCAGAACACCCAGAATGCCATTTGTTTGCCCCACTTCTTAGCTGTGCTGAGTGCTGCTTCAAAGCACTTCTGTGGCAAACAGCAAAACGGCAGCGTATTTTCAGCAGCACATGGAAATGTGAAGGGATGTCATGAGGCAACTGCTGAAGCACACATCCTGCTTTGTAATGTAGTGTGGCTGCGGAAGGACAGGAGGCTTATGTGACAGTGTGTCTGTCCATTTTCCCCTGACATATGTTTTTGTTGGCTCATGCAAGACAATTTTAAAGCTCTTTTCCAAAGATAATTATGAGGCTGTATTTTAGGTTCACTGAAAAACAGCAGCAGGGTAGAAAAGACCCTAACAAGTGCCTGTTAGAAGGACAGACAAGAGTTCAGGCAGGCTGGGATCTCTGTGTGGCAGTTGTGCTAAAGCTGGGCTGCATGCTCCTGGCTGTCTCCTGATAAGGGGATGCTTTCTGCTTCCTGAGAGTGGTGATCAAGGGGGGAGGCTGCAGTGAGCTGGGGAGAGAGGGTGGTTAAAGGGCAAAATGAACAAATCTTTGTGTAACCAAGATTCATTAGCTTTCATGGTCAGGAACAGGGTGTTACTTTTTTAGAAGGAAATCAGAAGAGTTGATTTTTAGAGGAAAAAACCACTGACCATGGATCAGTGTAATCTAGCAGCCAGCAGGTAAGGTACAAAGGATGTTAACGATGGATGAACTCTGAGTATATGATAGCACGTTGCATGGGGTCATCACTGCATGAAATGATTCAGACAGTCCTCTCTGACCATTGTGTTTTGTTAACTTTCATCTTGGTTTTGAGGCTGTAAGCTTATTCTTTCTACTGTGTGCTTTGGTTTCTAGGTTTCTGATTGTCTGATGCATCTACTGTTGTCCCCAGTAGCCCAATGTTCCTCTGTATATTGGTTGAGGTTTTTTTTCCTGTTTAAATGATAGGTTGTTGTATTTTTTCTTCAGGCAGAAGATGGGAAAAAAAATAACCACCTAAACAACAGATTAAACTGCTTTGTGAAAGCCTCAGTTATACTAGCTTTTCTCTCCCACACAGAATGAATGGATGATGTCTTTGGGAGAAGAACCATATTGGAGAAACATGCACTGGTGTTTCAGACCCTTTAAATGAATTAGCCATCACATCACTTGAGTATAGCCACTGAAGTCCTATTTTCATTAGCAGCTTTCCTTCTTTCATTTACAGATTATTTTAAAAATCTAAGTAAACATAATTCACTCCTCTCTGCAACTCCAGTGTTCTGGGGCAAACTGCAATGACTGTGCCTTTGCATGAAGTGATCTGTCACCCAATTTTGCTACCATGTGCACATCCCATGGGAAGGGGGTGCCTTGGCAGCCTGGCTTTGACAGCAGTCCCTCCTCGGGATCCTCACCTGGCACAGGGAGGGAGGGGTGACACTAGCATCCTACCAGTCAGATTCAGTGCAAACCATCTGCTTCTCACAGCAGCGCTGGGTAATGATCTCAGTGTGTTTCACACCCTGGGAACTCTGTGCAAACACATTCTCATATGGTGGATAACAAGAAAGTCCTAAACATTTCCAGCCCTGCAGAGCGGCTGTGAAAGCAAGAGCTGAAGCAGGGATGGGTCAGATGCAGGCGGTCAGTGGGGATGGTGATGCTGTGGACTGAAAAGAGTCACTGCACCACACATGGCACTGATCAACTGAGCCCTGGCATGCTGAGCTTTGCCTGCTCAGGCACTTCTGCAGGGACTGCACAGGACTTGTCCCCGTGGAGACAAGCTGTTCTCTCTGCACAGCCCAGGGCACCTCTCCCAGCCTTCTCCCTTCTCTGCCACTAGACTGCAGCTCTAGGGAAGTTGGGGGTTTTTTGAGCCACTAATGGCATGTTTCTTTCAAACAGGGAAGAAAGGGTCTCGGTGGATGTGGTTTTTTACACATTATCTTAGATTTCAGAGCTCTTTCTGTAATGCTGCAGTGCAGAGGAGGCTCATTCTGTTCAGATGGAGCTATCAAATGTACATTGTGATCTGTAAACACTCATTTTCTTGGGGTCCTTCTTGCTAGCTGCACATAACCAGAGTGGAGCAGCATCCCCCAAGCTGCCTGTATGGGTGATGGGAAAGGGATGGGAGAGTATGCAGTACTTGAGACAGTGGGGCAGGATCATTATTCCAGAAACTTTCTTCCCTCTCCTCCAAGATTGCACACTTGTCCAGCCTTCAAAAAAAGGGCACAAGCCTCCTGAAACTTGGACACACGTTTTCCATGTGGCTGAGTGCTGGATAGGTGGAGTAGAACAGAAGTTCTGGAACTGATAGAGGCCTCAAAAAACATGCACCTGATATCTGAGCTAGGACAAAAAAACTAGGGAAGAGGCATTGCATTGTCTGCCATAGCTGCTGCTGGAGCTAAAAGATGTCGGGGTTCCTGCTAGGAGTGGTCCTGCTCTTTAGTATGGTGAAGCCTCTTTTAGTCTACACCAGCAGAAAAAAAGGTATCTGAGTTGGATCTTCCAGTTTGTTTCATTGTTGGGATGGAAGTGTGTTGGATCATTGAAGCCATATTGTTCAGGTGGTGAACAACAGAGATTTTTCCATTGTCTTTTCCCATCCCTTTTTTGATCTGTCTTTTTCAATAATCGATAATAACCATTTCAATAACTGCTAATCAGACTGCTCAAAAATCAGCAGAGTGAAACAATTCTGTTAAATTTTACTGCTCACAATCCTTTTCTGCACCCAAACAGAAGTACCCAGAACAGTAGAGTGCAAGCAGCTGTAGAAGTCATGTCCCGTCTGCAGATAGAGGATGGCATTGCATTGCCTGACATGTGGAAGCAGAGGGGTCAGGGCTCCACTAATTTCACAGGAAAATTAGTTTTTCTGACAGGTGTGGTCATGTGCCTGTCAGGGACTGTGTCCTAGCCTGCTGTGTCTTTTTATATTGACCTCTGGAAGTGACTGCTAATAAAATCTACAATGTAAACCAGGGTACTGAGGTGAAAAGCTTGTCATCCTTCATCAGTAGCTTACAAAGTTGAGACACTGGAGTTAATGATAGAACCATAGAATGGTGTGGGTTGGAAGGGACCCCAAGGATCACAGAGTTCCAACCCCCTGCCACAGGCGGGGCCACCAACCTCCAGGCCTGGATCTACACAAGGTTGCCCAGGGCCCCATCCAACCTGGCCTTGAACACTTCCAGGGACGGGGCATCCACCACCTCTCTGGGCAGCCTGTTCCAGCCCCTCACCACCCTCTCTGTAAAGAACTTCCCCCCAATATCTAATCTAACCCTTCCCTCCTTCAGCTTCAATCCATCCCCCTTGTCCTGCCAGTGTCTGGCCTTTTAAAAAGCTGATCCCCTTCCTGTTTCTCTGCTCCCTTCAGGGACTGGCAGGCTGCAATGAGGTCCCCCCACAGCCTTCTCTTCTCCAGGCTGAACAAGCCCAGCTCCCTCAGCCTCTCTTTGTAGGGCAGGGGCTCCAGCCCTCTAATTGTCTTCTTGGCCTTCTCTGAACCCTTTTCAACAGTTAATCTTACGGAAGGAATTTGTAAATTGTCAAGTCAACTTTTTAAAATTTAATTGCCCTCCCATATTGATAATCAGTTGGGCCCACTGACCCTTAAATGAATCAAAACATTCAAATCACTACCTTGGATAGTTAGCACCTTGACACAGTTTTCAAAACCAGTTATAAACTACAGCTCAGAAAACCCTAAGATAAATATACCTTCAGCAGGTTAGATACTTTCTTCAGAGACTTGCTGTATGTAAGCTGACACAAATACAAAAGGGTAAGGAGTCAGATGTAAAACAGGTAAATCCGCTGGCTGCCTTCTAGTCTGGCACCTCCCCTGCAGTGTTTCAGGCTATTTTCTGATTGGCAAGTTGAGTATACTGGTCCTAAAAATGTTAATAAGCCTTTTGCAAATGAGTTTTAACTTGTTAATTAAGAATTTCTAACTGTGGTTATGACCTGCGGGGAAATGTTTAATTGGGTGTTTTCCCTAGCTGGTTAAATGTCTTCTTACTAGAAGAGTGTATGCTTACGGGATTTGGAAGCCACAGACCTAGCATAAGACAGGATTCCTGTGCTTAACACTGCTGTAGGGATCCTTCACAGCTGACCTGTGCAAGGCTACTCTTCAGTGCAATGGAGCAAGCACTCATCTGCCTCAGTTTCCTTCCCTCTCCAAGATGAAGGCCAGGAGCGGGAGCAGCAGGAAACTACTCTTCTCTGATGGAGGATGGGCACAGGCTTCCCACAAGGATGGAATCTTCATCCCCTGGGATATTCAGAAGCTGTCTGATCATGGTCCTGGGTGTCCAGCTGTAGATGGCCTTTCTTGGTGGTGAGAGTGCTGGACTCGATGAGCTCCAGAGGTCCCTGCAGACGGCCGCCAGCCTGTGATTCTCCTCAGCTAGGTAAAGAAGGAGGGAAGGAATAAACCCTCACAGTTAAACATGCTGTGAGCCAGCAGCTAGCAGAGGTTGAACAGGCCAGAGAGGAGCAGGGGGACATTGGCAGCCACTAGTCTGTGTTTGGAAAAAGGATGGACAAGGCAAGAAACGCGATGCTTGATGTTCCCAAAGAAGATGAGGGTGACTAGAGGTTGTGCATGGATCCAAAACATAGTCCTGGGTCTGCTGCCAAATGGGAATGACTCCTTGTAACCTGGACTGGCTTTCTACCATGCAGACAACATTCCCCCAGTGTCTACTAGAAAGGCCACTGAAATACTGGGTGCTGAGCTACATTCTGCTTGTTTGTTTGTAGTTAAGTACCCATAAAACTTTGGAGCTCATTCAGTGCTTCTTACAGTGGCCCCTGTTTTCTGGAGACAGCAATATATGCCTGGGGGATGTGGGGCAGAGGGAGGGAAGGTGCTTTATGGGCCGGGTCACTGCTGTCCCTTTCGTTAGCTGGTACAGGCCTTTCCTGCTCAGGTGGAGAACACCTCCATACCTTGTGTAGTCACGCTTTCTGCAGCATGGGAGAAGACCACAAGTATTTTTATAGAAGTAATTTAGAACCTTTGTCCAATCACATTCTGATGACAGTGATTTGTTACCACGTTGCAGCTTCCTCTTAAATGCTTGGCTCTGAGGCCTGAATTCGTATTTCACGGCAAGTTACAGACAAAATCTGGAAGTCCAGTCAGGTCTGTGTACAGCTGTTACTGAGTTTAATGAGAGCTGTGTGTCTGCAACAAATGGAACCTCATTCGTCTTCATCTAATCATACATTAAATCCTTCACTGCTAAATAATAATAATCTTAGGAAATTTGGGGTGAATCGCTGGTTGAAACTAACGGTCTTGTACCGGTCGCCGTCTGTAAATGCTTGTGGCAGCGTAGCTATGAAGGGTGAAGAAGCCCTCTTTCTCCACGCTCCTGTAAATCTCCTCAAGAAGAGTTGTTTCTTTTGAGAGAGCAGCTCCATGGTGGTTACCTCTGTTGCAAACCACTGCAGTGATTCAGATGCATTGAGATGAGCAGACAGTGTGAAGAAGCGGGTAGATAACCGAGGACTGTGTGTGCAAGAAAACCTTTAAAGCAAGCGCTGCTGGAAGAGTGAACAATATTCTGCTTATTAATGCAGATTGGAATTTCCTGCTAGCTGAGAATAATGTAAAGGTCACTCGCCAGCTGCAAGCAAACAGCATGTGGTCGATTCCAAAATTAGTTAATCTCTAGCATTTCCATTTCTCTTCCCATCATTTCTTGTTCTTTACCTTAGGCCTGGGAATCCTATTAAAGATACCACAGGCTTGAAAGAAAATTAATTCTTTCCTTTTTTTCCTTTTTTTTTTTCCCCTCTCCTCTGTAAACTACTGTAAACTGCTGCAGTTGATATAACTAGGTGTCTGTTGCCTATCATTATGGCCAGGGTATTATTATGGGCCTGAAACACTTTTCTGTAGGCTCAGTGGCATGATTTTAACTCTCAAATGGCGTAGTTATCCTTTCCTCCCATTTGGCTGGAGTCTGCTAGCGGAACCATGTTATCTGCAACCATTTTAAACTGACTTATAAAAAGTCTTTTATCTCTTGAGCTCAGAGATAAGCTCAGGGAAAACCTGAATAATGGCCTCAGAAAACCCTTTTTTGCTGATGAGCCAGGAGCCGCTGGTGTGATGATGCAGCACGGTGGATTGTGTGGAGGTGGGAAAATTGTCAGAGCCTTGGATGGAAAGGAGGACAACAGCACTGCAGGCATAAAACTGCTCCTGTGTTAGCTGACGTGCAAGGTACTGCCAACTACTGAAGAAAAGAACTCCAGAGAGCACCTGCTTCTGCTTTAGGTGATCTTGTAGAAAGGTTTTAAGCTGACAGGTGTATAAAATTAATGAGTTCAGAGCAGAGATACCTATCTTGGCACATGTGGTTGATCCTTTCCCTGCGGAGGTGATTTGGACAGCAGGGAGGTGGTGAACCTTAACAAAGACCATGGCCAGTCAGGAATGGGAGGAACTCGTCACATTCAAGTCAGTTTAAACACTGAGAGCCAACTGCATAATGAACCAAATTTTTCTCTCAGCATCTCCCTTGTAGTATTCTGCAAGGCAGTCTGATAGACACTGCAGGCAACGAATGGATGGCCACTCAGTTCCTGTTTTGTGTATGAGTATTGTGCATCTATGCTTAAGGTGAGATCCAGACACCTCTGATCTGTGGGTGGATCTCACTGGTGCAGCAGATGGGAACAGAGCAGGGCATGTGGGACATCGTCACACAGCTAGTCATATTATACTAAGAGAGTATTTTATAATAAATGTAACATTTTAAAAACCCTCGTTCAGAGAATGTGGTCTGGAATGCCCTGCCTGCAAGGCAGGGAACGCTGCGGACATGGACACTGCAGGAGGGAGAGCTGACAACACTGCCCTGTGCAAAAGCCCTTGGCATCTTTGCTTTTTCTCCAGCCTGTCCACTAGCTCTGACCTGTTTAGTGGAACAGGCAGTAATACATTTGATGGCTTCCCTGATGATCCCCCTGTTTATGTTGAAACTTGTAAAAACTTCCATTTTAATCTCATGTTAAATAGTCCTGATCAACAGAGTCACAGAATTTATCAAATTGTCTAATTCCTACCTTGCTTCCTTAGACTAGACCTAATGTTTCCTCAGGTTGCAAAGTCTGAATTTTCCTTTCTTCACAGTAATAAATGTAAATACAGTTTTAGGATTCAGAATTTCTCACTCTTTGGGCACAAGGACCAAGATAGCTGGCTCCTGTCATCTCTTCAGTATTCTCAGTGTTTGAACAGATCACCTGGCTAGGCAGCCTAATGGGAATTTAAGTAAGAAGTTATTAAATACAAACATACCTTTTCAATGTTGATTGTATAGAGATGTTCATGTTCTTATACATGGAAAGAAGAGAACTTAATCTTAGATGTTACACACTCTTCTGTCTCATAATTGTGTTTTGACAGTGATGAGGATGCTTAACAAGGCAGTGGGGTCTGCAGGAGGATGCTGTTACACTACTGTAAAGCTCAAGCAGTGCCATTTGAAAAAAAAAAAGGTTTTTCTTGAGGTTTCCTTGAGGTTTCCTTGGTGGACTGTGAGCTGAGTGTGCTCTGCAGTCTTGTGTTGCATCTTCAGCGTGGAAATTTCTGTATTAATTAAAGCTACAAACCCAGAAAAAAAAAACAAACCCAGCCATCAGCAATGTCTCTGTCCACTTACACAGAACCCAAAAAATAGTAGCAAAAGGGAAGGACCACCCCAGGGCATGTCCTTATGCTCAGTGACCTTCTGTGCAGCCTGACCGGGGTGACCCATGTGCTGCTGGCATTCAGAGCTGCGCTGCCAGTGCTGCCTGTGTGCGGCTGGCTGGCACCTGCCTGTACACGGGGTGGAGAGGAGGAGGTTGGTTGGTTTGGCTTCTAGTGGTGGAGCTGAAGGATTCGTACTGGGACATAACAACCCCCTGCAGCGCTGCAGGCTTGGGAAGAGTGGCTAGGAAGCTGCCTGTTGGAGAAGGACCTGGGGGTGTTGGTTGACTGCTGACTGAATGCACCTCCAGTGCTGTGTCCAGTTCTGGGCTCCGCCCCATAAGAAGGACATTGAGGTCCTGGAGTGAGTCCAGAGAAGGGCAACCAGGCTCCGGAAGGGGCTGGAGGGCAAATCCTATGAGGAGCAGCTGAGGGAGCTGGGAGTGTTCAGCCTGGAGGAAGCTGAGAGGAGACTTTATCCCCACCTACAACTACCTGAATGGAGGTTGTAGAGATGGGTGTTGGTCTCTCCAGCCAGGTGACAGAACAATAGGGAATGGCCTCAAGCTGTGCCAGGGCACGGTCAGATTAGACATTGGGAAAAAGTTCTTCCCTGAAAGAGTTTTTGGNGGTTTCAGTCACCAACCCTGGATGTATTTAAAAGATGGGTGGATGAGGAGCTCAGAGATATGGTTCAGTAGAGGACAGGTATGGTTGGACTCAATGATCTCAAAGGTCTTTTCCAACCTAGTGCCTCTGTGGTTCAGCAGCCACACAGAATTTCTCAGAAGAGGTGGTGTCCACTCCTGTCCAGCTCTGCTTTCTTATTTTAGTAGATTCCTGACCTCGTTCTGATGACTGTTCACAGGGTATTTGCGACACATGGCCTTAGGGAGCCATATATCACCCATGTCATTCAGGATGCTTTTGATGCAACATCCAAACTGTGCTGGCAGGGGAAGAGAGAGAGCGAGTCTTCAGAAGAGTTGACCTGTGGTGCTTGCTTGAATATTCTGCAGTGTCAGTCACAGCCATGTTCATTTTAAAGAAAAAAGACCATGCATCAATACAGGGCAGGAATTATAGCAATCAGAAATGCCTGCTGCTCAGCGCTGCTACTTAACATCCAGTTCAGACATGACAGTAGAAAATAGTTCAGTCTTAAATTCCATAAAGTTAAAGAAAACTCATCTTTTCATTCAACCACCTATTTATGACCCTCCCACTAATCTTGGAGCAACTGACTCTGGACCTTTTAAGCTCAAGCTTCTTTTTTCTGTGTCTTCCTTAGCATGGGCTTCATAGTCTTCCACAGAGAGGCAAATTACAGAGTCAGAGAACTGCTGACACAATAGAAAACCTTTCACATTTGAACTGCCAGTTCTAGTCCAGCAAACAGAATAACCAAGAGTCACTACAGAGTTATTTGGACAGAAAACCACAGATTTTCATGAAGACCAAATGCTACTATAACAGAGCCTCTATAAAAAATGATTTATGAATCACAGCCTGTACTAATCTGACTCTTGATCTCACCAAACGAGCTGCAAAGGAAAGCAGTGTTGGCCATCCCCCTGGGATGGTGAACTTGCTGTTCCTTGCTAACAATAGATCTGTTTTCACATGTTAATGTTTAACTTGCAGGGACTGCATGGTTCTGGATGATGGCCTGCCCTGCCTCCAGCACCATCAGTCGCTTTTCCTGGAGAGGGTGGGTTGCTGCCCGCTGCACCAAAGGGTCTGGAGAGTTAGGATTAACTGGGGCTGTGGAGCAGTTAGAGGAGCATCTCTAGCAGGTAGTAATGGCCAGGTTGCACTGGGATGGTGGCTGCCAATGCAAAGCCTCTGAAATCTACTGACAGACCTATTCACACCTTACACGTAAGGAAATGGGGACAGATTTCCATTGTCACCCTGTGGTTAATGGGTCTCCTGGGAATCAAATGCAGACACTCATTTATCCTTGTTCCTTTGGGAAAACACTTTGCTAATTAACATCCAGATACTCTACTGTCTCAAGGTTCCATATTCCTCCTGTGTCGTTTCTCTCTTCCCTGTTTCTTATTGTTATCTGTGAGTCACTCTGTGGCTTGTCATAATTTATTTTTACAACATGTTGAAAGGTAAAATAGGGAACTTATAAACATGCTAGGAAGAAGCCACCTGAAATAGCAAATGTTTCTAATTATAAAGTTAAAGCTGCCTTTCTAAGCTATTTGGTTCTTTATTATACCTTGAACAACCCAAAATATGTACCTGGCTGCAATTAGACTTCCAGATACAATAGGTGAATTGTAAATGGAAACCATCCAGTGGAAAATTACACTATTAGCCCAGAGCAATAGCCCTGATCTTTACAGTTTATGGTGCTGCACAGCCTACACATCCAATAATGTTCTGTGAGTCCATAAAGTTGAAAGGACAGTCTCTTAAAAGCAGAACAGTTTAGTTTTTTTGAAAAAATTAAAGTCATCATTACATTGTATTGTGTTTATTATTTTTTTAACATTCACAGGCTTTTCCACATTAATCTGGTTTAAATGGACAATAATTTATCTTTGCATTACTGAGATCTGTTAGGCAAGGTTCTGAAAGGGCTACATTTAATTAGTTTCACTCATGGTTTTGGTACCTGCAGGGTAAGAAAAATTTATATGTAGATTTCTGTAGAGGTAAGAGTAATAGTAACTGTAATTTAGATTTTGTGTGTTCCACAGTTGTTCTTGTATTTTAATCCCTTTCCTTGTCCAGAGTTGGAACCTGATGGTCCAGGTTTGCTGCCTTATGAAAATGCTTTGCAGACTGTACTAATTAAAGGCTGTCGTGCATACCCTCAGCTGTCACTGCTTCGTCACAGTGTTGTGGAGAAATGATAGTGGCAATGTCACAGCTGGCACGGGAAGAAGCTAAAGCTACACAGGAGTGGGTAGGGATTGGGAATGTCTTCATCTAGGTGAAAAATTCAGGGTACTCCCTATCTAAAGCTGTGTGGTCCTGGCTCCTGCGAAGAAGTCATCACACTGGCTGAAATTGACATCTGGAGCCAGCAGTCTGAATACAGAATCATGTGCTTGTTGCGCTGGAAGCCAAGGGCATTTCAGATGCCACCGGAGATGGTTTGAATAGGGTCTTCAGTAATTATGTTAGTTGGCTTGGGCACAGAACATTAAAACTGACATCTTGTCCTCCTGCAGGACTTGAGTAGGTGCCAGCTTGCATGATGCTTGCTGTGGTCATTAAAATAAACAGGATCTGGAGAGGAGCTTTCACTTCACTCAGAAGCTCTAGGTAAGCGTTTTGTTTTGCTAGGGAAGAAGCTGGAGATCCTTATGCTTCAATTTACTTACATCCACCTCTGTTTCAGGTAACTCACAATATTCATAGTCTTCAATTCTCAATGTCTCTGTAGTTTCTTTGGGAGGTTTCCTTAGCAGGCAGGGATCGATACCTTAATGCAGTTCTCAAATGATCTGTTACAGGATGTAATATGTGTTAAATGAGATTATTTGGGTTATAAGCTGCAGAAGGCCACTCGTGTTTTGGATTGATGTGCTTTCCTGTTTCCTGCTGAGAAAGTAAGAGTTTGCCATTGGCTTCTCCCTTCCTGTATTTTTTTGAAATGCAACAGAAAGCTATAGAGTCTCTTTAACCATCTTCTGAAACACCCGTGATTCTTTTAGATGTATACTTTTAATTCATGGAGAACAGCTGTGGAATTGTTACTCCAGCAACGTAAGTGCATCTCCTAACAGATGGCTCTCACACTGGCTGGGACAAAAGCAGCCTCCTCCATCCTGGTGTGGCTTGTTTGTAAATCCTGGTATCTTGACAAGGCTTGAGTAAGACTTTGCTGTTTTCATTGCAGCGTAAGCATGGTGTTGCTCCAGTGATTCTGCACCGAAGTTCTGCCCATCTGCCCCCTTGAAGTTTTTCTTTTAAAGCAAGGCAACAGAAGGATTGACTTTTTTTCCTTAAATCTCAGCACGGGTCCAACACATTTAGCTAAAGTAATCTGAATGGAAATGTGAAGTTCCTCCAGCCAATGGTTTTACAAGAGAGGTAGGGTGCAGTTATGTGAAAGACACTTGTTTAAGACCTCAGAACTTTATTCCCTCCATTGCTTCAACTAAGAGAAGTTTATTAAAAAGGATGTTTGGACCATGTAATAATTTGCACATAAAATGCAAAGCTTGCCTAGGTAACATTTCATCTCCTGTGTCTGAAGCAGGGATAAGTCTTCACATGGCAGAGGCTCATGGATGCTTACCTCACAGACTTGAACAGATGTAGGAGCCTCATGCTTAGCATCTGTTTTTTTCACCTGCGGTGTTTTTTGTGACAGTCTTCTTGAATATGACATGAAATGCACCAACCCCCTACCTCTGCTGTGCCAGCAGAATCTGTTAATCAGCATAGCCCAGCTGCAGGGGCTTCACAGAGCTGGGGTCTGCCTTTGAGGGCCAGTTGATGCAGTCGTGGCTCTGTCAGCAAGCGTGGGCTGCGTGCAAGGAGTGGTCTGATCCCGACCTCACTCTGTCCCTCCAGGTTCTGCAGGCTGTCTGGGCTGGTGAGCACCACACCTTCAAGGAGACAATCAGATGATGAGACAGCTGATCCTGCCAAAAGAGTCAAATCCCCTTTCTTTCAAAGAAAAAGCAGCATGCCAGCCCAGGCTGCCAGCTGAGTTGTGGTGGTGGTGGTGTAAGCGGTGGAAGAAATACAAAAACATACTGCAGCAAATGTCACGATTTGTGGGTGACTTGTCAGCCTGGTAGTTGATTAAAGGGGGAATGCATTGTGTTTGTAGCAAGAGCCTCATCTGAATAGCCAACATCTTGATCGAAGTCATTATCATAGAGGGGTTTGTGTGTGCTTCTGTAAGTTCATGTTTCCTGTGAGTATGGGACTGGAATGTGATTTTCCAGACCCTTATTTTTATCAGTCACAGGTAGAAGTCTCAAGGAGTCACACTGATAGAAGGAGCAGGAGGTCTTCCTTCCTGGGGCTCAGTACAAACCCCTGTTTCTGATTGTTAGTGTCTGGATTCTCCTCCCATAAGGAAACACCTTCACTGTGACAATTACCTCCGGTAAACTGTATGGGTGGTACAAGACCCAGCCTGCTTCTGAAGGCTTTTGGGAAGTGATGTTCTTCAGGAGAAGCCATGCAGCACAGCTGTTGCTGGATGTGGCGGGGAGTAGAGACAGTGAGAAGTTAAACTGAAGTGGGGGAGGGGGGGTGGAGAATGCAGCTTCAGCATCTGTGTTCTCCACATGGCCACGCTTTTGTGAGAGACATCTTGGCTCTGCATGAACCACAGTACTAGGTCCTGTTCTACTTGGTGTACTTTTAATTTCTGGGTTTAAAACACGGCATGCTAATGCAATTGGATACCCACCGGCGCGATGGAAATATAGAGCGATTACTGAAATGTTTATGCAGGATGAGCAGGAGTGCCTGAGTTTATGGTGCTGGGCATGGCTGTAAATGAAAATCTGTTTGGCATGGCTCCTGTATAATTAAGATGGCACACATTATATCTTTGTTCATGGGTCACTGTCAGCGCCTCAAGATTATCGTGATCATGATGGCAGGAGGTAGCTACCTTCATAATTTGCTTGATGTGAAAGCTGGACCCAAGAATTAGCAGCTCGAACGAGTTCAGCCATACAGATGGTTTTGAGAACTTCAAAAGCAGTCAAAATTCCCTGAACCCTGCCCCGTTATAGCTGGGGGAGTAGTTACACCTGAAAAGTCTTTGGAGCAGTTGGAGTAAATGGCCTTAAACTGTACTGTTTGTGCAATTTAATATCCATTTCTGCTCAAAGCAATTCGGCAGGGATTTTGCATAGTGTAAGAGCAGAATAATTTAATTTTTCTGTGTTAAAGTCTATTAGCTCTCCTGGAAACAGAAAATAGTTCACAGCTTCTTGATGACTCTGAAATGACTGAGGTGGGAAATTCGAGTGAATTACATTTCCTTGTGTAAGCACGGGCCTGTACTCAGCGTGTACTATTGCTGTGCTCCAGATGTTTGCAACTACTGCAAGAAGTGGAAGCATAAAAAACAAATAGGGGTGTCATCCCAAAAGCGGGGTCGTTACCCAGTGTGCAGGACACAACACACACACACACAGACACAGAGCAGAGGCGCTGGATTTTCTCCTGCCTGGGCTGAGCTGGGTGCTGGGTGGTAATTCGGCACAGACAGCACACTGCACACAGGACCTGCAGCAGATTTATCTTGTTATGGGATTAGAAAAACCCACGTAAATTTACGCTAATTGGTTAGTAATTACCACATCATCTGCTGTCGGTTAAGCATATTTAAATTAGCATGCCTGCTCCTGGAGGGGGTGTGTGTGGGGGGGTAATTTACATAGTCCTTTGATTGAGTCGGTGGTCTCGAACTCCAGTGATGGGTTATTTGTGTTGGCTTCAGGCCCCTCTGGCAATCACCCATCTGTTGGAGCCTTCTGGGCTGAGAGGCTGGGCAGTTTGGGGGCTCATGTGTGGCAGCTGGGGTGTCTCATGCAGCATCAACTTCAGGTGGAGAGAAATTGTGCTTTTCATCACTTGTGTATCATCATCATCATCATCATCTTCCTTTTTTTCTATGTCCAGTTAAACTGTCTTTATCCCAACCCATGAGCTCTCTCACTTTCACTCTTCTGATTCTGTCTCCCATCCAGCAAGGGGATAATGAGTGAGCGGCTGCATGGTGCTTAATTGCTGGCCAGGGCTAAACCAACACAATAACCTAAGCATTAGCCCAAACACAGTTTTACTTAGTCTGCAGGGGCAGGGTAGATGTACACCAGCTCTTCTGTGATTCAACATAACACAGCCTTATTGTCATTCTTCACATACGATATTTATCCTACTGGTTGTGCAGACTGGGTGAAACACAGATTACAATTAAATTGTTGATCTCTCCAACATGGATAAACCACTTTGGGTGGTTTTTTTTGGCTGGGACCCTATTTCTGTTACTGTGACCCTGTTCTGTTGTGCTTAGGCCACCTCTGCGTGCTGTCTTGGGATCACCCCACATCACACCCCTCAGCTGAAAGCTGTGGTTCTGCAGGCACTTTACACAAGCTCCTGTGATGATGTCTAATTTTCAGATACGACAGATGGTCCTGTAACAGATTGAAAATACTTGCTTTGGTGGGAAAGTATGTACAAGATGGATTTTTACTTCAACAGTTGTAGAGACAGAGAAGGAGTTTAAATAGGAATGTAACCAGCTTAAAGTGAACTGAAAACCTCCAAGTTTTGCCAGGTTAGAGCAGAGGTTACAGGTAGGGTAGAGGCTGGCTGCTTCATGGGAAGTAAAGACATCTCACCTAGGAATTGCTCTCAGCAGGATACTCTCTTGCAGACTAATGGGCACCCATTAGTGAGTGAAAATAAAAGGTCTGGGAATAAGGAGAGGAAGATGGTAAGAGCAAAAGAAGGTATGTGAAAGAGCAGTAAAGAGCAAAGCAACCTCTAACCATGTCCTCAGATAGCTGCACTTAGCTCACAGGCTAATCCTTATGATTTGTGTCGTCGGTGCATTATGTGATTATACATCGTAATGGGCCAGGACTCTGCTGCCTCTTTCGAAGGTCATTACAGTGCACTTAGGTACCTTGTGTTTGTACAACACGAGCATCAGCTGAGACAGATCTGTATGCAGCAGAGTAGGCTGAAGATATGCCCAGCGGTTAGGCTCTATGTAGATGAGCTTTTTAAAATGCGAATTTCATCTGAAGCACCAGAAGCTCTCTCTCAGCTGTGGTGCTGGGGGCAGGGACATAATGAGACAGCGGCTTTAATACAGCTCTAACATATACATTAGGCAGCAGTTGGAAAGGCAGTCAATCTTTCAAGGTTTAAGCAGCACTTTCTGAAAGTGCCTTCAATTAACAGCTAATGACAAGCTTTCTTTGGTGATTCTCTCGTTATCTTACATAGCCAGATAATGAGTATGATCACCCAGAGAGACTTCAATTTATTTACCAATTTTTATTTCATTGGGAGGCATCTGGATATTTGAGCCAGTACCGTTCCTGATTTGTGCCTCCATAAGTCAAGTGCCCGAGTTCAATCTATCATTGGTCTGAAGATTTACATTTCAGATAGCTTTTTCCAGCAGGACAGATGTTGCCAATCTTAAATTAATGCAGAAAGCTGCTTCTGCCCCATAGAAGATGGACCTAATAGGTAAGGAAAACAATAGCTCCTTCCCATGCCTGTCGTTGTAATGATAATGGAATTTGAAAGATCTACAAAGAGCTGTTTCAGCTAAATATCTTATGTCCACCAGTATTCCAAAGGAGAATAATGAGCTGGAAGTGTTTCTGTGCCCACCTGCGGTGTTAATTGAAAGCTGTGAAGACAAAAGAGGCAGAACCAGGCTCAAGGGATCTTTCCTGCACAACTTCAGGTGAACCATCTCTCCTGTAATCTGAATGTATTGTCTAAACCACCCTCATTAAGCTAAAAGGCTTCAGTGGTAATGAGACATCTTCCTAATGCTCCCCTTTGTATTAATTCTATAGGCATCTTCCAAACCAAATTGAAACCCTTGCAGAAGATCCTGTTCATAGGTTTTATTGACTGTTCTCTAGCCTGTGCTTTTTGGGGTGCACTGTGCCCAGCAGAAGAAACAAACAAAAACGTGGACATAGGCTCCACATTTACAACTGATAAGGTACCTTGGGAGGAGAGTTGTGCATCTTTTAGTTGCTTTTTAAGATCACGCGTTCCTCTTAATTGCAAGCTCCTTATATGAATGAGTCTCACAAGGAGAAGAAGTTGTCAGATGTGACAGACTGGTAGAGAGGTGACTCTTTACATTGATCAGGGATGTGTGTCATAATTGAAACATCGGGGAGCTCTGTCTGAATTACAGTAGTTTGTATGATAATGAGAAAGGAGTAAGTTCCTGAGAAAATTAACTGAGCAAAGAGCATGAAGCTGTCACGAGGCAATTCTGGAAAAACATTTTGCTGGGAAAGGAAGATGATAGGATGAAGAAACAAGCCTGTATTCTGAGACCAGCCTTTAAAATGTCTGGGGAATGGTCTGGCCTGTGAGACTTTGATTTGTTTATGTAATTCCCTGCTTAATATCAAGTGCTTGCAGGAAGGGACCACTTTTCAGGACTGTAATGAAGTTC
Source organism: Zapornia atra (assembly GCA_013400835.1). Taxonomy (NCBI): domain Eukaryota; kingdom Metazoa; phylum Chordata; class Aves; order Gruiformes; family Rallidae; genus Zapornia; species Zapornia atra. The sequence goes on from VZTU01012180.1 coordinate 39,945, forward strand.
TGGAACTGCAGCTCCTGACCACATTTTTCCCCTGCAGTGTACTTTGAAGTGAAATATGGGTAACTTAACTGCTTTCTGGTGCATGCTACCAAATGTATTCAGTAGAAATGCATTTATGAAGATGGTCTTGTCACGGGGGACAGAACTCTGGAGGGAAGACCCAGCTTTTCTGCTCTTGTGTTGAGCAGCCTCACTTCCCTGGATCTCAGTTTTCCCAAATATAAAATAGGGAAAAGTGATTCAGACCTCTCTTCCAAAATCGGTTTGAAAGATGGAGGGGGTAGAAAAGCTGAGACAGGGGGGAAATGAACTTAGCATCACTGCAGGGAACACAAACAAAGCCATCAGTACAGTGTGGCAACAGAGATGAAAAGGCCAAAAAAAGTTCAGGGAGATTAAAATGCAGACAAAAATGGTGAAGCCATTCTAGATCAGTAGTATGTTGCCTGGGACATGGTGTGTGTTTCTCATCACCTCTCCTAAAAAGGATATTGTGGAACCAGGGAGAGTTTAGGAGCCTGTAACAAGAAAGTAAGCAAGAAGTGAAAATACTGAGACTGTTTCTTCTTGAAGAAGCAAATAGTAGGAGGCATGCTAGGAGGAGGAAAATAATCAAGAAGGTAGAAGAGAGAGATAAGAACTTAATAGATACCTGAACTCCTACTCCAAAACACATGATAGTGAGCACATAGTGGGACTGAAATACACTGATCCAAAAGCTGTGTCAGTGGGGTCAGGGGGAGAGATTGGGATGCAAATCCATTCCTACAGCTTATGGACCTGCTGGCACAAGATACAAGTTAATGTATGATGAGGAGGACACAGAGATCAACAACAAAGTAAAAATAAACAGTATGAAAGGAGTAGAAATTCTTTTTTTCAGCTCCTCTGGCAGCTCTCATTACTGGGCTTGAAAGGGAACTTTTCCAAGTGCCAGGTCATCCCAAAAGAGATTTCTTACCTCATTTGGGGTCAGCACAGGCCTCTGGTAAGATCGAGGTAAAGATCAGGATTGCTGCTTTGATTTGTTGTATTACTTCCCTTGCTCTTACTTCACTGAGTGCTCCCACTCTCCCAGCTCTTGGGGGAGAATGGCTGTACAGGCAGTGTGGTGATGCTGGCAAGGACGTGGTCAGGGTTGCAGACAGGGTTGCAAGACACACGAGTGCGTGAGGGGGAAGGGTAGGTCTGCTGGGTACAGAAAGACGTGACAGAGCCACACACACACAAGATTAAGAAAGGCATACAACCAAAATTCCCCTGACAGCGAAGTAAGTGGTTTTGTGGGCTGTTACGTGGTGTTTGGCACAACAGATAGTGTCTGAGCAGTTCTCAGAGGCCTGGTTCATCTCTGCAGCCCTACTCCTAGGGGACAGGATGGATTAGTAAGCCTTACCACGTACCCCTAGTCCTTTCAAAGGCCCTTCCCTGTCTCCCATGATCTTATGGCTGGACAGATCAGGGCTTGAGACAGAGACTGATGAAGGGTAGAAGATCATTGCAGGGGTTTCAGTGCAACTGATGCCTGATGAGTTTTCTCACCACCCTCATTTCACAGACTCACAGAACTGTAGAGGTTGTAAGGGACCTCGAGAGATCATCAGTTCCAATCCCCCTGCCAAAGCAGCTCCCCAGCTCATATTGCACAGACAGGCGTCCAGACAGGCCTTGAATCTCTCCAGAGAAGGAGACTTCACACCCCCCTGGGCAGCCTGTCCCAGGGCTCCCTCACCCTCACTGGGAAGAAGTTCTTCCACATGTTGGTGTGGAACTTCCTATTCTCTCACTTGCAGCTATTGCCCCTTGTCCTGTCTCTGCTGATCACTGAGAAGGGGCTGGCCATTTCCCCCTGCATCCCATTCTTAAGATATTTATAAAAATTAATAAGGTCCCCCCTTAGTCTTTCCACCTACTCAAAGCCCAGGTCCCACTTGCTTCGATAGCATTTGTAAGCACTCAGCATATCACCATGCAAGGCTGTGATCTGGGAGACCAGCCCAAAAGGGGAACCTTTCTAGTGATCCCATGTGGGAAATCTGGTTCCTGAGACTTGGCACATTTCATGTAAGAGTGTAAAGGTCCCAGTTCTGCAAGACAGCCCCATGTTCTATAACCACAAGATCATCTTTCTTCCTGTGTGCCCTGCTCCCCTGCCCCCTACATGACTTGCACCTTCAGCAAGGAATCACATACTTGGGCTCCTGTTCTTTCCTTGTGTGGTGACCCTGATTCATCTCCAGCAGAGGTCCATGTTGGCTCCTGAATTACCAAGGGGAAGGGTTTACATGAGTATGTCATGTTCTGTAGGACACAGCTTGCAAGAGCTCAAAGTAGGCTGCAGCAGCATTTGAGAGCTTGGCAAACCAGCCCTGCTGTTGGTTTGTTTTTTGTTTTTTTTTCTAATGTCAGTTCCCTGCAGTTTTAACAAAGGAGAATGACTATAAGGAAATCCCAGCGTGGCCTGACCCAGCCTCACCAACACAGCTGTGGGCCATGTGAGCACATAGCTTCGTACCACCAGCCTGAGCTGTGTTCAGGCCACAGAGCCACTTAGGTTCCTAAATGCTGACACTGCAAGAAGGCTTCTGGAGCATTGATTAAAGGTAGTGTGGGACCAACAGAGGAAGTTGGTTGTTGTCCTTCATGTGCGCAAGCCCTGTCAGAGAACAGAGGTGCACCATATCACAGATGTTTTCACAGCTCATCCTCTAGTATTTTTAATCCTGACCACCTTTCACTGTCCCTGTCCTGCTTCCTTGTCTTCTCAGACCTGTCCTAGGAACATTGTTCAGCCATTGCTGTTTCCCCTCCTGGTTAGCCATCCAATTTGTTTCCCCCTCCCAGTCTGCAGCCAGCTCTAGTCCTCCCGACAGACCCTGCCTTCACTTCCTGCTCATCCCCTGCCAGCTCCCTGCCGTCATCAGCCTCAGCCTTGGACTGCAGATGGTGAGAGAGGTACCTATAGAGGGGTTGGCTCAGGGTGACAAAATGTGTTCCAGAACGCCACACCCAAAAAAAAGTATTGAGATATGTATATACACACAATTATACATAAATATGTAGATAAACATGTATAATTACATGTATGTGTATATGTATAAATGTGTGTGTGTATATATATAAACATGCATTAATAATTATATGTGAATAGATATGTATTTCAAATTTGGAGACAAAAGTCCAGAGTGCAGATTTTCATCCCAAAAAATAGACATTTGGCAAATGAAAAAAAACCTGTGAAAATGCAAAGATCTGATCAGTCACACTCAGCAAGCAAAGCAGGCAAAGCTCTCCACGCCTTGTGGCAGCCTGACTTCCAGCAAGGCCTTTGGAAACCCCGGTGCTGGGCTCTGGGGCTGGTCTGTGTCTCTGCAACAGAAGGAGCAGAATGCTGGAGGATGCTGAGTACAGAGTGGAAGCCATTATGTGTGTGCCTGACCCTATGCTAGGGAGCACTGAGGCTGTGGTCAGCCTTTCATCTCCTATCCCAGCTCGACCAGGGATCTGGTTTGGCTTTTTCTGCATGCAGTGAGCTCCTTCGACCTCCTGTTCTCACCTTGTGCAGTGCTTCCTCCCATGCTCCGCAATCTGCTGCAGCTCCTCGACGGGGGCCAGGGACAGATGGCTTGATTTCGGCTGATAAAGGGGCTGCCTTCAAAGGAGAAGCGAGGCGGAAGCTGTCTGGTCTGATATCTCTTTCTGGTGCTGTCAACGGGAGGCCAAGGAGACAAACTGGATCCTGATGGAGACCAGCTCTATTGCAGGGAGCACGGAGGGGAATCAAATTCTCCTTTAAAAACATTCTCCTCGTGCTGCTAAATGGTGTCTGCTTGCCTTCATTTCAGAAAGCTCCTGCCAAGCCCAGTTTACCTCAGTGTTTTAGGTATTCTGTGGTCTTTGCTCAGCCCGATGTGCTGTGTTAAAGATAACAGCACGACGTATCTTCAGACACTCTCAAGGGAAGGCCTTGCATTTTGTGTGCCGCTGATTTTTAAGCTCAGTGTGGTAAAGTGCTGACCAGGCTTGTCACTTCCCATCCGCAGTGTCTGGAGGAGGTGGGGTGGATGGACACCATGCTGAGCCCAGCCCCAGCAGGCCGCACGGGACTGGCAGGCTCTCCAGGACCTTTGCAGTGCGTAAACTGCAACCCTGCGACAGCCAGGGGAATTGGAATGAGTTTAGCAAAGAGGGGAGATGATAAAAGCCACTGCTTCTGGGAATAAAAATAGTTTTCTCTTCAGAGACTCCAATTTTTCATTCTTTCTTCCAGATCAGGAGGGGAAGAAGAATCCCTGCCCTTTGGAGACATAATAATTTATAAGGCATGTTTCTGAAAATCAGCAATTTCCCTTTAAGCCGGCTCCTATGCCTTTGTCTCAGCTTCCCTGATTAGTCATGTAATGAGGATATTTCTAATACAAACGTGTCAGGGGAGAAGGGAGCCAAGCAGCGCTTTATCAGAGGAGAATCTGTATCCCCCTGGATGCTAATTAGTCACGGAGACACAGGCGTATGGGTGGGGGCGAGGCGAGCTCTTATTTTAGAATCTGAAATGATTTGTGCCCTCACAATTTCTCACGCAGGGCTGGAAAGCCGTGCCAAGGTAGAGAGCAACTTGAGATCTCCCTCAGCTTTCGCATCCCCGCCCCTCAGACATGTTTGCCGTGCTGCTGCTCCTGCTGCTGTTTGTGGGATTATTTCTGTCGCAAGCTTGGCGAAACAGAAACTTTCTCCTTATAAATATGGAAATGTGATGATTGAGCTCTCCGTCTCTTGGGACAAGTTCAAAGTGTTGTGTGAAAGAGAGAAGGCCTGCTGAGCACTTGGCTTGGCAGCTTTGTTTTCTCTACTCACGGAGGGAAACCAGTGTGGTTTTAATGCTGGGATCCACCCTTGCAGGACAGGCAAAGTGACCTCTCAAGGCAGGCTCATGCTGGTTGGCCACACTGAGTGTGGTGAGGTGAGGACAAGAGCAGTCCTGCCTACGCAGCACTGTGCTCGCACAGGTATTAGCATTACCTACTGAGATCCTGGCTGAACCCATCAGTCTGCACTGTGGAGTCAGGAGGCAGCACTGGGGGAGTATGAAAGCACTGCCTGTGGCAGAGTCCCCTCCTCTTTCCAGGCTAAACTGGTGTCAGCCACTGAGATCCCTATCTGTCTGCATTGTGAGAGGTAGGCTTGTTCTGTGAGCCTTGGCCAGCTCTCCATCTTTTGGGTTGTGTTGGAAGAGTCAGTATTATCAGACTTGTTGACGAGTTTTGAATACCATTAGGCATCCATTATTATTCCCAAAGTGATGGGCCGCCACAGTGCTTCTTCAGGGCTTCACAACCTCTCTTTTCCTTGATTTTCTTAGTATCCCTCCATCCTGGGGCCAGAGGTAGTTTTGATCTTGGACAAATGCACATGTATTTGCTCCTCCCTCGAGGTACTGTTGGCATTTGCTACACAGCATTCCCAGTTCTTCATCTTCCCTAGAAAGCAGGGTGCTGGGTCCTTGTCCTGATCCAGTGTTGAGGAGGTTCTCAATGTGATCCCAAGGGTGAAATTAAGACAGAAAGGAGGCCAAATGCTGTTCAACCCAGTGTTTATGACAAAAAGAAAGGACAATAGCAGCAATAGGACAGGATGGAATGAAAAGGTAGAAATTGAGCAGTTGGGATAGAGTCACAAGGACAATAACCATCACGAATCCACAGTGTCCCAAGGGTCCGAGTCTCTCCGTGTCCAGTGGTGGGCAATGGTGCAGTCTTTGTTTCAGCGAGTTCTTTTATCTCTTGTTCAGGGTTGCAGCACCCAATGAAGTTTTGGCATGACTCCATGTTCCCACCAGTGAGGGGTAGGCCTTAGCTTCTACCTGCTCCACAGCTATGGTCCTGCTATTCGGGTGTTGCTGATGTGATGTAGTGGGCAGGATGCTTTCACAAGTTGGGGCCTATAGCTGTAGGCAACCTTGGAGACAAACATTCTGTAGTTGGTCTCTTACATAGCTGTAAGAAATCCTGGAGGCAAATTTAACACAATCAGTCTCTTACCGTCCTCAAGATTTCAGTACTGATGACCTCTCAGAGAGCCTGGAGAGCTGTATATCCTTGCCGTGTGGAAGAAGGGGGATTTAGTAGGTGCAGGAAAAAGGCAGGATGAAGAATCATCACTGGAGAAGGAGTGAACAGGAGAAGCAATCAAACAACTCAGAAAAGGATCTGAGGGATTGGATTAAAGGTTCCAGCAGTATTCCATGAGCGAAAAGCAAGACTTCATTAATCTTAAAATTACTGTAATTGAACATGTAAAAGTCAGCCACCTTGCTTGAAAAAAAGCGTTCTAACAGCTACTTGGGAAAGAATGAGTGGCCCTAGAAGTATGTGAGTAATAGCTGTGACATTGAACCATTGATTGGAGCCCTTGGTCTGTTAAGAGGTATGGATGTGGAGCCATCCCAGTTTTCCCTGCTGTTGTTCGTACAGCCTAGGGCTGAATTTGGCAAACTTTGATCTTGTCTTTCATATACAGCTGGACTACCCAGGCTGCATGTGGAGAGGATCTGTAAACCATTCTGTATATGCCCACGGACGTGTCAGTTTGGCAGTGATGGCACAGCTTTCTGGCACTTACTCAGCCAGTTTCTCCGGGTGTTGGGGCTGCGCATAGGAAAGAAACACAGTTTCTTCCTGCTGTGCTGGAGAGTATCAGCTGGAAAACTCAACTCTGTCTTTGAAAATAGACTTTTCCTCTTGTTGAAGCTCCTTTAAAGCATTGAAGGAGTAAAGATGGGACACACCTTTGAAAGAAGCTCTAAACACTACCCAATGAGCATGAATTCAGTCGCTCCAAGATCCTGCTGTGGTCCCTGTATGGGCAGCACTGTGCGGAGCCCTGCAGTTTTCTGCAGGATTCAGGATGTAGCCAAGAGCCCAGGCTCCTGTTCCTGACTCTGTCCAAACATACTGTGACCTTGGCTCTGACACGTGTCTCAGATTTTAATCATTTTGAAGGTATCCTCCCTCATGAGCTGAGGTCTGAAGAGCAGCTGAAAAGTCGTTTGGGGTCTTTTGGCCAGATTGCAGTTGCTAAACTGACTCTCACAATAGGCATCAAGACATTTGTGATGGTTTATTGCCTTACTTACCCCTATGTCTCAAGTTGCACCTCAGAGCTGTGGCAGTATAGAGATAGAAAAAGCAGTGTGTAATGTCCTCATGTATATAGCCTATACAAGGAAGGAAATGTTTTGGTATTGAAGCATTCTGAAAACATACCTCAGTTAATAGCTCGTTTGAAATAGTTATTGAATGCCAGGCACTTGGCAAGTGCTGCAGGCAGTGGAGAGTGCAGTGTGGCAGTTCTCTAATTTGCAATGTTAATGATCCAATTTAAGTCTTGTAAAGTTAGCACAAGGTACCAAACCTATAAATGCAAGTGATAATAGTGATGGCTTATGTGCGCAAGAAGAGCCTGGAGGGAAATACAGTGTTAAATACTCCATCATGATTGAAAGGAAAGGACCAGGGCCTGTTTGCACTGCTGGGTTTTGGGGAGGAAAATCTAACAGAAATCATGTAATTACTCCCATTTTTCTTCCTTGCCCCTCAGTTGCCTTCCCAAAGTATTTAGTCTGTGTACCGAGGCTGTCGCTTCCTCTGGTACCGTAGACTCCTGGGAATAGCTAAACATCATCATCTAAAAAAAGGGACTTTCTTCCCTGTGCTGTAGATGTCATTTCTGATTAGGAAAACAGGCCTCTGATGCGTCCTGTCCCCTCCACACAGCTCAGGCTGTGCTGTTTGCTGCCTTCTGTCCAGCCTGGATGTGGCCGTTGGGCAGACCCTTTGCAGCCGGCACTCCACGGAAGGGTCTCAGCACGAGCACCGCAGCACACACAGCCCATGGCACTTCTGCCCTTGTGTGTGAAACAGAAAGACCTGAGGTCCTCTTTACCTGCCAGTGAGTTGAGCTATGCCTGCTGCAGGTTTACACAGTAAAAAAGTCATTTCAGCCATGTCCTGGTTCAATTTAATTAACGTGATTTGAGGTTTTAATTATGCAGTGATATTAACACCGATGGCTTTTCAAATTGCTGGGGAGAAAAATGGCTTCAAATGCTGGTTTGTCTTACAATTATAAGTGAATAGGATTCAAAATCTGGATCTTGCAGTGGATATTGCAGGCCTAATTTGTTACTGTTAAATAAGATCCGTTCAGCAGTTACTCAGAAAAGTAAAACAGCAGCGTTGTAACTGGTGCATTGGCAGAGCTAGTAGAAAGTCAATAAACAGTTGTTGTTTATTGCTTTGTTGAAACTGAGTCAGTAGCTATCAGGATGCATTTCAGCACATCAGTCCTGTGTCACCAAAATGTCATTTATTTTCACTTTGGTACAGGGCGGTGATGCTGAGATGAGAGGTTAGTGCTCTGGATCCAGCAGCAGGCACATGTTGACAACTACGTCTTTCTGAGAGCCTTCTGCTCTGGTCACCCTGTGATTATGAAGTTCCTGCAACATGTGTTTTAATTCAGCTCACCCAGAGAGAAGACAAAGGCCAGCCATGGTCCTTGGCAGTGAGAAAGGGAGTTTGGAGAACTGCTCGTTCCCAGGATAAGCTGGTGTTCTGCCTAAATGAGTCTGGCTAAGAAGCAGGCTGCTCTTAAGACAGATGGTGGAAAGGGACCTAAACAGATCAGGTGCCTCAGCTTGCACCAAATCCGGATCAGACTTCCCCAAATCCACATCAGCTCTGCTGACTTTCTGTGTGACAAAATGGTTTCTACCCCAGGCTTGCAACAACTCCCCAACTTCATCAGGCAAATGTTCAGCTCCTTACCTTTACTTCTACAGGGTCTTTTCCTGATATTTCCTTGCAACCCTGCTGCAATTTAAGATAATAATGTCTCATTTTGGTGATCAGAAACAATAAAAAATTAAAAATTACCCCTTTTTTCTCTGTGGCAGCCCTTTCCATATCTGAAGACAGTTATTGTATTCCTCCTTAGTCTTCCCCTTTCTTCTCTGAACAACCCCATTCATCTGCTGTTCCTGGATGGTTGTAGCTTCTAGCTTTTATCTATAGGACTGCTGAGGGGATTGCATCTTCCTTGAAATAATGGGCTTCAAAACTGTGTGTTTAAGCCGAAGCCCGAGGGGTGTGGAGAAGAGAGAGCATGAAGAGAGTCTTTTGTGAGGTTTGCAAGTTCCATTCCTGCCATACATCCCCCTGTGACGCTTTCCTTTCTCTTGCCAAACATGCTATTACAGACCATTGTTCTTCTCTATGGTGGGTTCATCTTGATCCACTGTAAATCTCACGGCCCTTGAGCCGCTCCTTTGATGCCACTTCTCACACAGACAGACTCTGCACATCTTGGTTCCCAGTGTTTCTGTTCCCAGTGGGCTTTTTCCAAGCACTTTGTGTTTGTAGATAGTTCATGTTTATATTGCAGTGATACCTGGAGGCTGCAGAGGTCTGTCGTGCAAAACACTGTGAGATCGTGCTTTTACATACCTGGTTGTGCACATCAGAGTCCCCTCCCCAGAAGCCTGCTGCCCACAGCTGTGTCTCTCTGGATAACCTAGGGCTGTACAGCTTGAGGCAGAGTGAATCTGCAAACAGCACAGGATTTTCTGTTTGCAGGGCAAAGGGACTGGAGGCATAAACATTTATTAGTGGGAGCAATGTTCTAGCCTGAGAGTCTGGGATGACAACACGGGAATGATGGAGACTTCTTGGTGACCTGAATGTATCCCCTGTGTCTGGGGTGCATGCGGTTTGTCACTTGTTTTTCTGGTCACTAAGTCACTCTCTCATACACAGACCATCTATCAAATTTTCCAAACTCAATGTTTGACGTGGAAAAGAAGCCAAACACTTGGGCTTGTCTTTTCATGTTAGCATTTGTTTGCAGCGTGTCATCCACATGGGCAGCTTCAGGAAGAGGAGCCTGCCGAGCTGTGAGCGCTCACACTGTAGGCTGTCACACACGTGTCGGTACCGAGACTTCCAGCATCTTTACCTTGGACAGAAGAGAGCAACCACATCAGTGGTTGGTACTGCAGAGGTGAAGGTAGTAGGATGATAGTCCCAAGGAGTCACCTCATACTGACTCAGCTGATGATCGGACCAAAACCTCTGCACTGTGAAGAGAACTAGTGGGTAAAGCCCTGTGTACTGGGTCTTTCCTTGAGATTAGAGGGTAAGGTCAATCTTCCTCCTGTGCCTTATCAAAAAGCAGAGCTGATTTAATGGTTGTAAAATTTCCCACAGACAGGAGAGTGGAAAACATCTTCTTATGGCTGTAAAAACGACTGTTTTGTAGAATTGGAAAGGGTGGGCAGGCAGAGGCATCTTGTTTTCCAGCCTTGTTTTCAAGGGGCAGCTGAAGGTCACTGAAGCTGCATGTGTGTGCCTTTCCTCTTCCACGTGCACTGGGATCCCCGAGGATTTACAGGGTGGAAAGCAGAGGCTTGTTAAGCTTGCAAAGTGTCAGAAGTGTTGACTGTGATGGAAGGCAAAGGAAGCTGCGTCTCCCGAGGTGCTACAAGGGTGTGTTTGTACCCAGCACCCAGCTCTGTTGCTGGGACGGTAGCTGCACGGTGTGATGGCTGTGAGGGGCTGTCTCCCCTGTGGTCAGTGACCTGTGGGTTACAGGGAGATGTAGACGGTCAGAGTGAAAAGGCTGTTGGCCTGGTGCATTATGGCAGATTCATTTTTCTTTCTAAGCACTGCAGAAAGGAAAGGAATGATTGCTAGAAAGAATAAAAACCCTGCTGAGCATGCCATCTTCCTTAAACCCCTGATTTCAGTTTAAATGGTTTCAGCTTCTCTCTGTGCCCCCGCACACTGAGGATTCACAGCACTCTTGTTTCATGAAGGTTCACTGGAACTAATTTCTGATGTTCAGAAATGGCACGTGATGCACATTGTAGGACCTAGCTGTACCTCGCTGGAGGGCAGTTTTCAAGGTCCATTGTGTCAAGCCTGTAGGAAGAAAAACCTGATAAGGAACTGTCCCACCATTTGAATGCTGTGATTGTGCACGCCCTATTAAGCTGTGAGTGTGTGGGGAGAAAACTTTGATTAAACTCAGGCCCCAGCCAAACGTTCATGCAGTGGCCTGATTGAATATATTTCTTTCCCTGGGAATGAAGACATAAGGAGGCCTCAGGAACAAAAAACCCCACTTAAACTTATTAAATTCCCTCAGCCATTTAGAGCCCCTGCAGCCGTATCTCTTCCTTTGCCTTTTGTTTGGGAGTGTTGTGCTCCCCCCTGCCCCACAACAAGCAGAGAGAAATCACATATTCTGGCCTGGGACCAGTCACACCACTTAGCAGCTGAGATTTTGATGTCGGGTTCAGAGCTGGATGCATCGATCTGGGGAGGTTTGTAAAAAGGGACAAAATCGCCAAGCGAATTTCGATACTGAAAGCCAGCAGTGAGTCCCAGTGTGCTCAGAGGCATTCACCAGCAAAAGGCTGGTTAGGCAGATAAATGTTTTTCTGGGTGGGTGAGCTACAGAGAGGGAAGCACACCCGTTCAGTATGCACAGAAGCAAAGCCTGTTCCTGCAAAGAGGCAGCTCCAGCCATGCTGCCACAGGAATGCTGTCTGTCTCCCCGCTGGGGTTGTTTCTGCAGAGTCCTTTGTGCTGCTTGTGAGGTGTTGGGCACAAAATACAACAGTGCCTTGGCAGTCCTGGGCCAGGGATAGATACCCACTGAATGGATGGATCCATTTTACGTGCCGGAGGGAGCAGGCCTGGCCCATGAATGCAGTGGTGCTCACCCAGACTGCTCTTGCTTTGTGATCCCTCTGTGCAAGTCCAAGGTTGGTTGTGTGGCTGAAACCTGTTCCCCTGTGGGTCTGCTGTGGAGGTGCCATGCAGCTGGGGCAGAAGAATGTTGTTTCCAATCCTTGGAGATGAATTCCTGTTGTTGTTACGGACTCTGACTGTGAATGTCTGGCTGTGAGCTGGCGTGGCCCTGGCTAGACTGCACCAGCACAGGAGGCAGTACGTGGCCATCACACCATGTCCTTTCCCATAATATGTCTACTCCCATGCCTTCCTGCAGCCAGTGCACTGGGGCTCCAAAGACTTGTTTGCGTTAAGTATGAAGCATCCAGCTCTTAGAGTCACGCTTCTTCAAAACAGCTGCACCCCACCTTTTCCCAGACTGCCAAAGAAAGAGTTCTCATCTAGCCAGTAGGTCTAGAGAAGTCATAGTGCCCCTGTACTCGGCATGGGTGAGGCCGCACCTCGAGTGCTGTGTCCAGTGCTGGGCTGCTCCCCATAAGAAGGACATTGAGGTCCTGGAGCGAGTCCAGAGAAGGGCAACCAGGCTGGGGAAGGGGCTGGAGGGCAAATCCTATGAGGAGTGGCTGAGGGAGCTGGGGGTGTTTAGCTTGGAGAAGAGGAGGCTGAGGGGAGACCTTATCACCCCTCACAACTACTTGAAGGGAGGTTGTAGAGAGGTGGGTGATGGTCTCTTCAGCCAGGTGACAGGAGATGGGACAAGGGGAAATGGCAAGAAGCTGCCCCAGGGCAGGATTAGATTAGACATTAGGAAAAACATTTTGACTGAAATAGTTGTGAGGGCCTGGAACAGGCTGCCCAGGAAGGGGGTTGAGTCACCACCCCTGGTTGTGTTCAGAAAAAGGGTAGATGAGGTACTTAGGGATATGGTTTAGCTTAGGATGGGAGTGGTTGGACTTGATGATCTTAAAGGTCTCTTCCAACCTTGTGATTCTGTGATCTAGGAAGCCTGGACTCAGGTGGTGCCACTTCCCACCCTACACATCCCTCTTGGAACAGTTCAGGCATGTCTGGGAAACAGCTGTGTCCTCTGATTTGTTTGGCCTTTTCAATTAATATCTTTTCCTACAGCCTGGATTCTGGTCTGGCCCCTTCTACTCAATGTTGAGACCAATCCCATCTTAGAAGGATATCCTAAGAGCTGGTCTTCAGTTGACAGCATAGAATATGACACAGAAAATAAGGATGGCTGTTTCAAGTCAGCTTAAAGGTCCCATCTACCCCTGCATAGTATTCCCACGAGGACAAGGACAGAGCGAGCTTGCACTGATGCCTCCCCGGTTCCCCCCTCCAATGATCTGTGCTTGGGGGCAGCCCCAGCCAGAAGCAGTGCTTTTGGATTTCATGGACATTCCTTCAATTCATTTCCCTCACCCTTTCCCGATCCTCTTTTAGCATCCACAGCAGCACATCATCTGCTGTGTGGAGAAGTACTGACTTGTTTCCAGCTGCTACACGCTGGCTGCTGCTTGGTACCTCGGGCTTGTAGGTGATCCCTCTTGGGCTCCAAGTGAGGGAGGTGCTAGGTGATCCCTCTTGAACTCCTCACCCCACTCAGGATTATTTAGACTCCTCCCGGAGCCCCTGTCTGTTGTCTGTCCTGGCTGAAGAGCCCTGCTCTGTCTAGCTGGTCATCTGATGGAATCTCTCACCTGAGCTCTCTCCCTTGAGTGACAGTAGCTAGTTGCAACTGATCATTTGCATATATGAAGTTGTAATTGCTTTTCTTCTGTGTACTGCTTCACTTTTAGCTTCATTTAATTTCATCTGCTGTATTTTGTCATTTAAATGTGGTTACTGAAGTAGGATTTTTTTAACCTAAAATACGTAAGATTCATCATTTATGCATGCCTAACTCTCTTCTGCTGGAGACTGGCTTGTTTGTTTGCAGCCTGCTCTAACCTCTTTAGCCAGTTGTTAAACCTCTGAATTAGAGAAGTGCAGCAGGGACTGCATTAGGGAAATGCAGAAGAAATTGCATAGGGTTCAGAGTTGTCTGTTTAATGTCACTGAATGCAAATGCAAAGTCTTGCACGCACCATCCATTTTAAGTGCTGTCAGAGTCTGCCAGATAGCGCACAGGAGCAGGAGTCTGGTAAAACATTTTAACCCCACCTGTGCTTTCTGACCAGTCTCCATGAAGGTAGAGCCTAATTCAAGAGTCAGAATTCTTCCCATAGGCACCGTTTCTTACAGAGGGTCAGCGTGCACTGCAGAGAGACGGCGGGCACTGGGCTCAAGGGACAGGGGCTCTCTGAGCGGGTTCTTTTACTGAGAGCAAAGTACCTTGCAGTGAAAGTCCATGATTCTGCCTCAGGGAGAGGTGTCAGTGTCAGACAGTGGGGTGTGTTCTTGTAAGAAACTGCATCTGAAATACAGACTCCAGAAATGGGGAGATGGACAATACCGATCCAGCGGTTTGGAATGGTGTTTTCTAGTTTTTAGTTTCTGATGCTTTGTTCCACTTCTTCTAAAGTGATGGGTTTTTTTTCAGGCATCAGACCTAAGATTGGGTGATTGGTTTCCCAGCGCATCTCTACCTGTTATAAATCCAGATTTACATACACACACTTATATATATACATGTTCAATTTAGTTTCCAGCTTTTTGGTGGGAAAAAGTGAATGTTTGGAGACCAATGTTAATTTTCACTATGCTGCTAAGTAGGGATAGTTCCATCAGGACTTTAAATACTTATAGCAGTGGTAGAAGTGCCTAAATTGGTAGTTTGTCTCTCTCTGAATCCTTTGATGTGCTGTACCATAAAGTACAACACTACCAGGATTAGGTTGTCTGTAAGTAGGTGTGACAGAGTGGACTCTGTGTTTGGGGAACTTTGTTTTTGGGAGGGGATTTCGGGGACAGTGAAAGATGCTGTGCTGACAGATACTAAATTTAAATCTTCCTGGTTAGCCACAAAATAGTTCCAGTGTGGGAAGCACAGTCTGCTTCCTCCTTCTCCCAAGAAGCACTGGAGATTGAATTCTCCAACTCATTCAGTCCTCATTCCTTCTGAGTTGGACTTTTCTTGCAGGTGGTCGTGAGATTTTTAGTTTTAATCATGAGGGTGACTGGTCCATTTGGAACTCAGCTGAAAGTGTAAATGCATTTCATACAACACCCCAAAGAGGCATCACACGAAAATGGTTTGGGACTACTGCCAGCCCAAGCTGAATTTGAACTGATGACCCACGCTCCACATTGTATTCCCAGTATCATCCATCATATAAATCTGATGTTGAAATCTGGTGTTGCCAGAGGTACTTCTAGCATGCTAAACGTGCTTCCAAAGCTCTGTGTTTTGCCCCTGGGTTTCAACTGATCAGAACACCAGCATGTTCTGCTGCCCCTGAATGCGGATGAGGATGGACTTGCCTAACAGCCACATAACAGCTAGACAAAAGACTGCCTAACTTTTAGCTAAACCATTCTGTTTTGTTTCCTTTCTTAACAGGATCCAACAGCTGCATCTATTTCGGACAGAGATTGTGATACGAGAGAGGGAGAGACTGTAGCCATGAACTATAAGCCGTCCCCACTTCAAGTGAAACTAGGTGAGTCTTTGGCAACAGGGGGGTGAAATCCACAGTCTGAAACACATCAGGGTGCACGTGGGTTTGTTTGCAGATCTCCATGCCTGTGTCAGCCCAGCTCAAACGACTCACAGAGAGGTTTTATCATTGCGATGCTGCGGCTGCGGGAACTGACCTACAAACATGTAAAGACACTGTATCTTGGGGTGTAGTACAGGAAGGAAGCTGTACCTTGAAAGGGAGGCATAGTGTTTTAAACCCACAGATTTTTATCAAGCCAAGATCAAGGCTTGGCCGGATAAAGAATGAAGATAATATAGAGGGAGTGAAAAAAGAAGATAGAATCACTGCTAATAAAAGGGAAAGGATCAGAGACTTGGGCCACTACCAGGAAAAGACAGATATGTGCTGCTGTGAGATGGAGGGCTTTGTGGGTCTGTAAGTGCTCACTTACAAATACTTGTGCTATTTCAGAGCACATTTAAGTTCTGTAAGCAGAATCATCCAATTAGCACAGTACACTGCTTCCTCGAAGGCTAATGTTTACAAGAGGACAGCAATCCACACATGGCTGCCCTGCACCCAAAACATCAGCCACTCATGCAACACCGCCTCAAGAACCCGATGGAGGGCAAATGAAAGGGACAGTGTGCTCTTTGCTCAGAGCATGGATTAAAAAATGGGAATCTTAAGTCAGGAGCAGGAACAGCAGTCCCCTGGTTGTCCTTCCCATCAAAACAAGTGACATTGAGAGGATGCTGCTGGAGCTGTTTGAGGGAAGGCTCTGAAAGAGGTGGGTGGAATAGCTCTGGCCCCTACCAGGTGAGTGGTAGGGAAAGTCAGCAGACAGTTAAGGTTTGAAGTAGATTTGGGAAAGTTTGGGCATTGTCGTGTGGTTATGAAGAGATACTTTAAATAAGGTTTACTCAAGGACCTGCAGTACTACTGCAGACACTAGTGTTGGCTTGGTTTATAAGAGAAGCCTTAAAGAAATGGCAGGAGAAGGCTGAGGAGTGCTTGTGAAGTCTCAAGGGTCTGCCTGAGAATGTGGTGAATTGAATAATCAGATGGATCTGGTGATAGCAGTATAGGAATGTCACAGCATAGACCTGAAGGCACCAAAGTAGTTGAACAGGCAAAACTTTGCTGAAAGAGGGACTAGGAAGGGGAAGACAGAAAGCTGGATATGCATACAAAACAGGATTATGCATCAAAAAGTGGAGGACCTTGAGCTACAGGTTCAAGATGTGAGTAAGTGCATTGGAGCAGTAGATTTATCCTGCAGTCACAGTCATGAATGCTCTGAAACCAGTGCCTGCTTTTCAGGAAAAGTTAGGGAGCAGTAGTATGTGTTAATGACAGCACAGTTCACAGTTTGGTAAAAGATTATCATTGCCAGCATGCCATATGCCACCAGGATACGTTTTTACTGCCAAGAAAGTTCTGTGTTGTTATTAGAGAGATAACAACTACTGCAATAGCTGTTTTGGATAATTTAACATCAGGAATCAGCTTGGAGAGCAATTGATACTATTAGTGGTAAGTCTGAGCTATTCTTGCATTTCTAGGCAATAAAAATATCCTCCAGAGAGTAACTGATGTGACAAGAAGTGGTGCTATTTTAGACCTGGCTTGGGTAAGTCTTGAGGACATTGCAGGAGATCTGATCACAGAATTAGATTTGGATTCAGGGATTAAAAGTTCAATTCATGCAAATTCAATGAAGAGGTAATTGGAGGTAGATCTGTAAGAAACCTCAGTTTTATAAACGAAGTGCTTGAGCAAAGCAAATCTCAAAAAGATTGGGAAACCCAGGAACTCAAATCAAGTAGCATTGAAGGGGAAAACAGCAGAAGAAAGAGCATTGCTAATGGGGTTCTCCAACAGTCATTTCATTCTTATGTTCATTAATGACTCTGACACAAAAAGCAGGAGTTGGCAAAGAAAATTTGGTTGTAGCATGTTTGGGAAACATCAACACAACAAAGACTCAGAAATACCACAGAGAAGAAACAGGAAAACTGGAATAATAGAAATGAGAAAAATATGCCAGGAGAATCTCAGTCTGCTGTAAACTGGAATTTACCAGCTGGAGGTGACTAAGGAAGAGGAAGCCTGTTACATTAGTTGTTTTCAAGGTTACTAGTTGCTAAAATAGACAAATACATGTAAAAATGCTGTAGTCACACTTCAGCTTGTTTCCAAGGATCAGATATAACAAAGAGATTAGTCATGCTTTTCCACATAGGGAAGATTTTATTTCATTTAGCCACTGCTGAATGCTACTGTCCATCAGTAAGGAAGGAAAGGGAAGCACTGGGAAAGCCTGTGAACAAGTTTTGTGGTAGGTAGAGGTGTACCACTGCAAAGACCTCCTTTCCAGCTCGTGCTCCTGCCCAGTGAACACTCAGTGCTGACCACAGTGTGCTTATGAGGGCAGTACTGGGCGGAACCTACCTGCTCTAGAGGATTTGTCTTAAGAGGCTGATGAGCATCTTCCTGCCTTGTCTCTAGAGAAGCCTGTTCAAACACCTCTCTCTCTCTGCCTGTTAAAACAGCCTGCCTCTTTAATTAGATGAACACATATCTAGTGGCATTTGGATCAACTCTACTCACCATACCCAGATAAGCTCTGGGTTACCTGGGGCAAAATGAGATTGTATTGTCTGCAGCCAGTGTAACATGCCTCTCACCCACAGCAGCTCCTGCTGCTCTTACTCTTAAAATCTCCCCAGCCTTCACAATTTTAATGTAGTTTAATGGCTCACATCTCCCAGCTGTGGCCCCTGTTCCTCAGTCGAGACCTTTAGTGATAAAAGATCTCTAGATTTTTTTAGAGGTAAAAAAGATATTTTTTTTTAAAAGATCTCTAGAATTTTTTAGAGACAGAAAAGATTCTGCATTAAACTTCTTGGGATTTGGATCGATTTTTTTTTTTAAATCCTTTTAAGGCTACCCAAAAGTTAAGGTAGTACATAAATGTTTAATAGCTGAACTGGCAGAGCCATTGTCTGGGATGGTAGCAAGTGGGGTTTTAATCCTACTGTGGGTTTTCCATACGGATGGTGGCATTTTTCACTGCTAATTCAGAATCAATTGTTCAAATGTCAAATGCTCTGATGGAAGGTTGATAAATGTCACTTATCACTCT
This sequence comes from Zapornia atra, assembly GCA_013400835.1. Taxonomy (NCBI): domain Eukaryota; kingdom Metazoa; phylum Chordata; class Aves; order Gruiformes; family Rallidae; genus Zapornia; species Zapornia atra. Next base: position 58,439 of record VZTU01012180.1, read on the forward strand.
GTGAAGATTCATGTATAAATCTGTCATATGTGCTTGCTGGAAGCTTGGTTCAAGTAAGCTCAATTAAATACCAACCCAGCATGAATACAACTTTTGCTTCCAGAGCCTGCAGTGATTGAAGTGTGACAGACAGAGTGTGCTGTGCTGCACGCACCGAACACGGAATTATCCTGCTGCTTGAATGGTCTTTTCTTTGGTTGTATCTCCCCCTCTGAATCAGTATATTTGGCTGCATGGAATCACGTTTGCTTGGGGGGGTCAGTTAGATACAAGAAAAACTTCACAGGTGCCTTACCTTGCTAGTGGCCTTCTAAAGGTTATACCTGGTCTATAAGTGGAACAATAGAACACTTAGCTTGCTGCTGGGGACACAGCAAAAAAGAGGAGAGCCTCACACCAAGGGGAAATAACATCTCCCAGTTCATGTAGTTCATCATCTTAAGCCCTTATTAATATTATATCCATATTAATTATGTATTTGTTACTTTCATAACATTCAGGCTTTTCTTTCTGTCAGGAACTGCAAGGCTCAGCCATGCTTCCTTCTTTCTTCCAAATCGCTTGAAAAGGAGACTCCCAACTGCACGGGGAGGGGCTGGGTGTACATTAGTGCTTAGATGTCTCCAGCACATCCTTATTAGGAGGCATATCCAGATGGAGCACATACCACAAGCCTTTTGAAAACAGAAAAGCGTTGTGATAAGGAGAGAGGGAGGAACAGAATAATCCCCAAGAGTAAATTTCAGGGGCTCCATATCCTCTGGAAGGCAACAGATCCTCATGGGATCCCCAGGAGACAAGATATTATTTTAATGAAGCTTATGCCATCTGTTTTTCTGTTTTGAATTTTTAATTTCCCTCTCTGCAGTGAAGTCCCCATCCAGACAGCCTGTCTGTCCTACCTGGCAGTCAGTGACGCTACAGCCTGCATTAAAACTGAAGGGACAGTGTCACAATTGGAGTGCTGCAGGATGAGTACAGTGGTGATGAGGGACTGGGGCAGTGGCGTCTTCATCAGCACATCTGCCACACAGGAGCTTGGCAGTAAATCTCCTGCATCCCTGTCTGCAGATGAACATATGGGAGAGAGGCAGGCAGACAACAGACACTCATAGCAGCCTTCATCCCTCTTGAGATACCTGTTGCCTTAGACGTAAGCAACTCCTGTCCTTGGACTAGGTAGAGAATAAGGCACTGCTCAGTGGGATGCCTCAAAATATGTGAAAAATGAGTGCCTAAGGTAGGCAAGCTGGGTCCCACCTTAAGACTGAGTGAACTACATGTAGATGACATCTCCTGCCATATGACCAAGAGCCAGCCTAGTTCAAAGTGTTTGTGGTTTTCATTTTAAGTTTTCTTTGCAAAGCTTTTTGTAAAATAAATGACCTGAATTGCAAATGTAGCAGAGAATTTTTCTGCTTTCCTAGCTACTCTTTTGTTCCCCTCCCAGCTTAGATCTCATGCTGGTATTTATCTTCATACCAAAAAGCACAGTGGCAGATACTAGTTAGCCCCATAAGGAGACGCAAGTGTCACAGAGTTCCCCTTGGTGTAAGCTGTTGTATCTTAAGTATATAAACCAACAGCCTGACCAGAAACTTCCCTCTCTTCAAGAAGCAGGAAGCTTTTGTAAGGCTAATGGAGCAGAGCTGTTTCATTAATAGCATACTGACACTTCCCTCCTGCCAGCCGCATTGTAGGATGCTGCTTTTTTTCTCCAGGAGATACGCTGTAGGCTGCTCTCTGAGCAGTTCAGCCACAGCCCAGCTATTGATAGGGTGGAAATTCTGTTCATGGTGAGCCTGGACCTGTTGGCAGGGTGAGTGTAAAAGCCTCCTGAGTCGGCCCAGCCTGGCCTTTTGGCTTTGTATGTGACAAGAAGATGAGACCAAGTGCATGGCCATAGCGGGGCCTAAGCCAAGCAGGTGGCTTATGGAGAGGTGAAGGAAGTCTTGGTAGAAAAGGTCATTCCCTGACAAAACCATAGTGATCATCCTCCAAGGAGACATCTCAGATGAGACCACCAAGACTTCTTGTCTGCTTCTGCTTCTTCTTGTATTAGTCCAGCCTCTCCATCTTAGAATGTATAACAAGCATCCTAAGATTTTACTTGGTCACAGCAGAGTTCATATCTCTGTCTTCCACAGGCTCTAGCTGGGCATGGAGATTCTGTGTGGAGACACCATTTAGGTGTGTCCACTTCCAAGCACTGAATTAGTTTGCTTGTCCTATTGGATTGCTTATTAACAAACAAGGTTCTCAAAAACCTCAAGCAAGTAGCTGGAATGATGTTCACTTAGAGCAAGCAACCCTGGTAGGGCTAAAACAGCAACAGAAACACTATTACAAGGAAATGTAGTCTGCTGTTCTCTGGTCTGCTCGAGTTGGACAAAGCTGAGGATCTAGTTTATAAATGGGCCCCATATTGATGGAGACTGAAGTGCACAGAGGAGATAATCCATTTGGGAACAGAGGCTGTTAACACGCCTGTGGTGTTACCTCCTGCCTCCCAGCCTGCTGCTGTGCATTCATGGCAGATACTGAATCGCTGTACCCTCAGGGAGGAGTTGTACTGGGAATATCAGCCACTGGGCTGAGGACTACAAGGGCCTCAGGATTCAACATAACAAAATCAGTGTATTTCTGATTTGAACTTTACAGATGGTCCATAACCCCACTAAAGGACAGGCTGCCTCTGTGTCCCTACATGGCTCCTGAGACTGCTCTCTCAATTGGTGTAGTTACTTAACCCCTCTCTCCTAGGGCTGGGTGTGGGTTCAGAGCTTGTTTTAGAGCATCTCCATCAGAGACCCACAAAGTGCACGGCAGAGCACCCCATCCCAGTGCTGCTCAAAAGAACACCTTGCTCTGAGAGCCTCTGCCAGGGCTGCCTGTGCCTAAGGTCAAGATGAAGAACTGGCAGTGGGAGATGCAGTCCCAGACAGAACAGGCAGCAAGTGCCTTGCATAGGCTGCTGAATGGCTCACTGCCTGCACGTATCCGTGGCTCCTGTCTTCCCAGCCTGCTTCACAGCTCATGAGTTCCAAGCTTTTCATACAGAAAACAGAGTAATAAGGGGAGGTTGTTGTAGACTGGACAAATCAATGCCATTAGTGTATCCTTTTGTCAGTACCTCAAGTACTGTACTATTCCCAGTTGCTCTTTGGTACCAGGGCAATTAATGCTAATTAGCTACAGCAGCTGTTGTTTCTGGGAAGAAGCTCTGTAAGGTAAATTAGGGAAACATTTTATAAAAAAGCTGTAACTCTTAAGCTAGATTCCCCAGGTTCCAGCTCTATTGACAAAACTGCAGATTTCCATATCCATAACTGTTTGCATGGCGACCTCAAGTGACATCATTACCTTAAGTGCACAAAAGCCATTTTACCCCCCTGGGACCACCCATTTCCTTGAACACAGACTGTACTTTGTATGGGGAGGATGAGTAATGTGGAAGCCAGAGCGCAGTGGCAATATAGCACTGCCATTGATTTTCTTCATGAAGATAGAATTGCAGCCTACTACTTGGAGGTCTCCTGGGGCTTGGGAGGAATTTATTTAAACATTATTTCATGTGTTATTACTCTTCCCATTTATAAGAGAAATTGTGTATGCAGATTTATTGTAGCATCCCTCCTGTAGGATATCTCCAGGCTCTTTTTGGAGGGGATGAGAGAGCAAACAGCTGCATCATGTTAAGGGCAGTAAGGCAGCCTGCAGACAGAGCAGCAAAGATAAGGGCTGAAAACCAGTTGTGACAGGCATATTATTGCAGATGAGTAAGAGGAGAAACAGAGGGGCAGAAAGAAAGAGGTGCATGAGATGCTGTTGCTGACAGAAGCTTGGGTAAACAGTAAAGCCATCGAGAGAAACTGGAGCCGGGCTGTTCAGTGGAGTTCAGCAGAGAGCTTTGAGCAGGAGACCGTGTGTAAGTGGGTGGGGTGGAGGGGAGATACCCGTCAGCAAATCCCAGGAGCAACAGATGAGCATGTGAATATGAGCATGATGTGGCACAGTGTTCAGCAAATGAGCATAACCTTTCTGTCACTGCAGTTTGCCTGGCTTGTGACACCCCACCAGGCCCCTCCTTGCCTTTCCCAGCCCTTCACCGCCATGCCTGCACCTCTCCTGATTAGTTACTGGGTACCCACACAGGCTGCAGGCCAACAGACACACACCCACTCACATCTGGTGTGGCATACACCGCTCTTCCTTAATATACCCTCAGATAAATTTATCTAAGTCAGGAAGAAGGGCTCTCTAAGGTAGCTGAATCATTTTCTTGGGCACACCTGGCCGTCCTTTACCCATTCCAAATTTTAGCCGTTACCTACAGGCCTGATAGTCCAGGAAAGCAAGCTAATCCTGGAGATGTGCCTCTGCACAAGAGGTTTTACTTAGTAACAAGAATGGGCATCTGGAGTCTCTGAGTGGGGAGGTTGTGCCTGAAGCCAAACCCTCCAGACCAGAGATGCGAACTACAGGTTCTCCTCTTTGCCTTGACCCACCGTAATGTCACCAACAAATAGGAGGAGGAGCTCAGGAAGTTGTGAGCCAAAACAAATTAAGCAAGTTGATGAGATTCTCTGGATAGAAGGAAGGAAGGAAGAAATCAGCAACTGCAGTAGTGATGAGAATAGAACCTACCCCGTCTAGCAGAGCCTAACACCAGTAAGGCAGTACCACAGCAGTGATAGGCTGGTGGTCTGTTCAGAGGCCTCATTGTGCAGCACATGTTATTACTCTTTTCTATGAAATACATAAAGAATTAGTTTAAGAGAGAGTGATGCCACCAAAGGCGATTTACACCTTGTTCCTGACATTACAGAGATGAACCCCAGCTGGGTTGACATGGGTGCCTGCTCAGGCGTTGACATCTGTGACAAAATAAACACAGAAACGGGCAATATGTGGTTTTAGGGCTTCTCAGACACCCATGTCCTTAAATGGAGGTTCCAGCACATCCTCTGGCCCACCTCAGGGGAACATTTCCCCAATTCTGAATTATCCAGGTGTTACTATTTCCGAAATTCCTTCTGTTGTCTCCAGAGGTAGGTGAGTTTCTGCGTAGCACTCAACGGAAGCAAGTAGAGCCCAGTGTAATTAATGTAAACTGGCTCCAGAACAGACCATAGCATCTGCAGACAGTACTGGATGATGCAGGTTTTTTAATGTGTTTGATTTATTAATGATGAGCCTTAAACTGTCCCTGACAGTTAATTGAATTTGTTCTGAGTATTCAGTGATGTAGGTTCCCCCTTTGTCTTCTCTGTGCTGCACACTCAGCTCTAAACCAGGGAAGGTTACTGTCTTCTTATTGAATGTTGGGACTAAAATGCTTTGTCAGCAAATCGGTATCTATTAAGTAGAGATAACAGGCACTTCTCAGAGGGAAGGGGGTTGTGCTGGCACAGAAAGTTCACAGCAGCTCTTGGGTTTTTACTGCTGTTCTTATGTCCAGAGGATGGTCACAGCACCCTGAAAACTTTGTGTTGCTTCTCTGAGATCCGAAAGGATCCTTTGGAGACTCAGAGCTCAAAACAACCCCCACATAAACCTTGGTGTGCCACCAAGGAGAGCAGAGTAGATGGGGACATCATCAATGTCATGTGGCCTGTCTGTAGCAGGGTCCTTGTAGGTGAGGGTACCATGGAGGTCTTGGGTGCAGACCCCTACAGAGCACAAATAGAGAAGTAACCAAGGAGCCCTTCTCCTCTGAACCAAGGGTCTTGGTCCCAAGTACAGCAGATGGCATTGCACCCAGCTGTGCACAGCAGAGCCACAGTGTGCCAGGTCCAGAAAGTGGTGCAGCTAAAGCGCTGCTTGTGTGACCAAGCTTTTCATGTGGCAGTCAGGGAGATGTACCAGTCAAGAGCAGGTGGATAACAGCAGCAGCACCAAACCAAGCACAATACTTGACTGGTTAGTAGCAAAGACTTCATCAGGTCCATCAGTTTTGGTTCAGGGGTCTGGGGAGGAGTGATTCCCCAAAGCAGGGGGCAGCACAGAGAAGAAACCAGAGATTTGTTCTGTGGTTCTTCATGGAGGAAGGGCTGATGGAAGCAAGCCACATGGAGCAGTACAGTCCCTATGCTAGGCACACACAAAAGAGGCTGTTGCCTAGATTAGCTGAATGATAGAAGCAGCTTTGGCTTTGGCTATTCTCAGCATGTCAGCTTGGGGTCAGAGATACCACCAGCCTGTTAAACCAACCAACCCCACCGCTGTATGAAGAAGTTCTAGGAGTGGGAATTAAGCTGCAGTGGAGATGGTGAGACTAGTTGCACAGAGTCCTCCAGATCTTGTGAGTCCCAGCTGGGACCAAGAGCTTTGTCTGTTGCCAGAGAGTCACTTCACCCCTGGCAGTAGCAACAAGGCGGTGGTCTCTGTGGGAAAGGCCACAGCCCATGCCAGTCAGAGCCTTTCTCCTCTGCTGTGCACAGAAAGCCCTGGGACCTCCCCTCCTTTTCTTTCAAACCTTGAGCTTTTGGCTCAGCTCGTTTTCTTGTCTCGCTTGGCAGTCGTTCTCCATAAAGAAGGTCTCACTGAAGGAAAACAAAGCTGGTTTTATAGATGCCACATATTTACCAAGGTAGGATTTTATTTAAGAAGTTGTAAAGTCACAGCAGTAATTGGACAGTCTGAGCCCATTTCTCCAGTTGTTAAACACAACTATCGTTCAAAAGGCTTTAATTACTGCCTGAATCATGGCTGAATAGCTTGTGCTGAGGGTATGCATTTATTGCATCCTTCATGGAAACGAGACATCACACTCTGGTACCGTGCAAAACAGCTGCAGTGCCCTTTTTGAGACCTCTTCCCAAAGGAAAAACAGGAGCTGTTCATCAGATTTTAAAACATGAGCATTCCCCAAACCCTCTTTCTAAGTTAGCCTACAGAAAAAGTGTGCACTATAGGCGACTTTGGTGTCTTTTCTCCAGGTCCAGTTACTAGGGGAGGGGAGGGGTAACAACTACATTCTTGGCAGGTAGAACCAAGTCTTTGTGCATTTCCCCAAAGAAGCATCTCCAGCTTCTCCTGGGTAACCACCGTGATCTCTGTCTCTGCCTTCAGCCTTGGCATGGGTAGCAGACTCCTCTCCACTCTGCTTTGCAAACTGCTCCTTTCTCAGGCACCCTCTCAACGCTCCATCCTCACTTTTTAAGACTGCACTGACTCCTGCCTTCCTCTTCATGCCCCTTTCACCTGTGCACTCTGCCCAAATCTCTTCCTTTCCATTTCTTTCCCTGTGGCTCTTTTTGCTGCTTACCTTGAAGAGCTTGGATTGATTCAGTCTGAGCATTTTTGAATGGGGAACTGTTTCAGCCCTCTGTCTTGTAAAGTACCACTGTTTATGGCACCATAAAATAAAACCTAGCACCATAAAATAAAACCTCTGCGGGGCTTTGAGGAATTCTACCATAAACCTGAAGCCACCATGTTATGTTTGCTGTAACTTTCAATTTTTCCACCTTCTGCTCTAAATGCAAGAGAATCCTCACTTTCTCCAAGCAACCTACCTACCCCCTTATTTTTTTTCGCTCACTGGTATGAAATTGGTACAATCAAGTCAGCAGGTGCTGATGTCTTGGAGGAATGTTGCAGTTCTGTCTAGCTCAGTAGTCTGAAGCACTTAGAAGTGCTTTCTCCTCTGAGGAAACCGTGAGCTGGCTATGAGAAGGAAGTTTAAATCACAGCAGGTGTTTCAAGAGCTGCCTGCAGCCCCTTCGCTGCAGCGGAGCTCCCAGGTAAGACCAGTCGCTGCATGCCAGAAAACAGCCCCTCTCCATCCCCCATCACTGCACAGCCCAAAAGAGCAGGTTTTTCACAAAAGGGAAGATTTGCTGTGATGTATTTTAAATACTGGTTGTAGGACTGGGAACTTGTGGGAAGAGTGAGGCTGTTGTACTGTGAATAAGCTCATCTGAGAAACCGTGTTTGATGTATTAAATGACACTGTGCTAAAAAACTTGTCTTGAAGAAGGCTAGCTAGCCTATTTAATATTTAAAGTGATGCTGTCAGGCATGGGTAGTTTGAGTTCAGAACAGAGGCTGCTTTTAAGATTAAGAGTTTCAGGTTTTGCTTATAATTTTTTAGAGAAAAAACAAGGGTGTTGGTGTTAAACACCCTAGTAAACCCTAAGACTTTTTTTTTTTTTTCTAAGTTCATTAAAAGAATATCTAATTGGTTCTTCCAAAACTGTTCACAGATTCATGCCTAATTTACGAGGTGGTTTAGGCTATAAAAAGTTTGGGAGGCCCAGTTCACAAACAGCTGTGCCTTTTTTAGCTGCAGACTTCCAGCAAGAACATGGAATACTCAAGTTACATTCTGTTTTCTCCCTGAATGCTTTAACTGCTGGGCTGAAATGTGGCTTTATGCAGCCTCTGGTCTGTGGGGCATGGGGTGAAAGAACATGTGAAATCACAACTTTGACACAGTTATTTCTGTGCAGGCAGAATGTTTTGTCTTGAGTTCCTCCCAGCTCACATGGCCAACTCAGTTCTGCCTGCGTGCAGAAGAGCTGTGGTGCATGGCAGTCCTTGAATTCGGCTTTGGGTGCTCTGGAAGGTGCTTGGGTTTTGCTATCCTTCACTGAAAGGTGATGATCAGTAACACTAGGAGGGGATCTTAGCTTCTTTGTTGCCAGCATTCTCATTCCCTCCTCCTGGGTAAAACATGTCATGACCACATTAGGAAAGCCTGTGGCTGCTTTGAGTTCTCCTGGACTGGGTGAATTGGAGCATCTTGAGGGGGTCTACAGGATATTTGTCTAACCTAGAACCAGGCTGTAATCTCCCCTGCTTCAGGGCAAAGAAAGAGAAAAGGGCAGGAGTAAACCAAAGACAGTGGCAGCTGTCTGCATTTCCCTGGTAATGACCATCAGATGGGAGATAACCAGGATAATCTGGACAGTTGCAAGGAGAGTAGGAAAGCTTCACATGGAACTTTCTCTGTGCTAGTGGAGAGTGGTATCAGTGAGCCTGAGTTGGCAGCAAATTGCCCATAGCTTCTAGTGGGCACTTCATTCCCAACCTGTTTCTTTTCTCACCTTAAGGAAATGCTTTTCAAGACAAGGGCAGTCAGGCCCTGGAAAGCTTTTCCCAGGGAGGCAGTGTCATCTCCATCCTTGAGGGTTTTGCAAACCTGAGTGAGTAAATCCCTGAGCAGCTCAGTCTGATCCCATAGCTGATCCTGCTTTGGACATTGGGCGAGCAAGCTCCTGAGGTCCCTTCCCTTTGACGTATCCTGTGGCCCTGTTCTTAGTTAGGATGTCATATACTCTCTACTCACTACTGAAAAAGCCTACCTCAGTCCTCTTCTCTTGGTTTCCTGATGCTGACCTGGTGGGATTTGCAGAGGCAGACTCAGGTAACTTGCTTGTGCTGGCAGAGAGCAGCCTTCTTCCATGAACACTGGTATGTCCACTGGTAAACAAGAGACACCCAATTGCTGCTGGATGTTCACTCTGTTACAAATGTTCTTATTTTGAAATATCAGCTATTGCCCTCTGTTCTTTCCCTTTAATTCTCCAAACCTCTTCAGCTGTACAGTGATGGAATATGAGTGCATATTAAAACTAATTTTCTCCTTTGCTTGTGCCTCTTACTGACTGCAGTGCACAGACAGGGAAATTTGTTCTTTTGCAGATGTGTCTTCTGACTTCCATTTTATCCATGGTTCTCAAAGCTGAGGGATCTTCTGGTACCAGCAAGAAGCTGCTTTCTTGTACCAAATATGTCCTAGCAAGACAAGAGCATATACAGGGTGTAGCAATGGGCTATTGCAGAGCAGACCCAAATCCAAGGTGGCTGTGCAGGTGTTTGTGCAAGGTGCAGCACAGGTGGTAGCCAAGCACCTGCTGTGATGGCTATAAAACACCTCTTTCACAGACCAACTTGAGCTCTTGGCGTTGGTGATGTCTCAGCCAGACATTGGAAAAGGAGCTTAAATGTTAGGGAGAGGGGTTTTCTTTTTTGTCTGCTGTAATTTGGATTTTTAAGGGGACTTTGCAGAAAGAGATCATGACCCAGAGGCTGGCTGTCACACAGAGATCCCTACTGTTGTCCCAAAATGGAGTTCCTTACCCAGTGTGCAAAGAGCTAGTAACTCAGAGCTAGGATACTTGTTTGGTTTATGCCTGCACAGGGACAGGTGCTGGGTGGTCACTCCACACAGCCAGCACACCGGTGACAGTGGCTTCATGTGTTTATACTGTTGGGGATGCTAGTTCCACGTCTTAGTCACACCTTCCTAACTGCTCCTGGTGAGCTCTTTCCTGCTTTGATTTAAAGATGCAGTGCCACTCAGTACTGGTTTGGTGAGTAGGGGTCTTTATCTGGGGAGGGGTATATTCAGCACTGGAGGTGTGGTCTTCATATTGTAATGAGACAGTTCACTCTAAGGACACCAATTAGAGGAGTTTTACTGATTTTTTACTCCAAAGGATGTAGGTGTCCCTGCTTTGATAATTTGCCCCTCTGTTGAAGACTCCTTTGCTACAGCCTATCCAAGTATTCTTCATTCTGAACCACACTGGGTATGCAGTATGTTGGTTAAGTAAGCTGTGTCCTAAAGCAGCTAAGCAGTTGATTGTCATTACCTGCATGCCAACCATAACTATAGAGGGAAACAAAGCAAATTAATTCTCCCACAGCATGTTTTTTCCCCATTTGCACCACATACATTTTTTTACTGTAGGACAGGATCATGGCTTTTAAGCAGAAAAAGGTAAAATCCAGCCTGGAGAATGAGTTCTGCTATTTTAATGACTTGGAGAGCATCGTTTTGATCTTCTTATGAGGATTCTAGGGCAGGAATTAAGGCAGTGGGCAGATGTTCAAGACTGCTAAAAGGTGTGGAGGTTGCCTTGGGAAAAAATTGAATGCTGGTCTGGAGCAAACTGATGTGTTGCCTGTGGCCCAGAAGAAATAAATTCCCTTTCATAGTCTTGGAGTTTGGAACAAAGAGATGCTTTTGAAAAGCTGATTGTGAAGTCTAACAAGGTTACAGAACAATACTAAAACTTAGTGGCATACAACACAAAAACAACTTGTCAGACCTCATGGACCAGCTCTGTAATCCAGAGGCAGAATCACAGAACTGTGAAGAATTAAACAGAGAATTATTTGAGGTTGAGTACATTACCTCTGGTCCTTCACCTCAACAAATTATTTACTGTAGTTAGTGCTCAAGAGGGTCCTGAGTGGTGGTTAGCAAGCAGGGCTCTTGAAAAGTCTGAGTACTCTGAGCTCTGCTCTGTGGAGGTTATGTTAGGTAGAAGGAAAGGGTAAGTAGTGGCATCTCATGGTTTGTAAACAGGCACCACTGTAAAGCCTGTTCTTTGGAACAGTCCCTCAAAATATCTGAGTTTTGCTACATGTTGACCCTTGTGCTAGTCCAGCAGTGTTGAAGTTACCCAAGTGACTTAGAGTGGTGGCCTTGGTCCTCAGAGCTTTCTAGAGAGAGAGAGAGAGTGCCCCACAGGCAACGTCTGCCCAGACACTGATTGTTTGGTCCTTCACTTGGAGATTTCTGGCTTCACTTGGAGACTGTCAGAAGTACCTAATAAACACAGACTCTGTGGGGATGGTGCCTTGACAGGCCTCCAGCACCCTGTGCTGTCACTGGCAGACCTTTGTGAGGTCTGTTGCAGATGGTCAGATTATGGAGCCAGGAGTGGGTCCTAAATACGATTTTTCACAAGGTCAACCAAAATCAGCTGAGTGTATATAATGCTGCAAGCAAAGGAAGAAAACCACACAGTCACTGCCTCAGCCACTGAGGCCTTTCTAGTAAGCAGAATGTGGTAGGTTTAACCCCCAAATTTACCCAGATGTTACCAGGATTTGCTACTGCAAAGCATGCTTACTGCCACAGAAACAGCAGAGGCACGTTGTTGGGATTCTCATTTATTCTTATTCACAGTTCTTAAGCATCTCATCCAAGCCATTTACAGATGAGACTGTCTCTGGTATCCAAGAGCATCCTCTCCAGAGGAATGTGGAAGAGTGATGGCTCTGCATGCCTTTCCCACCAGACCCTGCTGCAGAGGTGATGCTGTCAGAGCTGCTCTGACAGCTTTGTCATGGTGTGGCCAGGAGAGAAGATGCAGCTTGCTTTCCCTTATATTTTACTGGACCCTGGAGACCTGGTAGGAAGAAACCTTGTTTCTGTCACTGGGCTGAGCCAGTGTGACTTGAGGTGCCTGGGGAACAGATGCAGGGGATAGAAAAAATGCCAGCTTGAGTTGTTTTTCTCTCTCTGCTCGTTTTTTATCCCGGTGAGCTCCAAGTCAGGATATGTCCCCTCAATCACATTGCTTTCCTGGGTTGTGTATTGGGTGATTAGAAAATGATGATTCTGTCCCTCATTCCCCCAGTGCACAGACTCCCCAGGGTGAGACTCTGTTGAAGACAGCTCAACAGATCTTAGTGCACTAAAAAGTTGGCTTAAGTGCCATCCCTGGAAAGGACAAGGCTGTCAGCCTCTGGGCTTCTTCCACATTTCTGGTAGTGCTGACCTGGTGAGAAGTTACAGGGTTTTTTATGCCCCAAACATGGTGTTGCCCTTCCCTTTACCTGGCAAGTGCAGCTGTTCCCAGCCACAAAGGCCTGTGGAAAGTAGAGTATTTTCTGTCACCCTTTCACACTGCTCACAGGTTTTCCCAGTCCTGTTTGAGCACGAGTGTGCCAGCACTGGTGGAGTGGGGAGACTGACAGGAAATCAGAGTGTTTAAGCTGTTTCTGTTTGGATCTTGGCAAAAGCAGGGCTTTTTCCAGCACATTGTGCATGAGAAAAAGATTGTAGGTTTGAGAGAGTCACTGAATGTACGTGTGTGTGTGTGTACATGTGTGTGTACATACACATGCTCCAGGGCTCCTTCGCCCACCCTGCACTTGCTTGAATCTATTGCCTTGGGGAAACTGGCACCTCACTCCCACTCCCCATCTCCTGCAGACGCCCCAGCCCATGTGTTCAGAGAGCTTCTGGTGTTGCATCACACCAGAGTTGTCTTCAGGACAGCTAATCCCCCGTCACCTTTTCTCTGTCTGCCAGGTAATTTGAGATACAGTCTGACCTGAAACTTGCTGATGCTTGTATGGAGATAAATCGTAAGTCAGAGAAGACCAGA
>VZTU01012181.1:0-13756 GCA_013400835.1 Zapornia atra
TTGCTGCTTAGACAGATTCTTTGTGCTGTGACGTCTTTACATCTATCATCCCTTACGCTTTGTATTTATGTCAACATTCTTAATTTATTCCCTTAAAAGAAACAGGTTATTCTTAGAAACACAATTTCTCCACTGAGCCTTCAGGTGAATATATGATGACAATTGTAATTAATTAAGCATGCTCTTTCTAAAGAACTTACATGTTACAAAAGCTTTTGGGAAATTAGTTCTTAGAACATCACTGTGATTTAGGGAAAGATTTAGTTTGTTTGTTGTTTATTGTTTTGGTTTGGTTTTATTCTGATTAAGAATATTAAACTTATAGAATAAATCCCTTGTCCATTTGAAGCTCAATCAAAAGCAGTGAGTTTAACAATTTGGTGTTCATATCAACAGAAAAAAAATCTCACCCAGACTTCAGTTGGGCTGACTTCATGATTTGACCATAACTTTTAAATAGAACCCTAGACAAAGTCTTGGAAAGATTCATTCAAGTCTTTCTCTGCAGGCTGTAGTCTTGGTCTTTAAGTAGAGAAAGCTGTAGAACTGTGCAGTACACCAAACTTTAGGTTTTTGCAAAGAGCAACAGAGGTAATCTATTTTAGGGTGGTTCTTCCATGAAGCTCTGAATTCAGGTGAGTTTTGCGTGAGTATGTAACAGTATATGGGGAACATATTCTTTCTGAGAAGATGCTGACTGCAAGGTGATCTGCAAATGTGAGTTTAGGGATTTAGAAATGTTTGACCTCCTCTGCTGTCAGGAATGTACGGTAGAACAAACTTTCTAGACCTGAAAACACTTAAACGACTCCTGAAGTGAGAAGACTTTTCTTTCGGTTAAATGAGAACGTTGCATGGGTGTTCAGTTAAACTAAGAACACAGAACAACTGAGGAAAGGAGGAGTTATTAAGGTAAGGTGAAGGGGCCCTGTAGTCACCTCCTTCACTACTATTTTCCCCAGCCAAAGCTCAGATATGAAAGTACATTGCTCTAAGATCAATAGGATAGGCAGTGATACGTGTGTGTTTAAGGATGGGGAAGGGCTAGTAAATTAGAAATATGTAGTAAAGGATGTCTGGCCAGTTCACCAGAGAGAGGGTTGGGAACTTAAACCCACACCAAACAACTGAAGTTATTTTCCCTTATCCAACTGAATAACTCCACCTTCAAGAGGACTATAAATACTGTAGTGAAGAGGATTGCAATGCAAAATCCTACTGAAGTACAGAAATTATCTGAATTTTTTAAAAGTCAGTAAAGTGCAGTATTTGTAGAGAATTTAAGTATCTCAATATGACTCAATAATCTGATACTTTTATATTGAAGTAAAAAAAAACCCCACAACCAAAGAAATCCAAACCCACTCTTATTCTGACATGTTTTAAGAACAAGGTTGTATTACAAATAAAGTAATCAAGTAATATACCTTTTATGTTGTGTTAATGAAGCTAAGAGGACTTCAAGCAGGATAAGAAGAATGCAGACAAACTGAAGAAGATCCAGAGGACACAGCAAGATTGACACAAGAACACATGATTGGTATGGAAAGGCTGAATGCTTTTTATTTGATCAAGAACAGTAAAAAAGGCATAGATGTATGGTACCATGTGATGTAGTAAGGAAGTTAGTGATAGTTTTTTCTCCATTTATGCTGAAGAAAAAAAAGAGGAAATAAACCTAATTATTAACAAAGGAGAGTCAGGGAGGATGATGATGATGGATTTCTCTTAAAAAATGGCAATTTCCAATGAAAAAATAGCAGATATACAGAAAATATTTAGAAAAATGAGGATAGAAATGGAAACAAATTACTATTTGCTGTTAGTTTAAAAATTAGTTTTGGTTTTGGTTTGTATTGGTTTTGTTTGTTTGTTTTTTGTTTGTTTGTTTGTTTGGGTTTTTTTAATAAAAACCCCTCTACTTATATACAATTAAAAGTATGTGCAAGAAAAAGGATCATGTCCAGCTACAACACCTCATTGGTATTGCCCAACATTAAGGAAAAAAAAAGGGTTTTATTAGGAACAGGAATTATTCTTCTTTAGTCCTCAGCAAAGATAAAAGCCCAGGAAGGAAGAACTGAATACAGGAGGGATATTGATGATTGAGTAGAAAGTACTGATAGTAAGACTTTGCTTTCTGCAGTCACGGGCTGCTATCCTGAGCATGTTGAAGAAGAACATTAAACAGTAAGAATTTTCAAAAAAATTAGGAGAGTTTACACTTAATTTGGACTGATTCCAAATTTGGGCTGAAAGCTGGACGCCAACACAGGGCTTGGGAAGAGGCAGAAGTTAATGGAACTACTAAAGTAGCTAGTAATCTAGTCTTCTCAGCATGAACTTTTAGGTAGCTGCTGCTAAAGGTCCTTAATAGGTGTCTGTGTGGAGTGAAGATAGCCTAAAAGGAATTCTCTGAATTACACCTTTTTATTAGGTAGACCAGAGCCTGTTCATGCTGAGCATGAGATGTCTACTCTCAAATATAGCAAGGTAGGAAGAAACTGAAGTTTGAACACCCAGACTAAGATTTCTCTGACTCATCAAGGTATTTGGTTGGAAAAACTGCAAAGCTAGAATATCTATGTAGAAAGATACTATCTATAACACAGATTATTTTCTCTACAGATTGTATGTTCTGGAAGGGTGTTGTATATCTGTATCTTTAACGGCCTTCTCCAAGGGCCTGAGAGAACCTTAATTATCCACAAAAGAGTTTGAAAATAATAGACCATGACATAGCCCAGCAAGTTCTTGGACTGTGTGGGAAAGTTTTTCTCAAAATAGTTAAAGAAATAAGTAAACGGAGAGTACGATTTACTTCTGTTGAAAAACGTGCTCCCTAAGAACACAGAGCTGAAAAGCTAGAAGTGCAACAACTCCATAAAACACTGCACTGCTTACTCAGTGAGGTCATGGTCTTATTGCTATTTTATTGCTTCAGGAGCTTAAAAACTGTAGGCAAGTCTATTTATATCCCTGATTTGTGAAAAGAAGAAGGAATAGCAGAGTGTAGATTGAAGACTGTAAACAAACTCATTTAGTCTTATGGTATAGTATAATAGAAAAACTATTTATTACCAAATAAATTCATAATAACAAACCACTTAAAGAAAAAGAGAGATAAGAATCACAGTAAAAGAACACTATAACTGCATTGGGACCTCTTAATTAATGAGGCAGGGAGGAACAGTGAGATAAGCATGATCACGCTTGTGACTTCAGTTTCAAATTAATAGTTAAGGCTTTCTTGATGACAGGCATTTAAACTCTTCTTGCAGAGATAATTAAGTCTACAATTGCCACATCCTGCGTGGGTACTCACTTAGCTTATATAGGCACCCCTCTGCACATATTTATGATGAAAAGTACTCGTGATGGATTAGTGTTGAATTAATTTTAGGTGATCTGTAGATGTTCACACAAATCCAAGATTTTTAGGATCTCAGTGTGCACCAGACAGGCACCTACTCATCTTGGGCACAGAAACTGTGCTTCTAAGCAAGTAAAGGAGTTAAGCTTCTGGCACTCCAACACATTGCATCAAAGCAGTAGGTTGCCAAACATCCTCCTATATGTGACTATGTAAGTAGTTTTGCTCTTCCTTGTGTAGTAATTCAGGCCACCTAGAGACTCTCTAGATGACACTGGTGTGAAAACAGCATAATTCGTTTTATTCTCTTTGCCCATCAGCATCTAATTAGCTGTCCTGCATAAGTGCTAGAGGGGGGTTGTTTTTCTTTGAGTCTATAAATATTCAATACATCTTCTAGCCACCATTGTGTACTTTCTCCCATTGCACATCTGACTGAAAACCAACACTAGGCATACCTTGATCTCAGCAGCAATTTCTGCTTGATTTTAAGTTTATATTATTTTTTTTCTCTTTTTTTCTTCTTTTTTTTCTTTTTTGTGGTTAAGTCAGGATACCTAAATTAGCAACTCTGAATGAAGGGTTTCCTTACCTGTGTCTGTAAATAGTTCTGGATGTAAGTGACCATTTATTGGGGGCTTTCCTGTCTCGAGTCTTACTCATAATGTGCAAGCTACCTTTGTGTCTTTTCTGATACTTCCTCTTAAAATTTGATCTTTGTTCATTTACCCTAGAGATCATTTTGTTGGAGCAGATTTCCTTGTACGTGCTTTTGAAGCTTAACATCAAAACTGTCACCCGAGGATCCCCAGCTCCCCATGATGTAGTTGGTACAGCTTCTCTCCTGTGCCTCAAGCCTATTTAAATGCTATTACTATTTTTTCACTTTAGCATTCAAGTCCCATATTTGTTAAGAGCACAAGTGAGGTACTCAAATCACCAGTGCACAGGGCTTAACTTGCTTTATCTGTTTGATCTAGCAGAAACTATGGGATGATCCATAACCACCCAAGGTATTTTAAAGCAGAGAAAAATAACGTCCATTGGTTGTCATTTGAAGTAGTTTGAAGGGTCACTGTGGTGGTTTGACCCCGGCTGGAGGCCAGACACCCACCAAAGTCACTCTATCATTCCCCTTTTCAGCTGGACAGGGGATGAAATATATATTGAGAGGCTTAGGAGTCGAGATAAGGACAGGGAGAGATCATTCCCCAAGTAGAGTCACAGGCAAAACAGACTCAACAACAGAATCAAGGAAAGAAAACTCTGACACTGCACTGCACACCCAGTGACACCAGAGTTGGGTAATGAGAAGTGCAACTAGATCTTAAGGCACCTTCCCCCACCCCTCCCTTCTTAGCAGACTGAACTGTAGTCATGATTTCACTCCTTTCTCCCCCCGCATTGTGGCACGGGGAGGCGCAGGGACTGGGGGAATGGGAGTCATTTCCTCGCACTTTGTTTTCCTTCTTAGCCAGGGAGACATTCCTCACACCCTTCCCCTGCTCTAGCGTGGGGTCCCACCCATGGGAGACAGTCCTCCATGAACGTCTCCAATATGAGTCCTTTCCCATGGGGCTTCAGCTCTTCACCAGCTGCCCCAGTGTGGGTCACTGCTATGGGGTGCAGTCACAAATCATAGAATGTGTCTCAGTCTCTAAGGCCCAGACTGCTCCAGCCTGGTCCTCCACAGAGTCACAAGCCCACCCCCAGCAAACCTGCTCTGGCATGGGTCTCTATCTTGCTCATCTCTGTGTCTCTGTCTCTCTCCACGGGCTGCAAGTGTTGGCAGAAGCTTGTTCCAACATGGGTCACAGCGTCTTCTGTATGTCTCCACCTGCTCCAGTGTGGAGCCTCTCCATGGGCTGTAGGTGGGGTCTCGGCCTTTTCCATGGGCTGCAGGGGGACACCCACTCCACCATGGGTTTCTCCATGGGCTGCAGGGCCATCTTTCTCTCTGGCACATGGGGCGCCTCCTCCCNCACTCACTTCTGTTGTGGCAAAAAGTGGCTGCTTGCATTTTTTTTTTTCTCCTAAATGTGATTCCCAGAGGCGCTGTGACGGTTGCTGATGGGCTTGGTCCTGGTCAGCGACGACGCTGGCCTTGAGCCGAGTGGTGTTTGCTCTGTGGGGCCTGTAGAGATCTTCTGGCTGCTTCTTGCAGAAGCCACCCCTGCAGTCCCCCATCCTCCACCAGAACCCAGCCATGCAAAACTACAACAATCACAAATGTGATTATATGTTTATGGGTAATAGAAGATAGCTAATTAAGAAGCAGAATAACTTTTCTACTGGAGGTAGAAGGTTTCCAGCCTCAGTTGTCATAAAGTGATTTATGCAACTTTTTAAAAGTTCTGTGGCAGAATAACAAACATCCCAGTCAGTGCATAAAAACAATGCTGTCAAAGTGAACACATGGCTGGTAAAATGCGGGACGTTATTAGATAACTAGCATGAAATCTGATTGTGTGATCTGGGATATCTGGAAACTTCTGAGTTCATCCCAGAAATAGTTAATAATGATGTGCATCATTATACTACCTGTAAAGTCTCCTAGTGTGAAACTGAATCTAGAGAATATCAGGAGTGAGCCAGTAAAACTCCATGTGAGCTATAGCATTGCTACAGCATCATTCTATCAACTAAATGATAATTGAAGCACAGAGGTCAAATGAAACGGAATATTTTAGTGAGGTTTGAGTCCAAAGGCTCTTCAGGCTGGGCAAGATCCTTCATCATTACTCAGAAACTTGCACTTGTTCCTTTTTCTTTGGACCTTACATTTGTTGTTGGGGTTGTGAAGTTTTCAGAAGATGTTTCAGTCTGGTTTCTTTTTCTCTGTCCTTTTGAACACAAGCAAGATGCTCCTGGGCATGAGTTGGGAGAAGAACAATGGAGTGTCTCTTCATGCAGAGGTAGGTCACTGCAGTGTAGAGAATGGGGCACTGCTCTAAATCTTAGAACTCTATGAAAAGGAGTTCTGTGGAGGTATGGAGATGTTTTTCTGTCAGGATCCCAAGGACACCAGTAGGCTTTATTGGTTCTGTCTCCTGGGGCTTCCTCCATCCTGCCCATGGCCCATCTCCCCATTCTAGCCCAGCCTGGTGCCAAGTTGCAGGTTGTCTTTTCTACCTTTAGTGGTAGGTATTTGCACAGTTTATGAAACATGCAAAACTAAAACCACCCAAATAAAAGCAAAACAAAACAAAAAAAAAACCCTGAACAAAACAGTGGGAGTTCTCACCACGGTCCTCAAAAAGAGCTGAACCAGGATTGCAGATTCTCTACCAAATGCCAAGATGATGCTTTGAACATGGTAAAGGTCCAGAACAAGCAACTTGGGTAGTGTGGAATATTTGGTCGACACCCTGCAATTTTGGATTAGGGAGCATTGTGTTAATTAAACCATATTTTGTGCAATGCTCTTACTTGGAACTTTTATAGGGTTTTTTCTTAATTAATAATAATAATTACAATAAGTACTTACTCTTAGTTACTAGGATGACATTGCTGCATTAAAAAAGAAACCCAAACAAACAATAACCAAAAACCAAAACCCTATTATTAGTATATTTTGTAAGAACAGCTTAATTCATGCATATTTTAAGAAAAAAACCCTGGATCTTGTGTTTCATCTCTCCAAAGGAAAGCAAGCAGGTTCCTGCACTGGAGTAAATGAAGTAGAAACATCTAAAAAGGAATAATATTATGAGGTCCTCACACAGGCAAAGAGATCCCAGTATCCCAGTGGCTTTTCTGCTAGGTGAAGACAGAGTAATACCCCTGGCCTCATTACCAAATGTTAGAATACGTCATCCTTAAATATATGTACATCATTTATTCTTTGCTCTAATCCTAGTCACTATTTCTTATACCTACATCTAGAGTTTTTGCCAGTGCTATCATGAAAAAGAAAATTACCCCCAAGAGGATTTGTAACCCAAATCCAGACATTGAACAGGTTCAGAGAGGTTAGAAGGTTAGTCATCTCAGCTGCCCTCTGCAATGTATAAAAAGCAAAGAGGACTAAAGTCCCAAAGATATGAATTTCTTCTCCAGGTCTCCCAAAGAGAGAGAGGGAGATTAATTTAGCTAAGCTAGTGATGCTTAAGGTGCCTTTAACAACTCTTTAGACAACACAAACATCCTAGAAAACTACATTCACAGTAGGAGATTGTTGACTAACTGTGAGTTCCTCTGGAAAAAAACACCCCTGTAACAGTGAAAAGCTTCACTCTACTATTAATCATCCCATATGGCTCTGTGTTGTTACTCAGAATCAAACGAGATATTCAAAGTAGCGTACTCAACTTTCATTCAACCATGAAGAAACTCTTTGTGATTCCTTTAACTCATCCACTCAGTTTGAATACATCTGTCACAATTTCTAGGGTTAAAGGTTCCTTATCCAGTGTGTATTTGAAAAGAGGCACACATACACAATATTGGAGTGCCAAACTGCTAGCAGCAATCAGAACACTTGCATACAAGACCTACCCTGCTGAATATTTGTCTCTTGCAATGTTCTTTCTTAGTCAAACTACTCTTCAGACTACCCCAAACTGAAATGAATTGAAATGACAGAAGGATGCCTGCAGAAGAAACAAGTTCTCTGCAGTGGCATGAGTGAGCAAGAGTGACAAAAATATTAATTTTTTTTTTTAAAAAGGGTAAAGATCATCCTTCTCCTGTTTGCCCCTAGAATTGCTGCTCTATTCTGCTGAACTGTGACATTTTACTCATCATAGTGGAGAGCAGATCATAACTGAGAAACAGAAAGTTTGTTTTAGTCATTTAATTTCTGTGGCCAAGTTGCAATCAATCAGATGTAAAGTCAGATGCCTTGGCATTACATCAAATACCTAATTTACACGTGGATCAGTCTTTCAAAAGAGTGAGATCAAATTAAATGTCCACCTATCCTATTAACCTGAACTCTATGTGAAAAGGAAATTCTTACACAATAGTACAAAAAGAGAGAAAATGTCTCTTGAGTTTCTGCCCCCCGCCGCCCCGCCTATAGCAGGCTGTAGCTTACTGGAAAAGAGGGTTTTGTACAAAATAGATTTAAAGAGATTTTTTTCCCAGCAGCAAGCAATTCTATAGATTAACTGTGTAAAGGCACACCTCTTTTTTTTTTTTAACATGTTTTGTCTCTTTGTTTGTTTTTTTATTTTTGCTCCACTCTAAGAGCTAATAGATTTCATTCCTGTATTTTAATTATAATTCCCTTTTATCGTGCTACTTACAGAATTCTGCCATGCTTTACTTCATCATCTTGCAGGATAAATAATTTGATAGAGTTCCCATCATCATGTCTGCTATTCTGACTGTTATTCAGAAGATGTTCTCATGGAACTGCTTATTCTCTCCAAAATCTCTCATCACTCACATTCCTGACCGGTAAATGCTCAGAATTCCGGCAATTTTAGGACTGTATTCTCTGTACATTATTTCGCTTATATTTTTGTTAAAGTTATTTCATAGTCCTATAATGTCATGAGACCTATATGAGACTCTTCAAATTCAGTTTTCATTTTTCCTACCTGAATAAGGTTTTAATATATCTAAATTTGTCAATTCATTATTCCTTCTCTTTGCCTAATTTTAAAAATTTTGCTAACCTCTATAAGCCCTGGCACAAATCCCTGTGGAATTCATCAATTGTTATATTTATTATAAAACCAGATTACTTTCTTTTAATATCTGTTGCCTATCTTTTGTGCAGTTCTTCGTTAATGTAAGGATTTTCCTTCTCATGCTTTGCAACTTGTTTTTTCAGGAACACTTGATGGATGATCCTTATGGGTCCCTTCCAGCTCAGTGTATTCTATGATTCTATGATTGTGTTGAACAATTTTTTCAAGCAAAGTTACTGCATATACAGAATTTTCCATGCCCATTTTTGCTCACTCTTCAAAGAAAACCCTGAGGTATGACTTTCCTTGAGCAAGGGAAGGCTTTTATTAACTATTTTCTTAGTATGAAGTAAAATGGATATCAGACTACTGAGTTAGATACCTGCACATGGACATAGTAGATGGATATTTAAAAACTTGGTCAGTCTTCTAAAAAAATAAAACAACCCAAAAAAACCCCAACTTCATCTCAGTTCAACTTTAGCTACTTAAATTTTAGGTAGGAAGTTAAGAAGAAGAAACATAAGTAGTCCCAGACACAGGTCTTCATATTCTGCCGTAGGATTATAAATGAAATTTTTATGCTTTCAGGCTCCAGAACAGGCTGTAGGAGTGCAATTCATTATGCTGGGATACACACCGTAGTGAATGGGCTGAACCTAAGGCCAAATGCCAGGTTGTTGTGCAAAGTACTTGGCAAAAGCACTTTCCTTTCGTATAAGAGTCTGGTAGTTAAGGATATAATGTTAGAGTCTGGAGATCAAAGTTCAGATTCTCAGCATGTCCCATTTTACTCCTTTGCTGTCCTAAATACCATGCTGTAGAGCAGCAGAGGGGAAGCTGGGACTTTAACATCACGCAGTCAAGTCAAAATATTCCGAAGACAAGAATCCAAGATTTTAGAATAGCTGTGAAGAAGTTCATCTTGGCAGAAGACGACATGGCTACTAACAGGAGATGGCTGCCTATTTTTACCACCTTATCAAACCTTTCCCAGTTCCGTCTTTCTGTGGATTTCCTTCCCTCTTAAGATTTATGTGCAGCTCTTCCCTTTCAGATCTCTTCTAATAGCAGTTGTCCTCTCTGGTTGTAAAACCACTGTGCTTATGTGTAAAGGATGAAGATTTTTTTTTTTAATAATTTTTTAAGTGAAAGTTTTGTTCTGGTTCATGCTTATGTGTCCGTGTTACGCTAATGGTGCTAAAGTGCAGTAATTTCCAGTTGCATTTATTGTATCTTCTTTGTAGCTATGTCTCTTCTATGCACCTATTTTTCTTTCCTTCTTCCATTCTATGTACCTGCCTGGACTGGTGCCCAGCAGTACTTACTACCGTTTGAATCATGCACTGGATTTCCATCAGTGCTGGTGTACTTTCCCAGAAATTACTTTTCTCCATCAGGTAGCTGAGAACCTGGCAGAAGTCACCAACAGAAGTGCTCTGCTCAGTGATTCTAATTGCCACTCTAAAGTTATGATTTGTTTCTTCTGTATGCTTGTATCTCACTGATTTAAAATAGAAGAATGTTATCTTACTCCTTTACCTGTATAATTTGGACTGAATTTATTTAAACAACTACTTTTAGTTGCTTATTTAAACTACTCTTTTTATTTATTTCTAAGACCACAGCTATGAAAAAGAAATGTTCTAGAGCCTTTCTGCACTGCATTTTTATCATTTATTCCTCATAAAGCAGAATCAGCTAAAAGCTTTTTACAGTGACACATTTACAGGAATACTGGAGGGTGTCACCTACCTGCCCTTCTGTTTCTCTGTTAATCATTTGTGAACAAGTTTTTTCAGACTATGTTTCAGTTCTGAGAGACCTTGAACACTTTTTATTGTATTGATTCTCAAATAAACTCCTGCTGCCAGAGAGGATTTCGGGACTTTGGCTTACAATTTGTCTTTAAATAAATAAGATGAGGATTTAAGTGTATTAATTTGATATTCTGACTGAATTAGAGAAAAGCCAGTCAGTTACTCACTGCACTGTGTTAGACTTACTTATTGTGGATGTGAGCATCTGCCCAAACCAAAAATAAGATACCTTCCTGACACAAGGGCATACTGGCATATTTCTTAAAAGGTGATCGCATTTCTTGCACTGGTTTTGGTCTATGCAAACAGGGCGTATGGGTGTACTTGGATTTTGGTTCATATAATTTAGCATAGAAGTAACAACTTAAATACCCCAAAACCCCTTCCATTTCAGCAATTGTCCATAGGTCTTGCTGAAGTAAACAAGTGCCTAGCTTCTCTATACCAAGCACACCTCAATAGAGAAGAAACTCTTCATCCGTAGGTCACATACCTGAGCTTCCAGCTTTCTTCAACCATGAATAAAGTACAGAGAACAGTGACACACCAGTTCTCATCTCCATCTCTGATGTCCCAATGTATTCAGAGGTGATCCCACCTGCAGATAAACAAAACCTCAAGCTGGGTTGAGCACCCCATTAACCTTAATGCTTCATGCTGACTATGAGAGAAAAAGAACTTTCGCTCCTATCTGATTAACCTCATTTACTCCAGAGGTTTCTTCATCACAACCATCAGGAAAACTATAATTTAAAGCAGGTGTGTTAGAGTGGGAGGGAAGGAAGGGCAGGGTTTGTAGTCATCAATCAGAGCTGCCAGTTCAGCCCAACTTTTCCATCTAGTTGACTGCATGACTTGCAATATAAGGAGATGTGGTTTAAACAATGTGGAAGTAACATATATATGTTACTGGAAGTAACAATGTGTAGTAACATATAATGCTGCTGAGCAGTTCAGATAAGCCTTATTTTAGTTAAACAAACACAGCAAAAGAGTTTGAAAAAAATAATGGTGACAATTGCATGTCATGAAATACAGATGCTACTGGAAGCTCTCATGACATAGCAAATTGAATATAACTTCAAATTCCTGTTCATTCCCTTGTCCTTTAGCAAAAAAAAGCCAGGATTTACAATGGAAACATGCATGTATCTATTTATCATGCATGGATGCAAACTAATCTTTTCATGGCAGTTGCAAACAGTTGTATTATCATCAATATTAGTATGAACTGCCTTGTGATAATACATTTATGAATAACTTGCCTTATTAAAGTGTAAGTAAATACTTTTTGAAAGCAGTTTTATTGCTATTATAAGGGCTTTTTCCACATATAAACATGGCTTACACTGAAGACACCTGATTTTAGCTACTGCATTTATAAGTTTGTTTTTCCATCAAGCCTTCGTCTGCTATTAAATCATTCTTTTTAATAGGACTATGTTAAATTCCCTACGTGGTTTGAAGTAATTACTGATTTGAACAGCAAGTGACAGAATTTCTAATTGCTAGATGGATGACAAGACACTAGAAATAGTCAGTGCACAAAAATACCCACTTGAGAAATCCTCCCTCATGCTTGATCTCATCTGAGTGACTGAGACAAGGTCAGGCCTGTGTGCTTCATGATTAGGGGCTGCCTTCCTTGTTTTGTTCACTTTGTGCAGAGAAACCCTGTAACACCAGGGAATCACCAACAGAATATTTTTATCATAAGCAATGTCTTGCTATTGGATTTAATTGGCATAATTTATTCAGAACAATTTAAAAGAATAGCTGGTTCCTCAGATGCTATTGAAAAAGCTTCAATCTCCAGAACATTTTCTTACTGGCTCAGTTATATTATTGCCAGAAAATCAGTGCAAGATTAAGAAGAATCAGAAATGCTAATCCACCAAAACAAAACAAAAAAAAAATGCTTGCTGAACAATTATTGTAACAATTTCCTGTATTTGTGTGATTTGAAATCTGTAGGAAAGGGAGTTTGTTTTCAAGGATGTTCAGAAATGGTGTCCAAAAGTCTTCTGTGTGAAAAATAAACCCTGAAACACAGAACTCCCCAGTGAAATGTAGCAGATGTTCAATGAAACCAAAGGGTGGAATCTGCCTTTCCAGGCACTTTATGGAAGTCTCTAATAATGTACTGTAAGTAAACATGTATGTCCTCTTTAAGAACTGCTAAGGCAGCACTGACTCTTGTAATTTCTTTTTCATTTTTTTTACAAGCTGTAAAATTCAGATTGCTTTCTTTGCATAGGTCTCAAATTATTACCACTCTATTATAGTCAGGGAAAAGAGGAAATCCAGTTTAAAAGTAATTGCTTTCAAAAATTACGTAATAATTATATATTTCATTATTTTAGATGTAGTTACTGCAGTTATCCACATTTTTGGGAACATCTTGCAAAAATTAGAAATTTTCAACACTCACAACCCTCTAGCACCACCACCCCAGGAAAAAAATAACCTTGTGAGAACTAGGAGACTGGTTTCACGTTTTTTTTTTTTTTTCCTAGAAATGAAATCCAAGATACTCATATTAGTACTTACACTTGAATCTAAATGGAAGTCTAACCATGACAGATATTGTAAGGTCCACAGTAAAATGATGACTCTATTGGTTAATTCTGATTTCTTAAAAGTCATAGTTACCTGAAGTATTTCTGATTGTTTACTGTTTCATATATCTACAATAATATTTTTTTTCTAAATTTTTTTGTTGTGTTTGGTTTACATGACAAGGTTTTTTTAACTGCTATGGGAGAGGCTACAGAGGTGGTGTCTATCTGACAAGACACCAGAAGATCCTCACATGTCCTGACAGAGCCAGTTGCAGCTGGCTCCAAGGTGGACCCTTGCTGGCCAAAGCTGAGCCTGACAGCAGTAGTGGTAGCTGTGACATCATATTCAAGGAAGGGTAAAAA
>VZTU01012182.1:1145-44665 GCA_013400835.1 Zapornia atra
GGGCGGGGGGGGGGGCGTGTGTCTGGAGGAGAACGACCCCGCCACGGCCGGACTCCCCTGCAGCCCTTCAGGGAGGGAGCGGGACAGGTATCTGGAGCTCTTAAAATGGGTGCAGCCGGACACAGGCCCCCGGAGGAGGCTCGCCGGGAGAGCAGCGCTGGAGCCGAGGCCGCGGTGCGGGAGCGGCGCTTTCCGATACGGCGGCGCCCGGCGCAGGTGGGCGCGTTGGGGGCGTTGGGGGCGGCCGCTCATTAGCAGCGGGCTCGCGCTCAGCTGCCACGCGCCGCGCAGCGCCCCGCGCGGAGCCGTCCCCTCTCGCCTCAGTCGTTGCCGCCTCAGCCGTTGCCGCCTCAGCCATCGCCGGGCGGCGGGAAGGATGCAAAAGGGCTGGAAGAAGTACTTCGGGCAGAAGTCCTTCAGCGAGGTGGCCATGGACGAGTACCTGGCCAGTCTGGGGCTTTACCGCAAGATGACGGCCAAGGACGCCTCCTGCCTCTTCCGAGCCGTCTCGGAGCAGGTGGGCGGTGAGGCGGTAGCGGTCTGGGGCGGGGGGGTGGGGAGGTGCTGGCGCGGTGGGTCGGGGGTGCCCCTGCACACCCCTCCTGGGTGGCCGAAGTGAGGTGTGGCGGGTGGTTCCCGTGCTCTTCAGCATCGCCTCTCCCTCCTTTCTGGTGTCTTAAACTCTCGAGGAAAGCAACCCTAGAGTGAGGCCTAAGTCACTGAAAAAGAAAATTGCGGGGTTTCTTTTGTAACCTTTATTTTTTTCAGCTGTTTTCATCTCAGATTCATCACGGGGAAGTTAGGAAGGCTTGTGTCTCGTTTATGAGGCGACACCAACGTGAGTTTGAATCTGTAAGTAGCCTGTGTGTCAGGCAGGTCTGCATGTGTAGTAATGTGGGAGGGGGGGTGAGTGGTTTAGCCGTAAAAATACCCACATAAACCTACACGCTGAAAATATGCTAGGTTTGATACACGTTAGAGAAGCACTGGAGGATTGCTTGGTTACCTTTATTTGAGTTGCACGATTTCTGGAACTTTGGAAATACGTAGCCAAACAGAACTTGCAAGTTGCTAATACCTGAGTAACCAGGCAGGTGACAATTCGTGTGGTGTGTTATCTGTGGAGGAAATGTTGTGGAATGCGGTAGGTAGGAAATATGTAGGATTTTGGAGTAAGCACGAAAATCAAAAAGCGGTGAAAAACTCCAGCGATTAATCAGTGCGTAAAGTTGTGTGTATTTTTGAGGGGGAAGGGATTCTTTGGTTGCTTTTGGTGTGTGGCAGGTTGTCTGGGTGTGCTATGTGGTATTGTGTGGTGCTGGGCTGTTTTGGAGGGTCTTTTGTTTCTTATTTGGTTGGTTTTTTTTTTTAAATGTGTGTTTTGGGTTTCCTCTCCCCTTTATTTTTCTTTTAGGATTTCTTGGTATTTCCATGTTGGTACCTCAAATCGTCCCTATGTTCTATACCCCCAGTCAGACCACAGTCTTTCAGAACCCCCAAAATAATAGGAATTGGCAGACTAGTTCCAAACTTGGTGTTTATGCTCCCTGCCCCCCCCCCGTGCCCAACAGCTAACACTGTGTGGTGTAGTGTTTAGGTTTAGCTTTGCTCTCCAGCTGGCTACATTTTTATATTTGTTTTGTCCTTTGTTTTGTTGAAAGTACGTGGAAGGATCATTTGAGAAATACCTTGAGCGACTAGAAGATCCACAGGTAAGGCTGATGTATTTGTCAAGTGATTAAAATTTAAGGAGACTAGAGCAGGAAAGCAATTAGGTGATGATTTGAAATGTGGTAGCTTGAGTTTCTGTTTCTAGAGAGACCCTAATTCTGGGGTCTCATTTGCATAGGTAAATACCCTGGTTTTGTACCGAGTATTCACATGTAAAATAATAGCAGTTTTCGTGGGGAACTGTTTTGTGCAGAGGCAATTTACACGGCTATGCCCTAAAGCTCAGGCCTCTCATGTGCCTCGTTTGTAGTTGTGATTCTTTCTGAGAGGGAGGAAGCAAAACAAGTGGAGTGTGGCTCCCATCAAATGGGTATTGGGTTTTGCAATACTTTGCCCCTTCCTTTATGCCCAGGTTCGAATGCTAGAATTCAAACTTTTATTTCTTTAGGCTTTAACCAGTAACTGTGGTAAATGCAGCAGTCTCTGAAACAAACGGAGTGCTTTTAGTTTAGAAAAACCCCCAACTATTTTGAGTAATGTGTTAAGAGCTGCTGCCAGAACTGGCTCCGTTTTACCAAGTTTGGGAATTGTGGCCTTCCTGTGTTGCAGACCTCCCCACCTCCAAAAATCCTACTGTCTCAAATCTCACTGCATTGATTGTTTGTTTTAACAAACTGATGACTTTGGTTAGGTATTTTAATATTGCAGAGAGCTAGAATAGACTTCTCTGTGCTGAAGAGAGCTCTGCTATATCATGTAATCTCATAATATTGCTTAGGAAAGTGCTGGCCACCTGGAAATGAGTGCTTTATCATTGATGTACAAGTAAGTGTCTCTCTCTTGAGTTTCATTTTGGTTTGGACTTGGTGGTGTTTGGGTTCTGCTTGTCACTGAGATATTAATGTGACAAATGCCACCCTGCTAACGAAGTTGCTGTTCTCATAGTGTGGATTAAGGGGAGGGTCTGTTTCCAGCAATGTTTATTTGTTATCTGGTTGCTGATGGTAAACTCTGAAGGTAGCTCTTTACTTGCAGTGGCTAAAGGATGGAAAATGGAAACACTGTGTGGTAGTTATAAACATGACTAGAACTCACGTAGGTGTTCTTGAAAGCTTCAGTAGTGAGGAGTATGTACCTTATTTGGTGTGTAAACCCTGATATTTATATCAAAGGTAATGTAAACCTGCCCAGGTGCTGCTGTGGTGCTAAAAATGCTGCTATCCTGTTGCAAGCAGTCTGGCTCTCCAGAGGCAGAAGAAAGAACTCTGCCTTTGCAGGGTCATTCTGTTCTAGTACTGAAGGAACAAACTGCAAGAGTTAGTAGTTAGCAGGGTGACTAAATCAATCTTAACTGTCTCAGTGTCTGAGCAGCCTGTGGTAAGCATAAGGAGTTGACCCAGTATAATATGTGTTTGTGATTTAATACAGTAGTCTTTCCAAGGTAATGCTGGCCATCTGGGGGGGGGGCAGGGTTAGTTCACTATTTCAGCTATTGCTGTATGGTAGCATTTATCAGGAAACATACTCTGCTTGACTTTATTTTTTTCTATAAACCAACAGCAGATTTTATAAACAGCTCCCTGTGAACTGTTTCATAATGTGGTTCTACTGAAAGTGTGCTCATTAAAGTCTTGTTTTATCTCCGCTTACCTAGGCGAGACTTTATTCTGTACCGGTACCCTGGAAAGCCACCCACTTATGCTACAGACAGTGGCTGTGAAGACAAGGTGAGGAGAAATGAGGCAATTTACTACCCCTTGGTCCCAATTACCTTCAGTCCTGCCCAGCTGTGAACACTTGCCACAGAAATTGAGCTATTTTAACTCCAGTGCTTTTGCGAACTGGAATGAATCGCCAAAGCTGACTTCAGCTTATGGAAGTATCAAGATATTTGCACAACAATTAGTTCAATTAAGTAACTTTGCTTCCCGTCTGAGGGATGGCTTGTGTGCTGTTCCCTTGCCAATCCTTTTTGTGTTGCTCCAGCTGAATATTGGAAAGAAGTTTAGTTTTGACAGGAAGAGGCTACACCACAATTCCAGAGCATTCTTTCATATTTCTGAATTCTTGTTGAGTAAAAACACTTCCCAGTGGGAATTTGATCTGACAAGATTGGATGAAATACCTGGGTTGAGTTGAAGAGCAGATGTTTATCATGTTGGCAATGAGAAGGTGTTCTACACTACTCCCTGGAGTTGGGTAAGGGATGCAGGGTTTTTTTTCCTAATAAAGAGAAAATTAATGGAAGTGGATCAATCTAACAAGCTGATCCATTTCTGTGACATGCAGACTGAGCCCAGTTAAGAATGGGAGCTAACGGAACATCTTCTCTACACAAGAATTACTGCTTGTACGAAGGAACATAAAGGAGGAATACTCTGTACTACCTCCCATCCGACCCCTCTGTGTTTTCCTGCAGTGGCATAGGTGTGCTCACGCAGGTGGCTAGTTCAGAAACAATGCCAGTGATGGTGCTGCAGGATGGGTTTCAGTAGGGGCTATTACATTTGCCAAAGTGGCTAGTCTACGCTGGAATCTGTGCCGCTGCAGCTGTCCTCTGTTGGTTAGTATTACTGTCTTCATTTACACATGCTGCTTTCTTTTTCTGTGTGGTTTCCTGTTTGGCTTAATCTAACTCCATAATGAGTGAACTTTAAAAATCAAGCAGCATGGTCTAAACACGTGTCTGTCCTCTAAGGCTTTACCACCAGAGCTTCCATTAAATGTTGGCAGCTGTCTGGCATTAGACTGCGCGTACAGGCAATAAGCAGCTCTTCCTGGTGTTGCTCATTCTCACCATGAGATGAGAGCTTGTGCTGGCAAAAAGCATTGTGCACTAAGAGCGCTGGCATCCCAGCTCCTGCTGCTTCCCTGGGAAGCATCCTTGCTGGTAATGTGCTGACAGCTGCCTGAGGGCTTCTGTTGGCTGTGGTTAACATGAGGTGGGGTTGGGTGTATGCTTAGGTGGTGTATCAATGCATACATTGCAGAAAGCATGCATCCTCTTCAAAAGGAAGCATAATAACCCTGTATTAAAAGCAAGGCTTTGTTGAGGGATAGCAGAGTAGATGCTTTTCTGGGCCCTTAGATAGGGAAGGGTGTATGTGGACAGTGCATCTTGGGGTGCTATGTTTAATGCTTGTATTTACCTTAACTCTTAAGCAGCTGGTGGTTTCAGAGGTAAGCTGGAAACGAACTCTTGTACAACATCCTGCATTTAACTTGAAACAAACTGATAGTTTTTGTTTATGTAATAGACAAACTTATTTAGAGGCTTTACCCAGGGTTCAATTTTAAGCTAATCCTACAGCTTTTTCGTGTTTGTATTGAGAATGTTTTTGTTTTCTTGATGAATTGATGTCAACTGTAGAATGAAAGAATAATATAGTCTTGAGCTAGGATATCTAGCTAACCTAAGAGGCTTTATTTCATTCCAGCCTTAAAGCCTTTCTTGCCTTTTTCTTTTTTGATTTTCCCAGATTTTACTGTGTTGTTCCGGCAACGGCCATTATGACTCTGTGTATACAAAACAATTCCAGGAAAATGCTGCTTTTTGCCAGGGTAAACTTGAAATAATTTTTCTGCAGAAGAGAATTACGTGTTTTCATATGTTTGTAGGCTGTGTTTGTTTTTGGGGGGGGAGGAGAGACATGGAAGCTCATCTATTGTATATTAATATACATACAGCCATTATTCTAGCCGTTAAGTGGGGTGCTGGAGCAGGTGATTTCCAGAAATCCCTTCTCCCTATGTGAATTGTTTTATGATCCTCTCCTTAATTAAATTTAATATAATTAGTGCCTTGTAACAGTAGATAATATCTGAAGATACCCTTACCTTGCAAACTGCAGCAGTTCTTACGGATCTGCTATTACCTTAATTTGGTTTGAGCTTTGTGTTGGTTTGTTCAGCTATATTGTATAAGATCCTGTACAAAGATGTGTTTGGCATGGATGAGGAAGAATTAAGGTCTGCAGTTGAGGTGTTTCGAAGTGGATCCAAGAAGAACAGGAACAGTGGCTCTGTAGGAAGTGAGGATCCAAACTTTGATTGTCTTCATGAAAAAGCACCCCGAAATCCATCAGAAAAGAGGTAGTATTTTGGGAAGGGGGTGCTGTAAAAGGGAAGGAGGAAAAAAAATTACTTTCAGAGGGCAACTTTTCCAAGTTCCTTCAAATGTTTATGGGGCATTAACTCTTTCCTATGTTGTGGCAGAAACACAAAACTAAAGTATGTTGAGGAGAGTGCATTTTCCTTGGAGCTGGGAGGTGTCTGTAATTGAACATCCTCTGCTGCTGGCTATGTTATAGTTGTTTGTTAGTCTATAAAATGGCGGCTTATCTGTAAATAAAATTGTTCTGTAGCTCTGCAGAGGCAACAGTGTGTGGAGAAACTGAGCTCTGCTTTATTTTCACGTTTGCAGTTTTTTAATGGAACTGTACCCCAAGCAGACAGTTAAATGGTGGCATTATTCAAATCTCTTAACCACTGGGGATGAGGGGAACAGACAGGACATACCTGTAGAAACCCTCATATCCCTTGTTGTTTTCAGGTCACTGGAAAGGCTGGAGGGGTTACCTCTGACCGTTATGGAATGCTTGCAGATGACATTGGTTTGATAGGTCTTCAAACAGGGTGACTTATTGTACTTGACAGCCCAACGGTTTAACCAGGCAGTGCGATCATCTTCATCCTTCCCTAACACAAGCAGTAGCCCTTCTTAGGGCTGGGTGATGGAATGAGTAATGGTCATGTTCTTGAAATAAGGAAAAGGCTTGGCCTATATGGCATCGAAGTCGTGGCTGGTGTTTAAGGCAAAATCTACCACTTGATGGCACCATGGTGCTTTTTCAGATTATATGAACAGTTGGTTGCTTTTAATCCTGGCTGGAAATTGTGCATTGTATCTTTTGTAATCTTATTTTCAATTACTTAGAGTGGACGACTGGGAAGGAAATGATACTGACAATCCACAGGAAGATAAGTTCAAACAAGGCATTGAAGAAGAAAAGGTTTGTCAGTTAGGGAAGAATTCCTTATGGTGGTTTGTTTTTTCTTGGGTTTGTATGACGTTACTGTTGTTAAGGCTAGACCCTCTTTTCCACTTGAAAAAAATATTACTTTTTGGAAAGTGGGTGACTTATTTCTTCCATCTGCTTGTCTTTTGGTTTTGCTCTTGATTTTTTATTAAATTGGCTAAACCTTTTTCCTTTCTGAGATTCTCATGTTCTTCTCTAGCTAATATTCCCAGATATTTCCTGATCTGCTGATTATTTTTTCCCAGAAATGGTTTAAGTCAGTTAACTTCTGTTTTGAACACAGTATAAATCGCTTTGGAACAGCTTTAGAAAGTGTATTGAAACTCATTTTCAGATGTCATCACTGAAATTCCCACCAGCTTTTGAAGCCATGGCTTCATTGGTCTGCCTAGCTTCCTTTGATTCTTTTTGAATAAAGAATGTGCCAAGTGTTACTCTTGAGCTTGTTTCTAACCTTCCCAAAGTCTGTTTGCTCAGCTTTTGAATGCTTGAATGTATTTTCATATTCTGGAGCTGAAAATTTAGGAAAATATTGTGAGTCTATCTTTAAATGGTCCATGCATGCTGGCAGGGTTGTGACTGTGCTGAACATATTTAATGCACTTGTTAATACTCTATTTCAACTCTGTGTTTCTAGTCTCCAGAAAATCCATCAAGGATGCCTGTTCCTTATAAAGTGCTAAAGGCACTGGATCCTGAGATCTATCGAAACGTGGAGTTTGATGTTTGGCTGGACAGCAGAAAAGGTATCTTCAGAAAGGGAAAACAATACAACTCTTTGTACTAAGCTCAGTGCTAAATTGATGAATCTGAGGCTTATGTCATTTGTTCCTTCACAGCTGAAATATGAAAGATACTGGTTAACCCAGCAGATACTTGTAGGTAGTACATCTTCTTGCTCATAGCTGGTTTCTTGGCCTTGTTTCAAAGTATAAAATACACTGCTGAGGGCACTGTATAATGATGCTAAAAGATTGTTAAAAACGTGACCCATGCTACTTACTGACTGTAGCACAGGAAACACAAGGACTCAAAGCTGAGTACAGAACTCTGTTCTGTTGGAAATCACTCAAATCTGAGAGTGTTCTGTTGCAGCATATGTGCAAGGGCTTCTGATTTTGAAAGCTCGATTTTTGGCGTCAGAGTTGTGTAATAATGATGAACTCAAATTTAGGACTGGAATCTGTCAAATGAAATGAGCTTTCTCTTGCTTCCCAGCTCTCTGGGTTTGAACGGTCTGGAGAGGCTTCGTGGTCTTTGTGGCTTGCGACAGGTTGCTGCTTTTTGGCATAACTGTGGCTAATCTGTGAAGCAAGAAGGAACTGAGAGAGAAGTTTTGAAGTGGTGTTTTGTGTCTGACCCAAAGTGCATTGTTGAAGAACACTAGCATTTTACAGCTGCATAAAGCAATAATGAGGGTCATTAAAATTCTTTGTGAACAGAGTAGAGTAACTAATTACACATGCAGGGTAGTGACATGCAGAAAATCCAGGCAAGGAATGGAGTGAAAACCTACTGAAACTCAGCAGCAAGGAAACTTTAGGCAACGTTATTTTTTCCTGGATAACCTCTCACTTTTGCCAAGTGCCACCAGTGTTCTGGCAAGGCATGTCCAGCGTTCTTAATGTCAGGATTGGTATTAAATGCAGGATTGACTTGGTACCATCACAAAAGACACTGTAGTATTGAAGTAGTAGTGCTGTTTGCTGCATTATCTGGATGCACTTGATCTCCTGTGACTTAGCCTGGTTATAGTCTAACAACGTCTGCAGTTACTTCACTGTTACTACAGGGAATGTCCAGATATGCGTAGGAAACGCTTAACTCAGTTGGCCTGTAACTTGTAGTTGGATACTCTCATGAAGTGCTTGTAGGATACATGAAGAAAGAACAGTTTTAAAGGCTTTTTCCTTTTTATTTATTTATTCATTTATTTTTAGAGCTTCAAAAAACTGACTACATGGTGTTTGCTGGGAGACAGTACTATTTAGGAGACAAGTGTCAGGTTAGTACTCAAAGGAGACTCAGTTATGATAAACTATTAAAACTGTTTTAAATGGAGTATGGTAAGCTATATGAAATCATTTGACTTTGTAGAATTTTCCAAGGCTTTTCTCATTCTCTTTCTTGCAATCTGACTTCCTTTCCAATTTAATTTCTTTCCAACATTTACCTTTAAGCATTGGGTAGTGTGAAGGAAAAGCTGCTTGGAAACTCGTTGTGAACCAGTAAAACACGTGTGATGAGTGTGGAAGTTCCAGACTGAGAGCTGTAAATGTGCAGGGTATGCATGTAAGGCAGTTGTCCATTAGATTTTTCCATTGGGGGTCAGCAACAAGTCTGGACAGTCTTCCTCCTCTCAATAGTAACACTAGCAAATATTTTTATAAAATAGAGAGGGAAGAGCTAAAAGGGGAAGTGTAGCATAAGTTGGCCAGAAGATGCTGAAAGGAAAGTCAGCTTTCTTTGTATTCCAATGTTGTATGTGGTAAGGGCTTATTTTTATCGCTGCTTGAGGTAGTGCTGATGACTTACTCAGTGACTTGTTTCTGGCTGAGCAGAGTTACCTTTCCAATTTCCTTTCTGTTCTTAAATAGCAGCCTTCCTTGGTACTTATCTGCTTGGCATAGTGTATAAAAGTAAGTTAGAAAGCTGGTATCTTCTTTATCTCTGTCACGCAGAAGACTCATTTTTATTTTTATGTTTATGTTTTCCCTCACTGAAGTTAGTGCAGTGCTCTTTACTTTGCCTGCTGTTTTGAAGAGGTATTTGAGACTCCTGGGCCAACTCTGTAACATATGATCAGCTAGGAGCACTCTTTGCTTTTAGTGATTTGAAGACAGTATTCTGAAATCCCTGATACAGTTTGGTGTTGTTACAGCTTCCCTGCTTTCTCTCCAGGTACGTCTAGAGCCTGGAGGTAAGTATTACAATGCTCATATCCAGGAAGTTGGACAGGATGACAGCACATTGACTGTATTTGTTGAGGAGCTGGCAGAAAAGTAAGTAAACTGGTGATGACTTCATCTTTGAACTCTTTCTGGCAGAGTTTTTATATTCACAGATGCTCAAAATAGGATCATTAAGATACTTTGAAAAGAGAACCAAGGCTTGTAAATACAAAGTCAGGCTTTGCTTCCTTATTGCCTATTGCTCTTCACATAGAATGTTGCAAGA
Source organism: Zapornia atra (assembly GCA_013400835.1). Taxonomy (NCBI): domain Eukaryota; kingdom Metazoa; phylum Chordata; class Aves; order Gruiformes; family Rallidae; genus Zapornia; species Zapornia atra. Next base: position 11,033 of record VZTU01012182.1, read on the forward strand.
TTTCTTCTCTTGGATTTCTAATGAGCAAAATCATTCTTGTAATGTTTTCTGAACTCTTGCTGCTGTTTCTTTTCTGGAATGTGAAAGTGATCTTTGCCCGTGGACAGTAAATTATTTTCTGTTGGTTTCTCTGGAGTTTTTATGTTGTACCCAAACAACTAAATAACTTGCCCTTCTGGTGAGTCTAATCACTTTCTCAGCCTCGCTGTTGAAAGCATTCACCTTTCTCCAAACCTGAATTTCAGCTTGATGACATGCTGCAAAAACTCTGTGTTGTCAAAGGCTTTCAGGTGTACCTCTGAAGGCCTACAAATACAGGGAAGAAAGAACCCAGGAAGTCAGTAGTGTCAAGACTAAAACCCAGCTTGCCTTTTATAATAAAGAAATAACAGCAATGAGTGTCAGAGGAACAGATTTTATTACTGCAAGCTCCCTACACTCTTATCTTTGTGGGTGTTTCCTGTTTTCTTCTTAGTGTTGTTTCAGGTTATTTTGTTGTTGTGCAGTTCTGAGCAGTATATTATTGTGGCACTACTGACATCAGTGGTTTTTGTGTAGGCATACAGTTTCTCTGGCAAACTTAAAACCAGTGACACAGGTGGCACCTGTCCTTGCCTGGAATACTGTTCCCAGCCGAAAAGGAGGAACCTATCAGAAAATAGCAAGTGGATACTTTGCAGGAATAGGTTTGTACAAGGTTTCCATTCCTTGGGGCTGGTGGAGACACTCCTGACAGCAGTCTTTGGATACTGGAAGAGATTTAATTCAGCCTGTGATAAAAGCCTTGGTCCCTGCAGGGTTTTGATGTAAAGTGATCCTTCAGGCAGAGGGATGGATTTGCCTTTGCAAAGGAGCAAATCCATTGAAAGTATGTAGCAGAGTTGGCACTGCTCAAAATTAGCAGCAAGAAACGTGGCGTTTGAGAACCATTTGTGAAGGCTGGGTCTGTGAACCAAGGAACTTGTCTGATCTGCCTTAGCAGAGATAGATGGGTGGACAAGGGCTGCCCTAGCCAACGCTTTGTATTTGTTTCATTTGGGGAGGTTTTTTTTTCTATAGAAATGCAGCCTTCATAAAGATACTTTAACACTAAAGATACTTCAGCACTGGTTTGATCAGCTAAAGTTGGGAAGGTATTTATATGTGAGATGCTTGTATTCTGCTCATAATTTGGAAGGCGTGCTTGAGCCCTCAAAATAGAGGTGTGAAGTTTTCCCTACTGAAAATGCACTTTTTCTGGGAAATGCCATTAGCTCCTTCTTTTCTGTGTATCCAAATATTGACTCGTCTCAAATGACATCAGCAATGTAGTTCTGGAGTCAGCTGTTGAAGGTGTAAATCTCTCTCTTCTCTCCTCAACTGAAACTGCAGAAATGGATATGAAAACACGGAAGAGGATGCTTAAGAAAGTTCGTGGAAAGGAAGTCTTTATGGCTGTGGCTTATAGCAGGGGTCAGCCGGTTCTTCCACCCCGGCTGCAGCACAGTGTTTCTTCGGGGCGCTCTCCTCCAGTTCACTGCTCACAGGGTGCTGGAAACATGGCACCTTATGAACCTTATCATCCTCAGAGTCCTCCTCAGAGACATAACCGTGGATTTGGGTTGCCAAGGTATGAAGGCTTGAAAACCTGTCTGAGATCACCACTCATTTTCTTGCTGCAGATTAGTTAGGAAAGAGTTTGTGCTATTTAATAGGGAAAACTGCGAATGAGTTCCATCTGAGAGGCACTTCCTGGTAATTGCACCTTTTACCCTTTAAACTTAGGGGATCTGCCCGATTTATAAACAGGCACAACATGGTTGGCCCTCAAATAGCATTCTACCCCAGTCCAGGAAAGAGATGCTATCAGAGCTATGACAATTTCTCCTTCAGGTCCTGGTAAGTGACTATAAACCTCTTTCTAAAACATTGCTTTAAATGAGCTGGGGAGGATGGTGGTATGTGGAGGGCTGAGTTGGCTGTGAATGGCATGGTATGAAACAATGGGTTTATTTTGCTTGTCAAAAGAAAAGTTAGAATTGAACAACAAAGCCAAGGTGAAACTCCAGACAGTGATGATTCGTAACATCCCTTCTTGTTTTTAAAGTGCATACAGCCGTAGCCGCCGTCAGCTGCAGTGTGAGAATAAGGAATGTCAGTATGGATTTGTGCCAGGGAATGGAGAGGAGCCTCGTGGACCAGAAGATACTATAACTGTATATGAAATTGAAGGAGAGGATGATGCAGCTTTTCCTACTTTGCCTGTAAGTTATGAACAACGTGTATGTTAAAACCTCTGAGAAGGGTGGGGAGCTGTACAAATGCTCAGCACTTAAATATACAGAAGTTGTGTATGGGCGGGTTGTTAGGGAGTTAGCAGTAAATGAGTTTGGGTGTTGGGGTGTTTTTTTTTTTTGAGAAGAAAAGTCTGGAATTAATCTAGATCCTGTAAAACCTAAATTTTTTAAAAAATATTCCCCTTCTTCCTTCCCTTACCAGCAGCACTTGTTTTCTCTTTAGTATATTTTCATAGAAGGGCTAAGTTTCTCTTTTCTGTTGTAGCTTGAAAATGAAACAAAAAATTTCACTTCCTACTATGGTGATCTGTCCAGCTCTAAATATTGTGGGAGAGAGCTTTTTACTTGTTTGTTACACTTTATTGCTTTTTTTAGCTAGATTCAGAAACTATATAGCAATAGCCTGGGTTGTTTCTATGAATTTGCAGTTGTGATGTTTTGGGCTGGCTTGTTCCCAAAAGCCCCCCTACTGTTAAAGAAAGAGGAGAAAATTCCAAATCTAGATTTATCTTAAAACAGTCTTTCTGTTGGATTGCAGTTCAAGTGGCACAGTGTATTTTTAAACTTCAAAGTAAATCTTTTATTTGTAGACTAAGCCTAGTACAAAGCTGGATATGCTACCAAAAAGGGAAAAACCACCAATTTTTTGGGTATCTAGGTATCTGAATAGGAAAGCAGGTATTTAGGGAGGAAAAAACCAACAAAACAAACCCACTACTCTGGTAGTTTGAATTTCTTTTTAGTAGTGAATTTAGTGAGTGTCAGACGTATTTAAATGAGACAGTAGGGAGGAGGGCTGTTTCAGCAGCAGCCCTTTTTTAATTTGTCCTCATGTGCTGGATCTGTACCATGTGCTCTGTTTTTCCTCCAAGAGTGTCAAGAAATAAGGACAGATTATCCTGCAATTTTTTTTCCTGACATGAAATCAATATAGCTTACTCACTTTTCCTCCCCACTGCTAGTCTAAAGCCTGCAGCTCCTGATGAATAGTTTTTCATGTTCATTCAGTGACTTTGTTATTGTCAATGCCAAAGCCTTTTCTCTGTCTCTTCCTTGTCTTGTTTAGTAAAGGAATATAACATTTCCTGGGGAAAGATGCATCTCACAGAAAACTCTGCCATCCTACTAGAGGCCTGGTGGGAGAATCTTCTGACTTACTACCTCTACTTCAACCTTGGAAATCTTACGAGCCTCTCTGGGCACTTTATCGAGCTCATAGTCACCATGTCTTCTGAGGAGAATTTTGAGTGTCACCTTAGCCATCACAAAAGAGTGAATCAACTTCTTTTACTTAAGCATCTCAATCCTATGTTCCTGCTTCAGAGAACTCTGTGTTTTAAAGTGTGGTGCAGCTAAGGACTGACTTTGGTGCAATGGCAAAGGGCACGTGAAGTGTTGAAGGAGTCCTGTGGGCAAACCTTGATGGGTGCTGCGCTCTGGAAGTCAGGCTTGCATGTTTGGGTCAAATAAGTGGAGACGGTGTCTGTGTCAGCAGCCAGCTATGGGTTTCACTAATTATGACTAAGGATTTTTTTTTTTTGTGGTAATTGGCATATTTGAATGAACTGATGTGCTGTTGGTGTGGTGGGAATGCTCCAGGATGAGGAATGCAAGAGTATACATTGAGGGTAGCAGTCCTGGCTGTTGTCTGGAGTCTTCTATTCTCCTTTTCATGTTTTTTTAGCTTAAGATAAAGCTGACTAAGTTTTGGGAGGGAGCAACTTGACTGTATTGCAAAGGATATTGGTAGGACTTAAAAAGCAAATTACCTTAAGTATGCTAGGCAGAATGAAAGGTACAGGAAAGGAATGTGTCAGCAGCTGTTCTGCTGCAGTCAAGGTTCATGGGAGTGGACACACAAATGGTAATTCTAGCAAGTTTTGGTTGCAGCAAGCTTGGTCTGCCAGCCTCTTTCTGCTCTCTGTGTATAGAGAACATGGAAAGGCTTTAACCTACTTGTAAATGAATGCTTCTGACTTTGCTTTTTAGAGCCAGGGTAGCCCTACTCCCATTGTCCATAGCCCAGGAGGATTTTGGGTAGCAAGGAGAGGCCCAAACTCTGTTCCACCTAACAAGCAGACCCCAAGTTCCTTGGAGGAGGAGGAGGAGGAAGAAACATGTGAAAATGGTAAGTTCCTAAAGGGTTAGTGGGCACAGAAGAGGGAGGTTTGGGACAACTTCACTGTGGCTTTGGTTGTCAGAATAGGTTCCTTCCATGTCCTAAATACCTGTTTGTGAGCTTTGCGTATGTGTGTGAGCATCCTGCTGTTCTTCCTTGTCCAATAGAAGTGTCGCTTCTATTGGAAGCTTGATACCTTGTGGTTGCATAGGCCTCTAGGAAGCAAAGTTGCTGCTTCAAGATGCATGGTGTAAATGTGTTAATTGCAACCTTGATACTTGGAGTAACAAAATTAGCATCTTTTGAGTGTGTATCTACTTTTTCCGCACAAAACAAAATGATACTGAAAGCAGCTCGTTAACGGGTGCACTGAAATGTTAACTGTGGTAATTTTGGCTTTAAGTTGTTTGGGTTTTTTTCTTTTCTCTCTGAATCAATTTCTGTTCTTGCCCTTGTAGGGAAATTTCATGAAGAATATATCTATGCACCTCCAGGTAAGTAAAACTTTAGTCTCTACCAATAGAACACTCAGTGAATGTAATGCACTCATATCTCTGTAAGTTCCTGAAGTATTAGATTTAATGCTGTTTTTTCAATTAATTTTGCCTATGCCCTCCAGATTCTGACTCTGAAACTGCAACAGTATTCAGTTCAGCAGAACCTGCAGCAAACTTGGTAAGCTTTGGTTGCTGTCTGTTCGATTAGGAATCCTGGAAGCAAGTGGCATTCTCCATAGAAACTCTGCTTGGATGCAGGCTTAACATAGTAGGTTAGAGACTTCCTTTATGAGACAGGAGTGATGGTTTCATCTATATATTCACCCTCCTTGTCCTCCCTAAATGGTGAGATTTTTATCTGAGCCTGCAAGTACTGTCTGGTTTGTACTAGATATATTAACGATTTTCCACCTTTCCTCTGAAAAGAGAAATGGTGTATTTGAGTGCTGTTTATTTCACTTCATTTTTTTTTGCTCCAGACAGCACTTGCTTTTATCATACTACTCTTCAAGTCCTGTTCCTTTTAATCTTATCTCCAGTCCCACAGTGGACGAATATCTCATCTCTGATAGAACTGACTTCAGAATTTATTTTTTATTTTAAATTTGAAATGAAACCTGTAGTCACTACTCTACAGTGGATATGAAAGCCAGTCGTGTGTGTGCCTGAATAAAACTGCTCTTTAACTTGAGTTGCAGAAGATCCTCTGTGTGTGTGTGTGTGTAGTTGATAAATTTTAAAAAAGGAGTAAAATAAAGGTGTGGTGTGCATGCCTTGTGCCTTCTGCCCCTTATGGATGATGCTTCTCTTTGGAATCCCTTCAGGAAGAAGGGCCAGTCTCTGTGCCACCTCAGGATGGAGCGGCTGCCTATGGCTATCCCCAGAAGGTAGTATCAATACTGTATTGTGGTAGCCCTGCAGAAGGGTTACCACTCCGCTTGGTTAGCGCCACTTTGTGGGTCCCTCTGCCTGCCCCTTAGTGCATCTTGTAGCAAAGAAAACAATTCCCTATGGATATAAGCAAAGCAGAAGGGTGAGAAAGATGCCTGGCAGGTGTCTGCAACTCTGAACTGGTGTTTTCAAGGTAATTTTTGTAGAAGTGGGGTAGCTGGCTGCCTTTACAGCTGCTGCTTCCAAAGTGTATGTATGTGAAGTGAGAATTGTTGAACTATGTGATACTTACAGCTGGCTCTGAGAGAGACTGTAGAGAGGCAGTCTGCTGAATACTCTTGACTCTTTTCCAGGTGATGGTGAACTCTGCAGCAATCTCAACCTCAACAGGTGTTTACGTTGCTCCAGCTACTGACTTCTCAGATTCTGCTGCCTCCACTCCAGCCAGTGTCACCACAGCAGTTCCCCCACAAACAGCAGTTCAGCCAGTCATAGTATCTCCCCTTTCTATAGGGAGGCCAGGTAGAGTGTACTGACTACAGCTATAGACTTGGGTGTCTAAGTTTTTAGTTACATCTTCCCCTCCTGCTTTATTTCCCCCCCCCCCATTTATGCAAGCCAAATGTTGAAAGGCTTTAAAAAAAATAAAAAGAGTATCAATTGCTTTGGTTTAAAAATAATTGATAGTAGTTGTGAACTCACTACTGACTTGCTTTCATGTTTTGAAGTTGCCCCTGAATTTGCATGGGAATTGGAGGTCTCTCTTTTGGGTTCGCCCCCCACCAACTTTAACTATCAGTGCCAAGTGTTTTGCTAGAAATTTCTTTTCAGAAAACAGAAGTTCATGGCAGCTTCCTTCTCTCCCCACTTCATACAGTTAAATCTCTCCTTGATTTCAGATGCTAGCCTGAAAGACTCTAAAATCCCGGAGTCATTGGCTGTGCAGTTCAGATTCTACACAAATGTCCAGGTCACTGTTGTGGCCCTTGGCTTCTGTGCTTGGTTACGTCTATCCAAGGAGACCGATGTGGTGCATGTACTGCCTGAAATGCTCTTTCTGCTTTGCTCTTGTGGAATGTCTGTTAAGAAAAATATATTTTTCCCCTCTTACAAAGAGGGCTTTTCATGTCCTCTGTAACTCTTCATTTAGCATCCCAAAAACCCCCTGCCACCTTCACTTCTGTCTCCCTTTTCTCCTTGGTTTGATTTCCCCCCCCGCCCCCCTTCCCCCGGTGTGAGACTTAAGTCAGCACAGTTCCCTAAACTGTCTATTCCCTGATGCCATTATACACCTGCTGGTGTATTCCCAAGGCATGGGCCACCTAATGAAGGTCTAACAATAGCCCAGAATATTTTGGGCTTGGCATGTCTGGGACAACCTTGTGTTTTTGTGGGCTTGTCGTCACCCTTCTGATGACTTCAAGTCAGTTAACAGTTACATAAGAAAAGTCTGGCCTGCCTTCTAGTATGGAGAAATAATCGAAGAAGGCATTTATTCTTAACTGGAATATGAAGCTTGCAGGTTAAGGCTTGTGAGATTAGAACCTTCCCATCTGGCTTTAAAATTTCTTCTGGGCTTCTTTTTAAAGGTATTGCTAAAGAGAAAGTACTTTGTTAAAGCTTGTCTTTAGGGGCATTGATGACAAGTGTGTGCTTCACTGTGGAACTTGGCGTCTTACTGATTTGGGAAGCCATTGCAAATTTGATTTGACTTTTGTTTCCTTCTAACTGTAGCAGTTTCTTCGGTGCCGTTCCCAGTTTATTCAGCTCCTCTTCCTCCAGTCAGCGAGGTGGGAGAAGCTGGTGCTATTCTTCCACCTTACTCTTGTGATCCCAGTGGCAGTGATCTGCCTCGAGGTAACGCCAGGGTTTTGTGCTTTTACTACTACTGCTCTTCTGCACACTTCCGACTTGTGTTCTCCATGGAAACTTAACAGAATACCTACAGTGCATTCTGTAATGGCTCTTTGCAGCTCGCAGGGAGTGAGAAATAATATTATGGATCCTTCTGCTAAAAATGAGTTAATCCCCAGTTCTGAATAGCAAGTTCAAATCAGACTTGAGTAAGCGATTACTGCAGCTTGAAAAAGCATCCTAAAGAGCAAAACACCAAGAGAACGGGTGCTTGGCCTATATCATACTGCTTCTTGGTAAAGTGATTTTTTCTGATCACTGATTATTTATAAAGAGGCTGTGTTTTTTAAAAAGAAATAAAGTTCTGCTATTGCACAGCTCAGTAGGATATCGTGGTGGTTTCCTCTATGGATCCACGATGTCCTCGTGTGGTATCATAAACTGGGAATAAAGTGTAGGCTCATCTTGTTCCTTGGGTGCACAGCCTTTTAAGGAAGGTTTAGATTAGATACTAGGGGGAAGTTTTTTACAGAAAGGGTGGTGAGGTGCTGGAACAGGCTGCCCAGAGAAGTAGTGGATGCCCCGTCCCTGGAAGTGTTCAAGGCCAGGTTGGATGGGGCCCTGGGCAACCTTGTGTAGATCCAGGCCTGGTGGTTGGTGGCCCTGCCTGTTGCAGGGGGGTTGGAGCTCTATGATCCTTGGGGTCCCTTCCAACCCAGACCATTCTGTGATTCTATGATATTGCCAACCGTTATGACCATGCTTAAGGTACACTTCAGCTGTTGAGCAAGGAGCATACACAGACCAGCATAGTACCTACCAGCAGAACAGCTCAGAAACAGCTTTCAGCTTTACCAGCTGAGTGTTGACCTAATGGCAAAAGGGGTATTTTTTTAGTCACCCTGCTTGTGTAATTTAAGAACATCTCCTGCACAATTGCGTCAGACAGTCAAGCTTGGTAGACAGTGCAACAGGTGTAGATGTATTTGAATCTTTTTGAGTTATTAATTCTTTCATTCTGCCCTACTTAGAGCTCACAGGCATAAACAGAGCCTGTAATTTCAGAGCCCATGATGAAGCTGTCTGCTATCCTTGTCTCAAGCTGAGTGCCTCTTGGCTCCTGGAGCACCAGTACTGCTTGCTGTTACACTATGCAGTGTGTTTTTTCTCTAGGTGGGGAATGCTGTGAGGCCCAGGCGTGCCACTGTTGCCTCACTGCACAAGTCTCAAGAGGCACTGTGATGCAGTGTCTTGTAGCTGATAAGGATTGTTGGCTGTGTGTAGTTTTGGAGTGGTAGAAAACGCTTTACCCCATGTATGTCCTCTTGCTCAGTCTCCTGACAGTGCATTGGCTCAACCTGCATTAAGGGTTACAAACTCTTGTCTGTAAAAGAAGACTTGGTTATTCAGCCTGTTTGTCCTCTTGATAGGACAAGCTGAAATCTGCTAATGCATAGTATTTAGACTGAAGCAGAAATGCCCTGGACATGGGTTGGGATACAGTTACAGTTAGATGTGTGGCCACTGTACAACAGCTCTAGCTGATTTTGTCTTCGCTGGCAGAGAGCATGGGAGAGGCTGGTTTTGGCAGCAGTGAGGCCAAGCTAGAGGTAAGCTGGAGCTGGCTCTGAAGAGCAGCACCGCAAAACTGGCTCATTGGTTCAAGTAGTGAATATATCTCTGAATGCTGGTTGAAGTATACAGGCTTTTAAAATACCCTCCCACACACTGAATGTGTTGAAAGTCAGTGCATCATAGCTGGCTTAATCTAATAGCCATCTATACATACACCAGATGATGTTACTTGATTGCATTTACTACCTTTAGTTCAAGTTCCTGTGTTCTCTGGTGGTGTAGGGAGTAGTTTTCAGGAATAAGTAAGGGAAAGAACTAGCTGCCTGCATGCAGGGCCTGTGAAATCCCTGCGCTCCTGCAGGTGCTCTCAGTTCCTGGGTTTGTTAAACTTGAGTGTTGTGTTTTCCTGATGCAGTAGCACGACTCTAGGTGATGCTAGGTGCATGTCAGAGCTAATGGTTTCAGCTTTAGTTGAATGACCTTAACTGAGGCTTTCAGCACTTGAGAGAATTGGGTGTTAAGTGTACCGAGGAGAATCTGGAGTGGAAGTGGATTAATCACCTCTGTGGGCCATGCCTGTAGCTCTTAAACGTGGTCACTCCACCTAATATTGGCTATGCTCTTCTTGGCATAGACTCTGAAAATTTTTTTAAGGTTGGTTGTTAATAATGAAATGCATGTAGCATTTAATTGTCACACTGCTGTACTGTGGCCTTCAAGAAATTCAGAAGCTTTGAAGCAGCACAGGGTGAAGTATGTGGGTATGTGTGACCTCGAGTCCTTTGCTAAAGATACCTGCAGGCCTGGGGTAGATGGGGAGTGGTGACCTGTTTAGCAGGCTGAGTTCCTGGGCTTGGGAGACAAACCTACCATGTGTCTTAGTACATCTTAGTGTGTGTGCTTGGTACATCTGTGTCTCTTGGTTCTTCCTTTAATAGAGTGTAAGACTTGTGAAACAAGTTTATTACCATGGAGACATTGGGTGTCCTACCCTTGCCTGCCCCCTTGCACTTGAAAGAGCTGTTTATGAAAGACCAGTTGATATTGTGGTGTTGCAGGGACTGCTGTGGTGTTCAGGACTGACCAGAGCTTCCCATTATCACAGTAAAAATGTCACTTTGGCCTCATGCATTGCAAGATGAAATTTTTCAGTAGTCAACATAGTCTGCATTTTTCTGTCAGGGCAGCTAACTTTTTTGTCTTAACTTTTGCTTCATAAGGTAGTCATGTTTTACTGAAGACTGACTTGATTTCCAGACATCTAAAAGAGGAATATAAATAAAAACTGGTCTCCTACAGTACTGGCTTCTGTTGCAGCATTCCACAGACGTCAGTATTTCCAGTATCAGTTTGTCACTTCAGTCTCCCAGCTCTCCCTTTGTACTGTTATCACTGCTACGAAGCAGCTGTTTCATTCAGCTCTTGTGCTTGTTTTGCATAGATTTGCATAAACAATTGAAGGAAAAAAATTAGATTTAAAACCAAAAATTCCTTGTTGCAAATGCAGTTTCAACTAGACACTAAAAAGCTGCATTTAGTGAGCCTTTCGGTTATGTTTAAGGTCTTACTGCCTCTGGTCAGTGTTGTAGCCAAACCACCAGCCCCTTCAGGAGGGAGCCTTACAGCTGTTAGATGTAAGGAGGGATCTGTGTGTGCTTCCTAAAATAGCCACGGGATTGTTACCCAGATCAAACATGCTGAACAGTGAGAGCTGAGAATTGGCAGCAGCACTGGAGCAGCAAATCCTCGTGTGTTTCAAGACTGAGGCTTGTGTTTGTGATGCTCTGCTTACTGCATCAAATAGGGCATGCAGTGTGGTAGAAGAGCAGGCTTGGGAAAGGATGCATGTGTGGTGGATGGGCAGAGAAGCAATGTCGACCCAGAGCCCTGGGATAGGGAATGTGCATGATAGAAGAGGCTGTATATGTGGTAACTCAGGAGGTGTTGCTAAGTTGAAGCCCTTAATGGCTTGTTCCTTTTGAGTTGTCTCCCTGCTTTCCCCTTCAGCTCCCAGCAGAACTAAAGCAAAGTCTGTGTACATGCTGTGTAATAGGTAACTTTGTTTTTCCTGAGCCTTTAAAACAAACTTGTATTTGAGTCTCAGAAATCAACAGGTTTTTCTCATGCACAGTTCCAGAACTCAGGTTAAAACACATGCTCTCTTTTTTCCTTTCAGTGTCAACTTCAGAGGTTTAAAACTGTTCCACTGTGGTGGTGTTTTTTTTGACAGATGGAAATGAGGTTCCAAGTTCAAAACCCTGTTGTTAAGAGTTGTTTCAAAGTTCCTCCACACATCTGAGATTGCTTCTCAGTGTATTGTGTATTTTCCTGAGGGCAAATTATTCAGTACATGGAAGACAGAATTAAAAGACTATTTGCAAGGAATTGGGGAACTGAGTAACCTTGTGAGGAAGGAACATATTCTTTATTCCTTCCCCCTTCCATTTTCAGACTTAATAGAGGGGACCCTGAAAACTAGGTCAGAAGGTCTTAAACAGTCTCCTATATGCTGTATGTGTTGCTCCTATTGACATGTCTTTTGTGGTTATTGCACAACAAAGCTCTGAAGATGGAGAAAGCGGCAGAGCTGGACTTCCCACTGGGAAGCTGGAGCCTCTGTGGAGTTGGCCTGTTTTCTTTCGTGCTAGCCCTGCATGAGTATTTGCAGTGTGTATGAAGAGCCATGTACACTGGGAGTGAATTGCCACTGGTGTAAGGGAAAGCTGCTCTTGCCTGTGTGTGTGCTCCTGAACCCCTCCTCACTTCTGTCGCGAGGAAGAGAGGGAGTGCTTTTAGTGGTCAACTTAATTTAGGGGCTCATAATCAAATTCTTATTTGATAAAATACCACTTCCTCTAAAAATGCAGACATAATTGGAAGTCAGAATTGTTTAAGTCTTAGTTGCTTTGACAGTGGAGACTTGTAACAACACTGCCAATTATCACTCGAGTAATGAAGAAAATAAATCAAAATTAAAGCTAATGTAATTGTTGAGGTTAGGTAGTAAGTTGGTCAGACAAATGTTTTGCTATTGCACAAATATCTAACTGGATTAATTTAGATAAACTACTTTAACAACTATTTATATTCAGGATAGAGAAAAAGCAGTGCTAAAATACGCTTATTTTAAGTAAGAGTAACTTAAAATGCTCTTAATGTGTGCAAATTGCTTTTTGTTATCAGTTTGTACTCTTCTGCTCTTCAATGTCATATCCTTTAATTTCAGATACAAAGGTCTTGCGGTATTATTTTAATCTGGGATTGCAAGTAAGTGCTTTTAAAGGGAGTGTAGTAAATTGCCTGTAAAAACTGCTGTTTTATTTGACAAATGTACTGATGCATTTAAGACTTCCAAGTGTGATAAATGTGCTTCCTGTGCACATGACTGTTAATATGTATAGGCTTGCTTGGCAGCAGTTATAGTTCAGGAAGTGTGTTCTAACCCACTGTGAAGCACACTAGTTGGTTTATTAGGGTTGTGTATGTAGGGAGTGGGGTGTCTTTTGGTTTTATTGTTAGGTTTTTGTGGAGGACGGTGGATAAATACCATTCTCTTCACTTAAAGAAAGGGAGGAACCTGAGCTGCTCTTAAGACATTCAAGACCACTTAGGGCTGTGTAGTTTGAGTCTTGTAGGACTTGCGGAGCTGCGTTCAGCTGGTTAGCACCATTTCTCTGTGCTCTGGGAACTCACCTCTGCACCAGCAGCTCAGCGCTGCTGCTTAGGGAAGTGTAAGTGGAGAAATATCTTTGAATATGGCAGAGTCAGTAGGTGGGGATCTTCTTTCTCAGCAAAGATTCCTGATACAGCAGCAGTGTCCAACTGCAGTGGCTGTTGCTGCTGCAGCTGTTGCAGTATGTATTATGGGGTATTGGGGTGGCTCTTTGTAGCATCCTAAGGGACTAGGAAGGCAATAACATGCTGTCTCCTAATTTTGATCTGAAACTAGCAGTGATTTGGAGGAGGGATGGAGAGTATGTGAATGTATGCATTACCTTGTGGCTCTCTTTCTTCTCCAAGTATTATCATCAGAGCTGTTGGCCTTCCATGGTGTATGTACAGCCAGTGCTGCCACCGTCGCCTGTGGAAGTTTATCCAGCTTATGTTGAGCCAGCTCCTGTCCTAGATCAGTCAGTACCTCAGCTCTACACTGAAGTCCGCCAGGTTCCCTTGGAAGCACCTGCAAATGGTTAGTCTGGAAGTGTCACACCACACATGGGAGCTGTGTGCCTGCAGCTTGCTAATCCTGTAGGATGCATGAGGTTGGGAGGACATAAAGCCTTGTAAGGAGTTACTGCAAGCTTCTCTGCTGTGAGTGGTGGTATTTAAAGCATGTTAGAGTCACTGGTATAGCCACCAATGTGTCAAGAGCTTTCTAAAGCCATAAAAAAGTAATCCTTTCTAGGCCTGTAGTCAGTATGCTAACTTCCACGTGGGAGAACTTTTTCTAAAGCTTTGAATGTACCTTTTTGTTGCTTATCAGTAAGCAGTCATGGTATCAGAGCAGAATGCCTGTATTTAAAATGAGACAGTTGAGTTTTGGCAAGCACTGAGCATCGCTACTTCCACTCCTTGTGAATTTTGAAGAAGGAAGCTGTTGCAGTCCTTGGGTTCAGGCTCAGCATGCTGAGCTGTTATCTCTTGAGTGGCTCTCATTGCCAGCTGCGTCTCTTACTGTGTGTCAAATTTACAGTAAAACTTAGTTTTACCTACTGACTTTGTAACAAGCTTGTGGATACACTTGGCAGTAAATGAGATTGTATTAAATGAGGAAAAATGTCAAAAGTATCAAGTAGCTGCCTCCTCAAAATCTGCAGGATGTGGCAAATGGTCTGTGTTTGCAGTGAGCATGCAGTAACAAAACCACTGCTTGGAGACATACAGGCATACTGCTCTGATAAAGTTTCACCTGCTCAGCCAGGGTGGTTCTCCTGCACATGTTAGTGTCCTGTGGCCCAGTGGGGAAGAATGTATCCTCTCTTTACTTGAGTCCTCCTTGAAAAAGCTGTTGCTCTAACACAGCATGCTGCTAAGTAGCTCTTGAACAGGGTTTAGTGAGAAGATGAGTGAGCTGCCCTCTAGTCCGCATTAGGATTTTGACCCCTCTGTTAGGAGGGATGTATATGGGCATAAAACTGTCACCTAAATGGATTTTTTTTTCCCTTTTGGCCACCAAAATACTGCTGTGCTCTTAGTAATCAGTCTGCTCAAAAAAAAAAAGGTAAAATATGATCAGTCTGTGCATTTTGTTCTGTTTTTTAAGGTACCTTTCAAAATGCAGAGCCACCATCCCCGTCCTATGGGCCTGTATTTTACCCAGTCATGTCAGATGCCTTCAGCCAGCAAACTCTGCCTGGGTTTGATTCTTTAGTGCCTGCCTATCGCTATGTCAGTGCCTGGCACCCAGTGACCCCACCATACGGAAGTTCTCCACAAATTCCTAATGCTGTAAGCTCTGGACCACCGCACCAAGTTGGCTATATTGCCTCACCTAACCCTGCACCTCATGATGTGCCTCAAGGAATGTAAACACAGGAGCTGTAAGCTTGGTTTCTCTTGGTTCTTTTTTTTCTTGCTTCTCTCGGTTCTTGTTTGTTAATTATGTGTTAATATTGTTTCCTAAATGTTAACCATATCGTTGCTGTATGTTTGTAAGATTTGTTTTGGGAAAGCCAAAGCTGTTGCACAAGTGGTGGTAGTGTTGGTGTTTCATTTGCACTGATAGCACAAAGTAAAAGCATTGAACACATGAACGTGACTGGTTATTTATCACTGGCAGGTTATGTTTGTGACAAGCAGGTGTCCTACAGCTGAGCCAAAGACAAGTAGTTGTCTTGTTTGGGAGAAGGGTGCTCCAGCCTTTTTATGAGAAAATAGCCAATGCTTTCTGCTTGAGTGGAGTGCAGTGGGAAGCTCTAGCTGTGTTTCTGTTGGTAAGTTTAGGAGAGAACATCCTACAGTCAGTGCATACGAACTGCAGCTCTTACAAGTGAGCGCCTGCACAGGCTCTGTCCCCAATAAGAACTCTCACCCTGGGTGCACAGCAGACAGTAAGTGGGTGCAGATTTGGCTCTGCCCACAGCCCTGTCCTGGGTAACAAACCATCTGTGGGTTACATAGGCTCAGTGCTGGGGGCCTGAAAACCAGCAAAGACAGTTATTTAACAGATTTTCTTGACTTTCATATGGCTTCAGCATTTGATCACTGAGCTGGATTCTGAAAGTCACAGCTGCCAGATTCTGTAGGGTATTTGAGTCCTTAAAATTCAGATGTAGCCATTTTCTTTGTACACAGTTAAGTAGTGGTGAAAAGGGGGTTGACTGCAGAGTTGGGAAGAGGAAAAAGTCTATTTCCTTAGGTTCCCTTTAACCAAGAAAGCAAAAGCAGAGTAGGACAAAACAATTCCTTACAGTTTTATCTTAGATTCACGCAGTGTTGTTGGTATAGATCCTATTTGCTTAAAACTTTGTTCCATTCCTGAAAGGAGGTGGTAATACAGCTCTCAGCTGGGAGGGTTGGAAGCTTGGCTTTTGATAAGTCTCCTCAAATCCCTTAACTTGGCAATTCACTAATGGCTTTTCAAGATGGAGGAGCCAGGGAAACAGTCAAAGCATGATGAAAATGACCCCTGAGCTGCTGTGCTGTTTGAAAAAACCAAAGCCATGCACACACGGTGATTTTTAGGAACTAGTTGTGGCAGTTACAACCTTGGCCTTTGCATTTCTGCCTCTGGAGGGGCACTAGGCTGGCACAGACATGTCTCAGAAAAGGGAGAAGATCCCCTGGATTTTTCCCTCCTTTGAAAAAGCCTTTGCTAGGTGAACCTCTTAAAGGAACCAGTAAAGCAGGTGATTTTGGGAACACTTTAAAATGGGACAGACATAAGCAGCACAGGTTGCCCGGGGGAGTCAAGTGCGTTTCCCCCTCGGTCCTGAGTGCCACCTGCCCTACCCCAAGTGGTGGCTCTCAGGCCCTGCGGTGAGAATCTCCCACTTCGAAGCTCTAGTGAGGAATAACGCCACCTTTCTACTGTCACTGCCACAGCCTTGCTTTTTGCTACACAAAAGCTTATCATAGCTAAGCAATGGTGGTTCATCTGCTGATGTTAGTCTGTCTCCTGAAGTCTACCTGCTTTTCCAATCAGAAACACTAATAATTCCAGCATAGAGTCAGGTTTTTGTGTGTGCTTCTGCTCACCCTCCCAGGAGCTGGATTATTCAGCGTTAGCTGTGTCTATTGTGGCCATGTTAAAAATACATAAATGTATTTTTATATAATAATAAAATGTATTTCTATGGATTTAATAAAGAGGTGCCTCTGTGACTTGGTACATGTGTTTTTGCCAGGGTTGTTTAGACCCAAAATTAATGTTTTGAGCTGGCAAGTGTCTCCTGGAGCTGGTTGGTGAACACTCACTGGGGATCAAGAGATGCTGTATTTTTATTAACATCAGAGGAGCTTATGGTGCAAAAATTGAAGCAAATGCTGGAGTCTTTTAGTTTTGATTTCTGCTTTGCAGAGCTGGGTTGCACTACACCAGCCCTGCATCACTTAGTTAAACAGCTGTCAAAAAAGCCACAGCTAACCTACTGCATATTTCAGCTGTTTCCCCACCTAGAGTATTGTCTCTGGCTGTAGCATCCCTGTGCCAATAACATCCCTAGTGAAGTGGACCAGCAGCTACCTGCTACAAATGCTCTGGATTTTCAGAGGTGATAAGACATCAAAATCACACAGAATACTAAGGGTTTGAGAGGCTTTTTTTGGGGGGTGGGGTAGGCTGTGGAGGGTGAGATGTGTACTCATGGTCTCTTTTGTGTGTGGGGGGGGCCTGGTGATCATCCAGAGTTGTTTGCTGGGGCACACTGTTTGATTATTGCTTCTGTTACCGTTTGGTACCAGAACAACACTCTGGGTTTTTCTGTGCAGAGCAGAATCCCAGAATTTCTGTGAACAGGGGTAGCAGGATAGAGCTTGTAGCCATAAGTATATTTCTTAAATTAGGAGCACAGAAAAATCCATGAGTATTGATTTCTATTGGGAACAATTATTTTCCTTCACATGGATTTTTTTTTTTTCTTTCTTTCTTGGGCAATTATGTTGCATAATAATGAGTTTCTAAAGTAAGGATTTGATCCTGAAATGTGTTTTTCATTTATCTATCTTCTTTGTGGATGGGTTTCCAGCCTTTAAAAGGGAGAACAGAACAGTCGTGCAGCCAAGTCTGCACTAGTCATGCTTGCCACCTCCTTTTCCACACCGTATTTTTATATATGAAAGGCAGAGGCTCAAATTAAATTAACACCTGAAGACTGTGCAGGAAGGATCCAGGAGCTGGCAGTGCCAGAGAGAGCTCTCCTTAGATGTAAGCCTCAGAGCCAAGGCTCTTGTGAAACCACAGGATGAAAGAAGAAGTGATGCTCTGGGGTGGGAGCTGCCTGTGTTTTCACGTATGTAGCTCTCCAACTGCTGCAAATGTTCCTGCAGGCTTGGCTTGGTGGTGTTTGCCTGCAGGTCGCTGGACATGAGTGCACTGCTGTTCCCTGAGCATTGTTTGCTGCACAGTGAAGTAAAAAGATGGTATTTTGGCAGTGGTTCTTGGGCACTGTCCTGTGCCCTGTTGCAGTGGGGCACGAGCAGGGCCCCCCATGTGTGCCCTACTCACCTCCTGTGCAGTAACCTCGGCCTGCTTCAGCCTGTCACCTCAGCAGCTGGTGCCTGCTGCTGTTTGCTAGAGGCATGAGGCTCTGAAGCCTTCTGAATTATAAAATCCATCTGTGATTGAAGATAATCAGTGTAAGTACTGTAGATAAAAATGACACTGCCCCTGCCTGCGAGCAGTGTTGGCCTGCTGAGCTGTCACTCCTGTGCTTTCTTTTCCCCTTTGTCACGTACACTGTGCTGCCATCCAGCCAGACGTGGACAGGCTGGAGAGCTGGGCAGGGAGAAACCTAATGAAATTCAACAAAAGCATGTGTAAAGTCTTGCAATGTGGGAAGCAATAACCATTTGCATCAGTACAGGCTGGGGGATGACCTGCTGGAGAAGAGCTCTGTGGAGAAGGACCTGGGGGTCCTGGTTGGTGACAGGATGGCTATGAGCCAGCAGTGTGCCCTGGTGGCTAAGAGAGCCAATGGGATCCTGGAATGCATCAGGAAGAGTGTGGCCAGCAGGTCGAAGGAGGTGATACTCCCCCTCTACTCTGCCCTGGTCAGGCCCCACCTGGAGTATTGTGTCCAGTTCTGGGCTCTC
Source organism: Zapornia atra (assembly GCA_013400835.1). Classification (NCBI taxonomy): domain Eukaryota; kingdom Metazoa; phylum Chordata; class Aves; order Gruiformes; family Rallidae; genus Zapornia; species Zapornia atra. The sequence goes on from VZTU01012182.1 coordinate 29,497, forward strand.
TGGTATAAAAATGACAGGGATCTCCTGGAGAGAGTCCAGAGAAGGGCTACGAAGATGATTAAGGGCCTGGAGCATCTCCCCTGTGTGGAAAGGCTGAGTGAGCTGGGACTGTTCAATCTAGAGAAGGGGCACCTAATTAATGTTTATAAATATCTTAGGCATGGGATGCAGGGGGAATTGGCCAGCCTCTTTTCTGTGTCTGTGGAGACAGGACAAGGGGCAATAGCTGCAAATTGGAGCACAGGAAGTTCTGCACTAACATGGGAAGAACTTTTCCCCAGTGAGGGTGACAGAGCCCTGGGACAGGCTGCCCAGGGGGTGTGGAGTCTCCTTCTCTGGAGATATTCAAGTCTCGTCTGGATGCCTATCTGTGCAATATGAGCTGGGGAGCTGCTTTGGGAGGGGGGTTGGACCCGATGATCTCTCGAGGTCCCTTCCAACCCCTACGATTCTGTGATTCTGTACAAACACCAACTGCTTCCTACACCAAGTTGTTTTCTTAACCCATCTTTGTTTTATTCTGTGCTTCCAGTTCTCTGTGCAGTGCTGCTGGATCCCCTTCTCTTTTATGAATTACATCATCAAAGACTCTTATTATAGATGGAAGATATTCAGCATATAAATCCAGACCTGGACTTCCCAGTAACTGCTTTCTTCATAAGGAAGATAAAGCCCTTGGATTTTATAGCTTTGAAATAAGATCAAGGTTTAAATTTTGCAGGGCAGGCCTGTATCTAAAAACTCTTACACATGATGGAGTTGCTGCTGTTTGCCAGTTGTCACCATCAGCTGAGTTGTGGCAAGTACAAAATAGCTCCTGTGAGCCACAGACTAAGAGCACACAGGCAGTCAGGGTGTTAGGCATCCCCTCGAGTGTGGCAACCTGCAGTGATGGCAATGTGTGCCCAAGTCCTGATGCAGTGTGCTTATGTGGCAGGCTCAGTTTATGGCAATACAGAGGCTAATCTATTCCAGAGGCTAAACCCTGCCTTCCCTGGAGCAGTTTGGCCACTAGCTTTGGGGTGCTGGGCTTTATCCTGAGATGAGCGTCACCCTGTTCTCCTGGCTGTGATGCCTGCTTGACTCTGTTGCATTAGCAAAAATGGGCTTTTAAGAGAAAGTGAAACATCCTCTGGGGATGAAATTAGCATATCATCTAACTTCCTCTACCTTCTCCTTTATGTGTTTTTCCTTTTCCCTGCAGATTTGCATTTTTCAATAAAATCTAAACCTGTGCTTTCTGACTCTTTAAACCAATATATTTTTAATATTTGTCATTGTTGAAAGCAAAAAACCACTGGGTTTAATGTTTGTGATGATTATGTGCATTACTTTTCTGGAGGTGCAAGTAAGAGGGAGTAAAATACACTGCAAAACTTCTTCCCCTGCTCAAGTCAGGTATTTGCTGCTGCAGCCTATCTGTCTCTGCAGGGCCAGCTGAGGGGCTGGGAGATGCTTGCAGATGCAGTTGGGTTCTTGCTTCTGGAATAGGAGGCACAACTGGGAGTTCAGTATGTTTAACTTAGAACTTGTAGGCTTTCTGATGCAAGCAGGACTGTGAACATCCAGCTCTGAAACGCCCTTTTGTATTAAACTCTGTCTCTGGGGGGGGTATTTAGAACTCTACAGCTGGTCCTGGGCTTTGCTTCTGCTTTTGGTCTGGACTGTGGATATTGCTGTGCGTCCACATTGTCTCCTTGCACAGGAATCTTCTGTGTTTCAAGGGAAGAGGGGGTGCTGCTCTTTAACTTGAACCCCTTGTTTTACTGGCCTGTTCGCCAAGAGCCTCTGGTAGCTGATGGAAACCTTTTGAAGTGTATCTGCAGGCCTTCAGTACTTCATGAGATTTGTTTGGAGGATGGCTTTATGTGACCAAATTAATACAGTTTGTCCTGGTTCTGGCCAGGCCAGAGTCAAGTGCTGCCAGGTGGTGTGGAAAACAACCCAGGCTAACTCAGCTCACCTGGGCTAACTCAGCTCACCTGGGCTAACTCAGCTCACCTGACTAGTTAACTGGCCAGGGCACAGTTCCATGATGCTGCTTAATGACTCTTTTACACTCTCAGCTCTATTGGTGTATATTCCAACATGGCTGATGTAGTTGTGGTGGTCAGAGGATATCTTTGGGGAACAAATCAACCTGGAACTATGCTCAGACCTCTTCATACAGGAGTGGCTGTATTCTTGCACCACATTTTATTGACTGACACTCAAGTAGTTTGCTGTTTCCTGTTGTGGGTGGGCTGTAATGAGCGTTTTAGGGTTGGTTTTATTACAGTCGTGTTTCGATGACGTGCTGGAGAAGAGCTCTGTGGAGAAGGACCTGGGGGTCCTGGTTGGTGACAGGATGGCTATGAGCCAGCAGTGTGCCCTGGTGGCTAAGAGAGTCAATGGGATCCTGGGATGCATCAGGAAGAGTGTGGCCAGCAGGTCCAGGGAGGTGATCCTCCCCCTCTACTCTGCCCTGGTCAGGCCCCACCTGGAGTACTGTGTCCAGTTCTGGGCTCCCTGGTATAGAAAAGACAGGGACCTCCTGGAGAGAGTCCAGAGAAGGGCTACGAAGATGATTAAGGGCCTGGAGCATCTCCCCTGTGTGGAAAGGCTGAGTGAGCTGGGACTGTTCAGTCTGGAGAAAAGAAGACTAAGGGGGGGCCTAATTAGTGTTTATCAATATCTTAAGTATGGGATGCAGGGGGAATTGGCCAGCCCCTTTTCAGTGGTCTGTGGAGACAGGACAAGGGGCAATGGCTGCAAATTGGAGCACAGGAAGTTCCACACCAACATGGGAAGAACTTTTCCCCAGTGAGGGTGACAGAGCCCTGGGACAGGCTGCCCAGGGAGGTGGTGTAGTCTCCTTCTCTGGAGATATTCAAGTCTCGTCTGGATGCCAACCTGTGCAATATGAGCTGGGGAGCTGCTTTGGCAGGGGGGTTGGACCCAATGATCTCTCGAGGTCCCTTCCAACCCCTACGGTTCTGTGATTCTGTGATTCTCAGCTCTCACCCATGAACACTGGCTTAAATTCAGGTGGCCAGCTTGGTTGCAGGTGAGCAGGACCATGCTGTGTCTTTTTTTCATTTTTATTTAATCTAAATCCCAGTGTAAGACTCTCTAGAAGCAGAGTCCTTAAGTCCTTTTCTGACCACCAACAGCCCATGAGGAGTCTGTGCTGAATGTGATCTTAAAAAAAACTATAAATGTCAGGTGTGTTGCTGTTCATAAATGTTTATTATCAATAGGCAGCTGGAAATATTACATCTGAAAAGGTAGAAACACCTTGAATTTCAATAGGCTTACATTTTTGGGAAAAAAATTAAATGCTTTTTATTTTTTTTTCAGTTTACAGTTAAGCTAAAAATACACATAAAATAAATAATTTTATTCTGTACATCGTTTAATTTGTACATGTGATGTGAGGGTATGACATGGAGTCTGCACTGGGGACAGGAAAGATGCAGGTAGAAAAGTACATAAAACTAAGCGCTTGTTTTTGCTTTTTGCTCTTCCCCTTTTCTCCCCCCCCCTTTCTTTTTGGGGGGGCAGCAGTACTCAGCAGGCCAACGCTGAGCTCCCCACTCCATCTTTACATACACAAAATCCTTACAACATCTAAAGGCTTTTTTTTTTGCCTGGAAAAGACCATCACCTTTTTGACCAAAACTAAAATAACGAAGGAGGAGAGGAAAAAAAACCCTCATTGTCTTTTTATCCCATGAAATAAATTGGTACTTTAAAACATGCTGAGGTGTGAAAGCGTTTCTGTGATAGGTTGGGGGGGGTTTAAGTGAAGATTTAATTTGATACTAAAACTTGATTGCTAAAAAACCCGTTTGCAGACTAAGCCCAGGTCTCTAGGGCTTGCCATATAGAAAATAGAGTCCTTAAGCATCTGCTACTGTCCTTAGCTCCTCGAAGATCCCTAGCCCTCTAGTTCTCAGACCCACCTTGTAAACACATTCGGTAGTTTTTAAATAAGACTGTACAACACCCAGAAAATAGCTAGACCAAAAAGTGCCCCCTTGCTCAAAAACAACTATTTATAGTCAAAAGGCATTTCGCTCTGTTGGCTAAAGGTATCACAGTGTTCTGTTAGCTGATGTGCTAAAAGGCCAGCTCCTCTGTCCATCTCGCCGTGTCCTAAGCACCTTGTTTCTTCTGGCTTAGGAGTCACTGCTGATATGGAAATGCTTTAAAGGGGGGGGAGGGTAGTCCCCAAAATAAACCACGCTGAAGGAGGATGCGCTAGGCAGGAGGGGTGGGCTGCGCTGGTTTCTGTAGCTGCTGAGCTGCTGATCCAGAAGGGTCTGGAGCAAAGAATGAATTTGGCTTTGACAACTGTGGGCAGTTTGAGCTGGGTTGGGGGGTTTCTATTGCTGGGGTGGTCAAGCGTTTTGTTTTGCAGGTGAAAGTGTTTCCATGAAGCATAAAATGCTATTAAACATTTGGAAGGTATGGAGCAAGAACTTCTGCCTTTTAAATAGACCCTTTTTTTTAGGTAAAGTGTGTTCTCTTTTTTTTTTTCCTGTTTTAAAGCAGTTGTTCTTGGTCATGAATTTACTCCAGAGCAGAAGCTGTTCTGGGTGGAGGCAATTATGTGAATAACACATAAATGACTTTTTTATAAAAGCCTAATGGCTCAAAATAGGGAAAGTAGTGTGAAAATGAAAGCAAATCAAATGACAAATGTTTAGCAAACATGCTAATGTGGCTAGCCCAGAGTGCTCCCCGCCTCCTCCTCCAAAAAATAAATCCAGTGAGGGATTGACTTGCTAGTTGTTGGGCTTCAAGTTCCACATTCACCAAAAACTACAGATTATTTTGGTAACAGTTTATTTTAGATGCTCCTCCAGTGAGCTGATTTATTATGCACTGTAGTCTCACCGATTCCAATTAACTTTAAATTAATTTTACCTTTGCATGAGTGAGAGTCACTGGTGCTCCAGCACACTGGGGCAGGCTGCAACCAGCCTTCCAGCCTGTCAGGGCTGCAGCACTCAAGGGCCCAGGAAGTCCCAGAGGTCCTTACAGTACACCCGCCCCAGAAGCTGCTCCAGAGAGGTTTGAGTTAACTAACAACTTTCATTAATTCTAGGCAGCCCCCCACGGTTTGGTTATTTTGCTTATTTGTTGCCATTCTGTTTGACTGGAATTGCAGGGGAGGTGGGAGAGGGGTACTGGTCTGTGGAGACCAGCCCTTGAGGCTGCACAGAGCTTTCTCCTGGATGTGTCTGTGGAAAAACGCTGGCGCGCTGCAGGATGAGACAACTGGTTGAAGGACAACTCTGCCAGAAATTAAACCAAAATTGTACCTCTTCTGGGTTAACTGAAATAGGCATTTCTTTGGGATTCTGGCCTTTTGAAAAGGAAAGTAGAAATAGCAAAGCAAAGCTGAGAGGACCCAGGGGAAGTGGCTGCAGGTACTTACGTAGTTTTCTAACTGCTGGAAAAGCCAGCGGTGAATCAGACCCTTGTGTGCTCGGTCAGCAGCTGTCCAAGTGTCTGGTGCAGGTAGCCTGTGGCTGTTCCAGGAGGGGAGCTGGGAAGGCTCCTGGTGCCCTGACCCTGCGAGTCCCAAGGAGCTCCTGTCACAGCCCAAAGTAAGCGCTAAAGAGAAACAAACTGTACCTACAGAGACACAGGAGGAGTCTCCTGCGTGCTGGTGACACACCACTGCCATGCCCTGCTCCTCAGGGCAAAGCCCAGGCTTCCCTTTGCCTCAGCATGTGGTGTGTCCCCCCACAACACCCTGTCCCCTGCCATCCTTGCCAGCGATGGGGCGCAAACATGAAGCAGGTGATGTGCTATAGCCCTACTCCAGTGTCCTGCTGAGTGCACTGGTGCTGGGCTGCCTGTGGAACCTCCCTGGGCTTAAGTGTTGCATCATCTAATTTTAACCTCTGGAAGGTAAGGGTTTGTATTTATACACGAATATATTTATTTAAATACTCTTAATATTTACAGTGGCTGTTTCTGCTAAAAATGACTTTACATCAGGAAAAGGCTGAAACACAAATACAGTAAGGTGACATTAAGGGTGAGACATAAATCACAAAGGCAAGGGTGTAGGAATTTAGGCTTCCAGGGTGTGCTGCTCCTGCTCTCTGCCTGCTGCAGAAGTCCCCTAAATTCCCTTTGTGGGAAACCTCGCTAGTTTTCTGCATGGAAAACTCTCATAGTGGACATACAGTTACATCCTAACCTGAATTAGTTGTAAGAAAATAAAAGTACATACTACTGCTACGGATACCAGCTACTTACTGTATATAGCGCCTTTAATCTGAAGATCTGAAAGTGCTTATAAATCATGAACTAACCCCCCTGCGAGGTAGGTAAGTAGTATTATCCCTATTTTACAGATGGGGAAACTGAGGCATTAGAGAGGCGAAGTGACTTGCCCAAGGTCACGGGTGAGTCGGTGGCAGAGCAGGGATGAGGCCTCTGCAGTCCTGGTCTCTGACCCCTGTGCGTGCTTCCTCTGGAGGGGCTGCACATAGTCAAGTGTGTACAGACTGAACTGGTGAGTGGTGCCAAATGCAGTCCCCCAAACAAGCTGCAGATGTGTCAGGTAATTTCTTGTTTCTGAAACAACTACTCTAATCTCTGACCTGAGTACAAACACCTCCCAGCTCTGTGAGATGTTCCCAGCCCTGGAGACTCTCTGTTCCCTCTTGGCTTGGTGATCACATGTTGGTGCTGCTTTAAAAAGCCAGGTGAAAATGACACCGGGGATGGGAGGTGAGAGATAAAGCAACTGCAAGAAACCTAGAGAAAGGGCGATTGAGATGCCTGTTACCCCTCCTCCCTTACTTGTGTATAAGGAGTATAACTGAAGCCACCAAAGAAGGGCTGCCGTGTACCAGCTGGAGCACAGCTGCGTGTCTTCAACCAGAGCCAGGGAGGAGCCCAAAGGGTCCCACCAGCTCCTGCTCTGAGGGGCTGCACAGACAGCACAGGGGCAGCTCACTCATTTCTCTGAAGGGAAGAGCTACTTTCACTCAACCAGGTTTTCCTTTTGAGCAATTAAACATGGAACAGTGCTAGTGAAATCCCAGATCCCGTGACTGCCAGAGAATCTAAAAAACCCCAGCGGCCAGGTTCTGCTATCAAATGTGTTTTTCACAAGACACTTCAATTTCCCTCCCCTGAAGCTCCTGTTTTAGCATAATAATAATAATTCACCAGCTGCTATAAAGTCTATTGCTACCAGAGGGGGTCCATAGATACAGTCACACAGAATTTTGCCTTTTGAGGGACCAGTCTGACAGTTTTGCACACTCCTGGACACAGCTATAAATCACCTATTTTTGTTAAATACTGAAGTTGTGTCCAAGTCATGAATCCCAGGGACACCCCAACCAAGCAGCCACATGAACTACCTCACACCTTACTGGTAACTTTATCAAGAGGTTATCAAGAGGTTCCACAGTTCCTCCCGCTGCCCCTTCAGGGCACAGCAAGGGAACAATGCAGCTTGTGCTGCCTGCACAGGGGGGATTTGCACTGCCAGAGTCACTCGTACATTTTGGGGGGCACAGCTACAGGGTTAATTGAATTTCATTCTGATCTCTGTACCTGTGGATGCAGTGCTGCCTGTGATGACGCAATATCCTTGCCAGCTGCGTGCTTGCTCTCGTGGAAACCTTCAAAGCCTTTCTCCTGTCCAAGGGTACACACCCTGGCTCTATCCCTGTGGTCTGCATAAACCATACCCGAATTGTTTTCATTCTTTCTTGTTATGCAGGAAATACCCTGAAGCTGTGCTGCCCCCACATCACGTAGAGTTCCTAAACTGCAGTGTGGTTAGGTGAGATGCAGAGTGGTTCAAACCCTTTCCTTCACACCCCATGGCAGCTCTCACTAACACTGGTCCTTCTGGAAACATGCCCCATTTGGCACATTGAGCTGTCAGTCTTTTCCTGGAGCTGCTTTGAGCATCACTTTCCACACTCGCCTACCCATGGATTGGCCCTGAAAAGACAGGGCTGCTGGGTTTCTTCACCAATGATCAGCAAGCTGCCTCTGACCCTCAGGCTTTGCAAGTCTCCTTGTGTAGTGCCCATGTCAGTTTGCTCAGCCTTTCCTAAAGGAGGGGGAGATGCAGCTTTCAAAGACGACTCTGACCCTGCAATCAGCATGAAAGCCTGGAATCTGTTGATAGGAAAAACGCTTTTCTCTCTGCCCTGGCTAATGCTGCCAGGGGCTTAAATGTTTTGGGCTCAGTACTATGACTGGTGTCACTTACAAGCAGGGAACAGGGGTCTCTGCTCCCAGTTTCTGTTTTTTCTGGATGCCAGAGATGGCCTAGAGCTGTGGTACCCACCTTGCGCTCTCTATCAAGAGCTTCCCACAAGTCTGGTGTATTGGCACCTACAGCTCCAGGATCTGGCTGAGTCTTTCATGCCCATCTCTGCTATAGATGTGCTCTGTCCTGGGCTTTAGCTCATGCTGCACACGTGCCCAGAGGGAAAACCCAACAAGGTGGCTTTTCCCTTCTGAGCAGAGGGAGCCAGGTTTAAAGCTCAGGCAGAGCATCCAGCTGTGGGCATCCCAGCATCGCCTTCTGTGGGGAGCGGCTGCAGTGAGAAATCCCTCCTGTCCCTCGTCCTGCCATGGGAGCAGCTCCTGCCCCACACCAGTGGTAGGGGTTGATCTCCCAGCACTGTGCTTTTACAAATGCAGTTCATAACCCAGCTGACAGTTTTGGCAGCTGCCCTTGGGCTGCGCTCCAGCTCCCATCACCTCTCCTGGGAGCAGAGCTGCACGCGTGCCTGCACGAGTGCAGCAATGAAGCTCTGTCCTAGGGAAAAAGGCCATTCCAGAGCTCCTGGTCAGGACTTGCTTCCTCCAAGACAGCAGCTGACTAATGACAACTCTGAGGTGGTGGTAAGTAAGTGCCAATCATCTCTGTTTCTTAGCAACACTGCAGAGGAAAGTTCAAGTATCACATTGTTAAGAAAAAAAGAAAAACACTTTAAAATATAACCATTTCACCCTTGCTGGGCTGGGGTTGTCTTCTCCCATCGCTAATGCTCCTTAGTACAGGAGGTATGACGTTGCTAGATCCTGCCCAGACACTACTGCACCTGGGAAAAATACAAGCTAACATCTGCTGCACTGCTTTTTGCTGTGCCTTAGAAAGGGAACCGTAGAGCCTTCACAGGCTGCCAGATGCAGTTCGAGCTGCTGTTGCTTCGGTTGCTTTTCAGAACTGCAGCTCGCAGGCCCAGGGAATCGGATCTCTCTCTCTCTACTTGCCAACCGTGGGGCTGGTTTCCTTCCTAATGCCTGGCATCCATCAGAGAGGCAGCAAAAAGCCGACTGCAGCGGTGGAAGTAAGATTAAGAGTTTTGAAGCGCAGGTACGGCTCGAGGGGTGGGGTGTAAGGGGAAGGCGCAGGGCTGAGTTTTGGGTTAGCCCATCAGGAACAGGAGGACCACACTGAGGTTTGGGTTTCAAGCAGCCACGGCCAGTTTTGGGTCAGTTCATCTGCACACAAGTCAGTAGCAAGGCCTGGTGCTGGCTTCTGCTGTCAGCCTCATGGGAAGGTCATTCTGCTCCCTACAGGGAAACTTCTTACAGGAATCGGGTAAATAAGCAAACCTTAACACATTCTAGGTGGATGATCAAAGGGGTGTCTTGTTCAGTAACAATTTACAATATTATTATATTAAACCACCTGAAAAAATACACAAAACCAAAAGAATCTGAGGTCGTATTGCTGAAAGAAACCAAAAAGCCAGTTACAAGTCGAAACCCTTTCTGGAAAGATTTTAAATACGATCCTCAGCGTCCTGCTAAGCCACTGCTCACCCGCTGGCTGTGCTGATGAGGAGTATGGAGCAGGATGCAGAGCCCATCCTGTTGTACAGCAGCAGTGACAACCCAGTGGCGGTGGGACGGCGGGGAGGAGAGCATGGGAGAACTCCTTTCCTCAGCCACCAGCGTGTCTGGAGTCCGTGGGGTGTGAAGACAGACTGCATCCGAGGGACTCCTGTGGTTTGCAGGGGACTTATGAATGGTGAGACCTTTAGTTTAGCATTTGGAGTGTAAAAAAACAACAAAAAGTAACTGAAAAAGGTGGAGCTGGCTGTAAGTAGGCTGATGTCAAGAGTTTTACACTTTGTTTTTCTGCCCATGGACAGAAAGGAAAGAGTGATGCTGAATGGGATGAGAGCACTTACAAATAACAGCTGAGCTGTCCATCGAGGGTTAGGACAGCCTTACTTATAGCCGAGTTGTGACGTGATCCTCCTGCCCATCTTTCCACTGGTTTATAAACAAGTCACAAGCCTCTCCCCAGGAATCAAACACATCCTCTGTGGAGTCTATGAGTTTAGAATTAGAGGAACAAATACTGGAAGCACAGTGAAGGGAGCTGGTACAAACCACAGGGCACTCCTTGCTCTGTCCTGTAAGTCTTGTGTTCCCACTGTAGTCCACCTCATTGAGGTTAAGTTCACTTTTGGAACAATTCTCTTCTTTTCCTTTATCGATCTGAGAATATTTAATGTCTTTCCACATGTAGTGTGGCTGAATAATCCCATCTGAAATAGTGTACATGGGTTCTGAACTTGGTTCAGGTACGTGTCCATTCATCTTGGAGAAGAGCAGGCCCAGTCTCTTAAAGGACTCCTTCTTGGAGCTGGAAAGCCTCTGGACTCGGTTTCCATTTCGGACAAAGGAGTGCTTACTGATCCCATTGCTTTTTGGCTTCTCTTCCACCATATCGATCCCAGACATGGTTTTAATGAGAGCAGATACGTTGAAGTCCTTTTTTTTGTTGGCTACATTGAAAGACACGCTTTTGGCTTTGGATTTTTCTCCAGCAACGTCCTCATTTGCTTCGTCCTTTTGGGACACCTCTGTGCTGCTGGTAGAATAACTCCTCCTCTGGGGCTTCCTGTTTCCTAAGAGGTCGAGAACTTCATAGCGGAAACTGGAGATGTCCTGTTTCAGCTCCTAGGGCAAGAGGAGAAAGGAGTTAGGCTCAGCAGCTTTACTGGGGATGTGAAATGATCACGTTCCCTTGGGAATTCAAAGTTGTGCCTGTTGCTGGTACCAGGTCATACGTACAAGAGTGTTGCCTTCATCTTCGTTACTCAGTGGCACACCCCACATTACTGGTGATCCTGAGAGCTGCAGACCTCGAGACCTCTGTCTCCAAAGGCTGTGGGTCTCGCCTTCTTGACCCGCCCAGCCTCACCCCAACCCCTCAACAACAGGCAAACAAGACAGTTACAGAGAGGGGAAACACTGCTGAGATTTAGAAATAGGGCAGGGGGGGTGCTGTGTAGTTTACAGGCCCAGCTTTCACTTTGGAAGTGTTCTTTGTAGCCATTAACTCAGACTGACTCTGGCTCCGGGTTAGGATTCAGGATGGGACATTGACTCAAATCAGGTATTTCATTGCTACTGTTTTCCACTGCTTTTGTCTATGTAACATAGACAAAAATTATATTGTATATGCTGTATATTAAAATCTGGGAGATGATCATAGAAGGCACTCAGATAATATTCTCTGCTCAAAAAGCCACCACATGTATATCTCGCATTCCCAGCTCCAGTAGCAGTCCTGTTTCCACAGCAGGTTACAAATCATCTTAACGAGTTCCTGTGAACTCAGCAAGTGGCTACTTGAATTACTATAATATATTATTATTATTAAGGAACAATAAATTACCTTGAAATTTTCTTCAGTTAAGCCTTCATTGGTTTTGGAAGTTCTTATCATCGCTGCAACGTATCTTTTCACAAGATTTCTTATCACTTCCTGGAATAAGAAACAATAGGAGTGATTTGACTGCTGGCTTAGACCAAACTCTGTTCCTACTACGTCCTTACTGACAGTGGCTCTTCTGACCCTGCTGTCTAAAGAAACTCTCCTCAGGAACACAATCCTTTCGCTTAAGCAGCCCAAACCTTTGGCAAGGGGTATATACACCTCCTGTCTCGAATGGTAGCTACAGCCAGTGGGTATTTGGTACTTGTTTTGTGTATGTAAAAGATGTTGAGAATTAATTCTTAAGGTTCTTAAACCCCTCTGAGCCATTTAATCTCAGCTGCTGAAGGATTTAAGACTCTGTTTCCTGACAGGCTAAGATTGCCATTTGAAGGTTGTGTGTCAGGTATCTGAAAGTGCTGCAGTGCTGCAGCAGTGTCTGCAGCCAGTGCTGGAGGACTGAATCACACCCTTTTCTCCTCTGCAGCACCTGTGCTGTTCCAGTACAGATTTTTGGTAGGATGAGGTCCCTTTTGCTCTGTTCCTGTGCCTCCCTGCTGGCTTTACATAAGCAAACTGGTACTTTGAACCGTGCCAGCCTATGGACACAGAGCTCGATCGCTGTCTACAGAAGAGGCTACTCCCAACCTTCCCTTTGCTGCCCCCAGTTCACAAATAGGGGTAATGAGTCTGAGGAGCACCAAGTAGGAAGATTGTCTCTGCACTGAGGTTTTACTGGGAAGTTTTTTAAGAGATCCCACTGCTGGTACCCATAAACTGTGCTGTGCTGTCAGAGAGTACCAAGGGTCTGTGGTCAAAGGCGATAGCTGATACCCACTTCAGATAAAAATACTCTCCAAAAAGTAGGAGATATCTTAAGGCAAGTTACAAGTGGCTTTGGACATAGAGAATTCAGGTGCAGAAGCTGGTGTTTTTAACAGTTTCATCCTTTTGTAGGTTGACTGTAGAGAGTTCCTGATGACAGGCAGGCTGAGAATAAACAAACCCAGCAACACTGAACAGAGAAACCATTCCTCCTTCCTGAGCTGCCCAAAGTGAAAGACAATCCCAAGCCCTGTTTGAGCAGGGGATGCCTTATAAATAAGAGCAGGAGCAGAACAGTTCCAGAGCCTGTAAAAATGCTGCAGAAACAGTTTTAATCAGGATGCTGTGACAGTCTGGTCCCTCTGATGGCAACAGGGACACCACCTTTGACTGCAGCAGCCAGGCTGAAACCTGGCAAGTCTTCCGCTGCTTCAGAGGGCACAAAAAGCTGGGAGGGATTTACTGAACCATCCCACCTCTAATGAGGAAATGTTTTAATCCACCATAAGCAAAAATCCCTTTAGAAGACCTACACTTAGCAAAATACATTCCAGAAGCAAGCAAGAACCAAGGTATTAGAAATGAGCAGGAAGAGGAGTAAAGCTGTCTCATGCTCAGGAGTTTACCTGGTAATGTTGGTTCTGAATCAGGTTGTCAGCATGCCGCTCCTGCAGAGAGAAAGGCATACACATTACCCCTTGAGGCCCATCTTTAGAGCCCCTGAGCCTCTTCCCAAGTCATGATCCAGCCACCTTCTACTGCACCAGCAGAGCAGGGGCCCTCATACCCCTAAACATACACAAGCACCCTCCAAAAATAAAGCACAAGACCATGTGGCTCCTTACAGTGAACGTCTTGAGGTTTTCGTGCCTCTTCTGTTCATTGTCAGAGTCGTTGCCTGGGCACAGCTGATTGTGAATCCACTTGCAGAGGTACCAGACCGACTTGGGACTTGGGACAATGTTAAAAGGAGGAGGCAGAGTAGCACCTTCGTCAAAGTAACTCATCCAGAGCTTTGTCCGTGCAAACTTCCACTCGATATCTGCATGGTCCTGTGAGAGAAGGAGAGAGACTATCAACAGCTTCAGGCAGGCTTTCCTGTAGCAAATGCCCACAGCTGAAAAGGGGACATGAGAGCTCCAGCTGCAGGCAAAGCTGTATCACTTCTTCCATCTCCCTCGGTGGGGGGTAGGTAACAAAAATACTCAACATGGACTGGAGCCAGGCTGTAAAAATACCAACCACCAAGAGAAAAGGTGAGAGTGATACCCAGCAAAAAGAATTTCACGTGCTAAAACCCAGCTGGCCCTTTGGAAGCTGAGCTGGCTGATGTGCCAACCCATCCAACGATGCATTTCTTACCCTGCTCTGTACAAGCCCTTTTATTACCACGGGCTGTTCTTTCTCATGTCCCAATCCGATGAATTCTCACATTCTTCCCTGGAAAGAGATCTTTTGTAGCACTTTTTGATTTGTTTGAGTTTTTAATAGCATCCATTAATTCAGCTCTTGCAAGGAGGTGACACGTTTTACGCGTGCCGTATTTTCAGTCTCGCCTCTGCATTACCCCTATGCAAACGGGGTCACCGTGCTGCCTTGCTGTGCTCCAGCAGCTCTCAACCCAACAGAGTATAGGTGGAAAGGTAATGGGACCATTAGCTCTCTAGAGCTACCTGAGAGGAGGCTGTGGTGAGCTGGGGTCAGCCTCTCCTTGCAGATAACCAGCGACAGGACGAGAGGGGATGGCTGCAAGTAGCACCAGGGGAGGGTCAGATTAGAAATGAGGAGAGATTTCTTCTCCCAAAGAGTGGTTGGGCATTGGAAGGGGCTGCCCAGGGAGGTGATGGAGTCACTATCCCTCAGGGTGTTCAAGGAGAGGTTGGATGAGGTACTAAGGGACATGGTCTAGTAAGTAATAGAGGTGGTGGGGGGATGATTGGACTAGATGATCTTGGAGGTCTTTTCCAACCTTCATGACTGTGATTTCACAGCTGCACCCACACAGGCTGAACAGCCACCAGGAAAGGAATGCAGAGGGTGCATGAGACGCTGACCTTGCAGACTGAAAATCATCAATCCCTGAGTCAAGCTAATTGCAGACTCCTCTGTGGAGGCAACAGGGTGTCTGCCCCAGTGACAAACTGCATGTTCCCTTCCACATCAGGGCAGAGACATCTACCTACAGCCTGGATCCAGAGGTGCTGCAGCTCTTCAGCATGGATTTCATGCTGCTTTGTGCCAGTTTCAGAGTTATGAAATGCCTTAACTCTGTTTGGTATGTTCTGCAGAAATCCTGAGGTCAGGCAGGAAAGGAAGGAAATAGTTTGAAGCCTTTGAGCCAAGTGGTGCTGAGCTGAGCTTACAGTAGTACCCCTAATTCGGGTGGTACGTTTGTGCTTTGTTATCCCTGCTATCTCACCCATCAGTGATGGGTGGGATGAGGTGTGGCATCTTGGCAGCAAGGTTCTTCTGCACCACATAAAAAGGGCATGTCCTGGGTAGATGCAGCTTAGCAGCCTGTGTTGGGATGCTGTGTGTGGAGGAGGTAAGGAAGATCTAGAGCTTTGGGACTGCCAATCCGCTGCAAGGGAGGGGGGGAAGGGAAGGGAAGGGAAGGGAAGGGAA
>VZTU01012182.1:44683-77265 GCA_013400835.1 Zapornia atra
GGGAAGGGAAGGGGAAGGGGAAAGGGGGAAAGAGAAAAGGGAAGGAAAAGGGGAAAGGGAAAGGGGAGGGGAAAGGGAAAGGGAAAGAGAAAAGGGAAGGAAAAGGGGAAAGGGAAAGGGGAGGGGAAAGGGAAAGGGAAGGGGAAAGGGAAAGGGAAAGGGAAAGGGAAGGGGAAAGGCCTACATCTTTCTGCACGGTGGTTGTTTTTTACGTTCTCTCATTTAATTTAAAGATTGGCTTAAGGAGCAGATGTGGGTTTGGCTGGGGCTGAAGGCAGGTGCGGGGCAGCACTGTGACACAGCAGGAGCTCCTCACTGGGGACGTTTTTTGGTTGGCCTGGACAAGTCCCTGTTGATCTGAACGTGTCTGTGGGCAAGGCTGCTGGATGCGGGCTTCAGCCCCACCTGTATTTCCTCCTGCCTAGTCTCAGCCAACAAGTGCAATATGACCTCTCTTAACAGACAGACCTTCTGTACAAAGCTCAGAGTATCGTTCTTTCTCTCTCTCTCTGCTGCTGCTGTGAATTCCCCAGGGTTTACAAACTCAGCCTGTCTCAATTACTCACCTTGATGTTTTGAGAACCCGAGCAAATCAGCTGAGAGCTCCTGGCAGCAGTTTTGTGTTGGAAATAATACAGCAAAGAGGCATTTCAATTTTCCCAAGAATGTCTCCATGTGCCAGGAAACCACCATTTCCTGGGTTAGAGCTCTCTCCAGAGCTGTAAGCAGTGAAAACTGCAGCTTTCCTAACTCTCCTCCCTGTGCTGAGTACCAAGAGTACAACACTTCAGCAACCATTCGATGCCCAATTCAAACCCACAGCTGCAGCCAGTGCATGAGGAATGGCACAGCCCCTGAGGACCACTGACCCCAGGGCTTTGGTGCACAGGATTTACTTTTTGGAGGGCTGAGCCTGAGCCTGCTCTGCACTTAAACAAAAGCTACACAGTGGTGGATGAGCCCGGGGCCTTGTGCGGGAGGGTTCAGTGCACCCATGTTGGTGCCACGCTGGCCGCTGATGGGTCACGGGAAACGGAGCCCCGGGACAGATGGGGACACAGACAAGACCTTGGGGGATTTTCTGAGAGAGGACACAGGAGGAGGTGTAGGTGCTGTCACACACTGAAGGAGCTCGGCGGTGGTGGTGAGCTTCAGGCAGACCCCCTGCGCAGCGAGAAGGGGATCCTCATTCTTAGACAACTCCTCTTTGGTGATGTTTGTAATGAGCTAAAGAAACATGCCACTGGCTCTGTGTGTGTGACCTTGCTGCTTTAGGGATTCAAACCCACGTCTGGATTTCACCGTCCTTTCTTTGAGCTGCTGCTGCTCTTGCCCTTGTTCTTGTCACTGGTTTCTTTCAAGCACAGCTCCTCATTTCAGCTATCAAACAATCTGCTGCTTAAGGGGGCTGAGTCCTCATCTCAGAGAACACACAAACCCAAAGAAACCAGCGCTTGGCTTCTCTGCGAGGAAAAAACCTGTAGCACTTACAGTCACAATGCCAATGTGTCACCCTGGCCACATAATCCTCTTGCAAATATCTGCCATTTGAAGTGAGAATTAATCTCCCAGGAAGATTTCCCCCTGGGACTGCTGAAGCCATCTTACTGCAGCAG
This sequence comes from Zapornia atra, assembly GCA_013400835.1. Classification (NCBI taxonomy): domain Eukaryota; kingdom Metazoa; phylum Chordata; class Aves; order Gruiformes; family Rallidae; genus Zapornia; species Zapornia atra. The sequence continues at coordinate 46,300 of VZTU01012182.1, forward strand.
TTGTGAGGATTTTCTAATTCAGTCAAAGTGATGTATCCACAGATGTGCCAGATTTTAAATAATTACCTGCTACACTAATTATCCGGGATAATTCAGGCATTAATCTCCATCTTTATCTCTGTGTAGAGAGTCTGTTGTTTACATTTTGCAAAATGTTTTCTGTAAAGATTCCCATCACTGTCTCCTTGCTGGCCCATATGGTTTGGAACACACTGGGCCATGCAGCAGCCAGTCTCTCAGCCAGTGCTGAACCGGCCATGGAAGATGGTTTCCATTCTCTGTATGAGATGGCTACAACTGCCTCAGTCTCTACACTCCTCAGCCTTTCCATGTGTTTAGTGTTTCAGCTCCTTTGTGGCTGGAAAGCCAATGGAGGAAAACACTGGGGTTTTCACTGTAGCACGTTAGGAGCTGAAGCACAGGGCTGTCCCATGGGAAACCTATGGCAAGTCAGGGCACAGGAGCCTGATCCCATGATGCTTGAAAGCACTGGGATAGTCCTGGGTTGGCATTTGCTCGGGGCTGACAGGCTGGAATGGATTACGGCAGCTCCCTGCGCTATGGTAGGAAGTGGTTGGCTCCGGGGGAGGCTGGTGCAGAGCTCTGGTACAAAGGCCCAGCTAACCCTGAATGCTGGGATGACGGTACCGCGTGGCAGCCAGGTGCTCTGCAGTCTTCAAAATCTTCCACTGTGGAACAGCCACAGGATCCTGGCTTGCTGAACCTGCTCTACACTACACAGGTGCACCACAGCTTCTGCCCCTCCCTCTAAGAAACGTGTTCCTGGGATACAAATCACCCCCATGCCTGTCTGGAAAGAGTAATGTGTAACGATACCCAGCATCTTTCCAGCTGGCCCAAAAAGGGCTGTGTGCCCCTTTCTTGTGTTTCATTGTACAACAGTCAGTGGGCTAAGCTGGGAATCAGACTGCTGCTGCCTGATGCAGGTGTAGGTGGCTGTGATGATGCCCTCAGGACCTGGCTGGGTGGCTGTGGCTGAGCACCTCAGAAGGAGGCATTCCTGGTTTGGCCTGGAATGCTGCCAGAAGCCAGTGTGTTTTCTGCATCTGGAGCAGCAGGATTGCTCTCTGCTGCTGTGCCCAGGGTTGTCAGCAGCAGCCCCACAAGATAAGGAAGTGCCCAAGCTGTAGTACTTTCCTCTAGGAAGGAGGAGATGCAGTGTTCACCTTTAAAAGGTGCTCGCTGACATGGCACCAGCAGCCTGCTGCCCTGCCTGAGGGCACAGGAACTTCAAAGGTGCTTTCTGGCTGCCTTATGAGGTGTAGGAGAAGTCATTAAAGCATTTAGCCTATCTCCATCTTGTTTGTCTCTAGCACTCTGTGCTGAGTCCAGAGCAGGACACTGCACAGGAGGTGCCTCTGCGATGGCTTTTGAGCAGTCTAGAGCAGGAAATGCACCCTTGTGTCCCTTGAACAGAAAGCTATGCAGAAACAGGGTCAGGAGAAAGTTAATCTTTACAGAACCCGACACAGACAACTCTTGTGTGGTTTCAAAGCTGTTAATTTTGTAATATGTGTTGGGCAGACCAGTAATAACATCAGCAGAGCTTGGGGGTTTAATGACAAGCTCAGAGAAGCAAGCGGCAAGAATCCAATCAGGCTATTTGAGGTAAATGGTGCTTAATATTTTCCAAAGAAAAATATGTCATAGAAAGAAAAATATGTCATAGAAAGAAAAAAAAGGTCTATGAGAAAAATCAGGGATCTACAAAGGCAATTAATGCATAGGTAATTCAGCAGCAGCTGAAGACAAATGACTTTGCTTTCAAAGCTGGGGATGACATACTGAAGGATAAGAACTTAATAGGATCAATCTGAAAAAATAATACAAGAAAAATTACTGAAGGAGGACAATCTAGCATTAGAAAAAGCAATTAGAACAGTCAGGGAATGAGATGGCCAGAGAAGAGATGAAAATGGAGTCCAGCACAAAATCTCTTACTGCAGGTGAAGCAGGCGGAGCCCTGGCCTGAACTGGGTGCCCGCACTGGGGCAGCGCAGCACCCCCACACCAAACCAGAGCAGCCTGTGGCCTGGCCCTGGGGAGAATGAGCCTGCAGCTGGTGCAACCAGCACACATAGAGCAAAGGAGCATGAGGGAAACATGCCTGGAGAGCCACAAAACAAACCCCAGGCATGGGCACACCACACGGGCATATGGGCAAGGCAGGGGCTCTCTGGCTCCAGCCCCGGAAAGGAAAAGGATGGTCATGCAGCAGAGGCAGGTCCTGAAGAAGTACTCAGAAATAAATGCCAGCACTGGGAGACAAGAAAAGTGAATTCTTGGGCCAGGACACGGGTAAAGACCTGGCTTTGGAAAGGAGGCATCCTTATCTGGCAAAGAGCAGAAGGCAGCAAGGTGAGGAAATCAAACAGGGAGGAAAAAACCCCAAATTGAAAGTTTTACAGAGCAAGCTTTTCAGATAAGCCATCAATGGGATACTTGAAAGGTGGATGGAGATCCCTGTCACAGTAGAGCCCATAAAAGAATGCTAACAGAGGGATTCAGGAAAAGCTCGTGCCATGGCTGAGATCCATGTCTTCAGCCAGCTTGAGGGAATGGCCAGTTCAGTGTCAGCGAGACGCGTAACATGGTGACATCCTTTATAATGGGATGGGCAAAGGGCTCCACCTGTGGCATGTAGTCAGGGATGTTATGGAAAGGGAGTAAAGCAAACCACAGATGGCTTCTGAATACCCCAGGTCAGGTCATTGCCTCTGAGTGACGCCCAGCAGACCCATCGGAGGGGCTGGTGCGCTGGCCATCGCTTCCCCAAAAACAGCTGGCTGATCTTCTCAGCTCTGGGGAATGGGTTTGTTTGTACTTGGAGCAGCCGTGCTTCAGCATCTCAGCTTCTCTGCTATTTATATCTTCCTTGCACAGAATATTTTTACCATTAACATCTTTATTATGGCTGCAGTGCATTGCATTCCACAGTGCATTTAGGTGTTGTGTATCAATTACCTTTCATCTCCCATCGCGAGTTGGATGGAAGCAGCTAATGAGAAGGCCAGGGAATATTGTACTTGAGAAAACAGAGAACTCTGGTTTGTGCTTGCTTTAGTGCAGTTAAATTACTCGAACTGACACCTTTTCTTCAGTCATATTCCAGCACAGTTCAGTTTTTATTTTAATAGTCAAATATATCAGAGCAGTGGGAAGGTCATGCAGACAAATAGCTCTCTGAAAAAGTCTCAGCAGGAAGAAACAATGAGAAAGATATCACTAAGGCTTTGTTCTTCCTGCCATCCCTTCTCTTTCCTTTATCACTGCCTGATAAGCTCCTCTTTTCAAGATGAAAGTCAGAGAGATAAGGTGTATCTGTGCTGATAATGTTAACTACCTCCAGCCAGGTCAAAACCAAGTAATTCACACAAGTCTGCAGAGAAATGGTGGGCTGAGAAGGGATGTCTAACCCAAGGAACTTCAGTGCTGATGACTGTTAGTACCATGGCAAAAAAAGGGGGGGGAGGGGGAAGCTTTGCCTGGTTTCTATTGGCAATATTTCCAGAATATTATCTTTGATTTTTTTCAGCAGAGACGGCCAAGCCGGGATTTGACTCTTCCAAGAAAGAAGAAATGTCTTCAAATTTATTGCTGGACTGATGGGAGCTGGATATAAAGGAGAACCAGGTACTTCTTTGTAGCCCTCTTTATTTCTTTCTTTATTTTATTTTATCCCCCAAGAAAAATTAGTCCCAAGAAGAAAAATCACAGTTTGGATCTACACACGAATCAAATCCCAGGATGTGATTTCGGCTGGGAAATATGATGTCAGCTGTGACAAAGATATTTAAAGGGCTAAGGGTTTATTAACATGCTATTTAGGGCCATTTGTAACTGTTAAACCTGAGCTCTGATGGTCTTTGCCACTGACTCTTGTGCTCCAGGAATGTTTACTAGAACATCTGGTCGCAGGGTGCTGCCCAGAAGGGCAGTAACTGTAAATTCATTGCTGGCCTGACTCTGGGAGCTGTTTTCATGTGTTCCTGGAATTTCTCAAGTCAAAGCTGTAAGCCTCACTCTCACACCCTTGCCCCCCTTATATCCCTTCCTTAAGCAACCAAATGAATAAAATACTAATTCCCAGCTCACATAGTTAAGCACTGAAACCATGTACCTGTACTCAGGTACCAAAGGCTTTAGTGTTGGGCTCTCTTATACCTGTTCATAAGCTACCCTTCCTCAGCGAAGGAGTGGAGTTGGACTCTTACTGAGTCTGTAAAGGTCATACAGCACCAGTGGGAGAAGCAGGTGCCCAGCACCTCTGGAAGTCCGTCCGCTCGCTTGCACAGCGATGCAACGTGTGACCTCAGCAGCCAAAAATTGAAAAACTGCTCAAAAATGAAAAATGAAAACACCCTGATCATTCCGTACGAGTTCCTTGAACAAGTCCAGAGAAGGGCAACCAGGCTGGGGAAGGGGCTGGAAAGCAAATCCTATGAGGAGCAGCTGAGGGAGCTGGGGATGTTCAGCCTGGAGAAGAGGAGGCTGAGGGGAGACCTTCTCACCGCCTACAACTACATGACAGGAGGGTGCAGAGAGGTGGGTGGTCTCTTCAGCCAGGGAACAGGAGATGGGACAAGGGGCAATGGGCTCAAGCTGTGCCAGGGCAGGGTCAGCTCAGATGTGAGGGAAAAGTTCTGCCCTGAAAGAGCTGTGGGGATGTAGCACAAGCTGCCCAGGGAGGGGGCTGAGTCATCAACCCTGGATGTGTTTAAAGAAAGAGTGGATGAGGTACTTAGGGATATGGTTTAGCACAGGATGGGAATGGTTGGACTTGATGATCTTAAAGGTCTTTTCCAACCTTGTAATTCTGGGATTCTGTGATTTTCTGTTTTGCTGCACCCTTGAGCCACAAGAAAGGGAATGTTATACATGTATGAGGTGGCTCCAGTGTCCAAGGGAATCCTGAGCTGTGCAGGCAGCAGTGGGTCCTGGGCCGAAGCCCCTTCCTTCCCCAGGTTCCAGAGGCAGGGTCTGCAGCTGAGGAGCTGCAGGGGACCAGGCAGGAGGACAGAAATGCAGTCAAGGAAGCTGCAGCACAGAGTCCCGGTTATTAGACACCTTCCTGCTTAATGGGATGGAGTTGCATGTATCCTCTTTCACCTATGTAATTGGCATCAGCTTATTTGCTAGGCTGCAGTGTGCTGGAGAAGAAACCTGTGAAGAGCTGGCATCTAAAGAGTCATGTTTCAGAGGAATCTTAATATAGCTGTTCCCATTGCTCCATCAGGTTAAGGCTCTTCCCCCATGAATCCCTTTTCATTTCTCACTGCTTTCTCCTCAGTAATATTTTCCCTTTATCTTTCCCTTTTCCTCTTCTGCCTTTTTAAACCAAAGTCCCCTCGATGCAGAAGCACAAGATAATGCTAATTGAGCTTGTCAGGCCTAAATAAAAGATGGGATAATGCAGGGGGCTGTAACCTATATGGTTCCATCTGGATACTTCAGCTCCTATCATGCAGCAAGAGCAAACCTCACTGTGCTGCTTTGCTTTGCACGTAACGGGCAGGGAATTACTGACCTTCATGTGGGGGCACGGGGTGTGTTAACTACACCAAAGGGAAAAGAACCCACTCCTATGAATGTCAGCAAAACCCCTAAGGTATCTTAAACTGGCCAGGGGTCCATTGCAAGCTCATCTTGGGTTTTTTTTACTTAAATGCAATGTTTCAGCTCCTGTGAATGAGCTCTGGAGTGGCCTGGCCGTGGTGGCACACGGGGTTGGATAATACCTGGGGTTTTGAAGATCACAAACAAGAGGAAAAGATGAACCTTCTGACCCCATTGACAACGCTCGTATGAGCCAGGGGTTGCAGGACTGGGCCCTAGGATGAAGAATTAGCTTTGCCTAGTCTACCAACAGAAGAAAGATGCAGCATGTGAAGTCAGGGCACATCGAGCACTTCCATTTTAAAGGCTCTGCACACACCAGATGAATATTAACAACTTGATTCCAGTCCATGGGTTATATGTAATTAGGCCAAAGCCAGCAAAAAGACAAACAGTTCTACACCTTCAAATGATACTTTAGCTTGCTAACAAAAAGCAATTAAGCTGCCTGCCAGTCTACAGCAAAGCTCCAGGGCTAATTTCACACACAGGCCTCTCAGCGTATGGAACATCATGGCATGCCACCGCTGCAATGCATTTCCCTTCACTTCCAAATAACAATCTGCTGGGGTCCAGTCACAGGCTCCTGAGAGAGCATCTGGCCTTGGGAATCAATCCCACTCCTTGAAAGATGTGCTACAGCTTCCCCAGGAGGGAACTGGGGAGCAGGAGCCCAGCATTTCTCCCAGGTGTCACTTGGGGCAAAGCGCAGCAGAGAGCGGCCTGTCTGGATGCCCCAGGAGGTACCCAGGGCATTCAGGAGAATTTCCCATTTCTGTTAATTATTGCTAATGACCTGGGTGAGTTCGGGGAGCACAGTGATTGAGATTTGAGCAATCACAGCTCTATTGTAGAATGAAGAAGACTCGAGCATACGGCCTGGCACCTGGACCACAGGGTCTATCCATGGGCAGTGAGCAACGGGATGTGTGTGGGGGTCAGCAGGAGCCCCGTAGGGCCAGAAAACTGGGGGACAAACAGTGGTATTTTGTTCCAGTGGCAAACCAAAGGACTACCATGTAAGCCCCTTTCTAGAGCTGAGTTGTTTTGCGACACCATAAAAAGCTTCAAGAGACATTAATCCCAACTCACATTGGCAACAAGAGCATAACAAGGGCTTAATTTCATTTCCTGCTCTATGACAGAGTTAAAAAACAAACACATCTCAATTTCTACTTAAGAAATTCAAATTAATGGTTCTGAAATGGGGCCTGTGAGACGAATGCTTCCTGATGCTTTACAATAGCTTAGATCTGAGTCCAGGCTTTGGAGCTGGGTCTACAGGGGGATGAGCTGCCTCCCCAAAACCTGCCCCGTGCAGGGACAATTCAGCTTGTGGAAGCTGATTGATTGTAAACTTCTTCCTTTGCAAACCCATCAAGCAGTAACTGTGCAGGTCATGCGAGCAAAGGAGGTACAGCAGTTTTTTGAGGGTCTTAAGGGTCAGAACTCCCAGTGGGGAGGAGAATTTCTGCCGCATGTGTGAATGAAACTGCATAGTGGTTACTGCTGTGCTGCTGAGGGAGCTCGGGTGGTGCAGAAAACCAGAGGAATTCTTGTTCATTGTAGATCAAAAAAAGGTTTGATCCTACCTCCTGGGGGAAATGCAAAGTCATCTCGGAAACAATGTAATGGGGAGCTGAAAAACCTTTCTATTCCTCTCTGCTTTAACTTGTAAGCTCTCTATTCTGCAAAAATGGAAAAAATTTCACATGTGACATCCCTAGACTTCCATTCAGAACTTCCTGACAGTGAGCAGTTCTTTTTAGCCCCACCGACCAACTGTTCCTGTTTACTTACAGCTTTTGTTTAGCTGTGCAGAATGTTTATTACTTTCATTCTTGTCCTCCACAATATGTGCTAATCCACTCGATTTCATCCCTTCCTTTGAAGCTGCACTCCTAGTCTGGTGCCCAAGGTCCAGTATCTCCAGTCAGAACGGTGGCAGCTACTTTTCTATTTGGTTGTAGAGTTACAGTTTAAAAGTTAAACCCCCTGCTGTCGTGTGCAGTGATGGCTGCTGGAGATGAACTGGCTTGAAATAAGATACTAAAAAAGCAACAAGAGGATGCAAAGTACAACACACAAAGCAATTCTGTAACTTACAGTGTGTTGCTGGAGCAAAGCCATCCTGACACCAGGCGTACACTGCGTGTTATGCATGGGAAGGTGCAAGACCTTCACTTCCATGCACTGTAGTCAGAGTTTTTCTCACACCTACGTTGGTGTGACGCTGTCCCTGGGGAATAAAGCATCGCTGTACTTCCCTAAAACATCTGAGAGCTGCAAGTGCTTACATCTCTGCTTAGCGTGCCAGCGGGATGCCTAGTGCTGCAGTGCTGCTGTGCGCCGCTTATCACTCTAACTCACCTGGAACTCCGATTACGAGCTCACAGCCCTACGGTTTTCCTCCTGTGTGATGGGTTTTAGCTGCTGTACTTCCATTGATCTTGCTTTCTGTTGCTCCTGTGACTGCAGAGTCAGAACTGTTGGTACAGTTCCAGTGACTAATTCCTGAACGACCTCCCAGGACATCAGGGATGTGTCCATAAGGAACGTGCTTTCACAAAGTACATGTAGATTGCTCCTTCCCTGCAAAATGCACCTGTGCCCTGGGACTCACTATCACGTTGTTCTGGAAAAAAATAAATTGCAAACTGGCAGAAGGATTTTATAACTTTAGGTGCAGGCAAGTGGCTATTCAATGAGAAATGGCCTATCATATAAAGGGTCCTCATTACCCACTCTTACTTTCTGCCACTTAGGAGTGATGGAGCCACCTGGCTACTCTGAGATAAGTTCTGTTGTCCTTCCTCCTGTCATTGTGACATACTCCTCTCTATTCATCAGGCTGATGGTATTTCTGTTTGCATCTGAGAAGACATTGAGCTGAGAGACTGGGCAGTGCATAGTGTCCAGTTGCATTCAGTGCTGCTTGTATAGAACGTTCTGATCTTCACAGGGCGTATGGAAATTCTCCTGTGTTTGGATTTTGTTTGCTTTGCTGGTGAAAAGGTGTCTCACATAACCAGCTCTTGGCAGTGGTTTGGCAGAAGAGAAAAAAAACGGACTGCATGAAAAAATCAATATTGAAACTGCTTCAGGGTACCCCTAAAAAATGTATCTGCTGGAGACTGGAAGAGCTTAGTGGAAAAACCCCAAAAAATCATGGCAGAAAAATTCTACCTCCTGTGAGTCAGGAGTCACTCCAAGCTGTGTGCAGGCTTTACTCTCCGCTCGCCGTGCTCTGGCTGGCACAGATACCCTGGATTCATGCTGCATGCCCTCAGCATTTAACTGGCTCCCAAGCCCCTCACTGGGGAGTCAGGCCAGGGTGAAGGAAGAGCAGCTTAGGTTCTCCTTCTCCCAATCCCCCCCAGCAGCCATTCCTGTATCTGTTAGACAGGGAGAAGAACTAACCTGCAGAGTAACTGCTACAAATGCGTTATCTGTCCCTGGAAGAAAGGAGGGGAGGATGCAGCAGTGCTGCTAGCTCATTAACAAGTGGAATTAATGAAGATGCCCTGATCACCCCACCGCAGGTAACCCAACAAGCCGAGGTACACTCTCATCCCCCATCCCTAGCTCATTTTTTTTCTCTGTGGAGTCCTGCACATGGCACAGCGCTTCCTACTGGTGCATTTGAGAACAAGACCCCATCCCACTCCAAGGACCTCCCGGTCCTCCCCCCCTCCCTGGAATGCTGCCATCCCACCTGTGCTCAATGGAATATAGGCACCAGCGGGAAGGAAGGCTGGGCTGAGCAACCAGTCTGCTGTGGCTTGGAAAGGGGGTAGCCCTGATTTCAGGAGGTTAAAAAACCTCCCACAGCTGTGGGGATCAACGTTCACTAATAAGCTGTTTTTTGCAGGGAAGAGATTAATTTTGGGGGAGACTGGCTGGAAAGCTGTCAGGCAGAGAAGGACCTGGGGGTGTTGTTTGACTGCAGGCTGAATATGAGCCAGCAGTGTGCCCAGGTGGCCAAGAAGGCAAATAGCATCATGGTTTGTACCAAAAATAGTGTGGCCAGTAGGTCTGGGGAGGGGATTGTGCCCCTGTACTGGGCATTGGTGAGGCTGCACCTCGAGTGCTGGGTCCAGTTCTGGGCTCCTCACCATAAGAAGGACATTGACGTCCTGGAGCGAGTCCAGAGAAGGGCAACCAGGCTGAGGAAGGGGCTGGAGGGCAAATCCTCTGAGGAGCAGCTGAGGGAGCTGGGGGTGTTCAGCCTGGAGAAGAGGAGGCTGAGGGGACAGGATATGGGACAAGGGGCAATGGGCTCAAGCTGTGCCAGGGCAGGGTCAGATCAGATGGGAGGGAAAAGTTCTTCCCTGAAAGAGTTGTGGGGATGTGGAACAGGCTGCCCAGGGAGGGGGTTGAGTCACCTTCCCTGGATGTGTTTAAAAAAAGAGTAGATGAGGTACTTAGAGATATGGTTTAGCACAGGATGGGAATGTTTGGACTCGATGATCTTAAAGGTCTTTTCCAACCTTGTGATTCTGTGATTGGTGTTTGCTCTTGGAAGGCAGATGAAGAAAGCTCATCCCTGGAAGGATGCTGTGAGCCTGCGGAAGTACCGGCTGCCACCAAAACACTGCTACAGGAGCTGCTCTGGCCTGGCCCCTTCAGCGGGCCGTTAGGACGGGTCTCTGTCATGCGGGACTGTGCGGTGTGTCACTGCATCACTCCGGAGAAAAGAACGATGAGCGTTTGAGCCCAGCGAATAGCAAGTGCTGCTGTTCCCAACCACCCGAGGGTTGGGCTTTGAGTCAGTGACGAGCCTGGATGGCGATGATAAAGGAAGGGGAATTGGAGAAGATGGCTGAGGAGAATATCTTTGTTTCCAGCCCCCCCCCCGGAGTGCTCTGAACAAAGAGGAGGCACTTAAAGCTTTGAGACAAACCGCTGGTGATGAGCCGCTTCCCTCGCTTTGGAAGGTCAATGGTCCGTCTCTGCTGGGAGTTCTGAATGTGATAAAGATCAGATGGGCAAACGCGTCACTGATCCGACTGGCTCTGCTGGGACCGAGGAGATAGCTAAATGGGGGCCGCTGGAGCCGCAGAGGTGGCACCTGTTCAGGCAGACAGCTCCTTAGCCTCCTCCGAGGACCTTAGCCAGGAAAGGAGCCCACCCATACGTGTCCCCAGAGACTTGCCCAGGAAGCTGGGCATGGAAATAGCAGCAGAGCTGGTGCTCGGGTTTTTTAATTGTTGTTGTGGTTATTTTTTTTTTGGGGAGGAGGAGGGGGGAGGACTTTAATTTTGTTTTGTTTTGGGGTGGGTATTTCCCCCCCTGCTTTATCCTCTATCTTCTAGAGTAAATCCAAGAGTCATCCTAAGCAGAAAGGGAAGCCTTGTCTCTGCCTGTACTTCTGAGAGACCATCAGGACACAAATGACTTTCCTAACTCTTCACAGATGACGTAACACTTCATCACCTTGCTGTCTCCAAACCATCACGTTTGGTGTCAGAACTGGAAAGTAAACACCTTCTGGTTCACCTTAAGTAGGGTGTATACAAGGTTTAGCTTCCCTCCTTAGTTTCTGTGTAGTTTACTTGAAGAGCCTTAAGATGCAGAGCCATGCTGCTTTGGTTTCCAATCTGTTGACAAATTTAATCATCAATGTACAGATTGGTTTTTAGGTACACAGAATGAGATTACAGCAGAGAGACCAGCTTCGAACATTCAAATGAAGATAAAGTTGAGTCTGAACCTAGCTCTGGAGCCAGCCTGCAGCCCCGGGGCCACCTCAGCTCCTACCCAGTCCCCACTGAGGTTACTCAGGACCCTGAGATGATGGGTCTGCAGAGCCAGCTGCCAGGCTGGTGTTACAGATGGAGATGATTTAACTTCAGTGGGAAGAGTGGAATAAAAAAAATACGGGGCTTGGCTCCTGACACACACTGGTTTCAAAGGAGAAAAAATAATATACAACACCCACTGCCCCAGGTAAAACCAGCCATCAGATAACAGGGGGGGAGGCTTCCTTGTGTATCCCCTCTGATACAAAGTCAATCAACTGCTAATGACAAGGTGAGGTTACTCTACAGGAGAAGACAAGGGCAGATCACAGCTGATAAGCCTTTTCCAGCTAAGCAGCATTACAAACAGAGCAAAGCCTCCTCCGCAAGCGTGATTCAGGGTAGTGAGTAGAAATCCCAACTCTGCTGTCAAAAACTGGGGGCAGCAGTCTCCAGCATCCCAGAAGATACACACTTGCTGCGAGCCAAACAGATGAGGCACACGGAGAAAAATCCAAAGCAAAAAGAGAGAGCAAAGGAGATAACTTACAGCAATGAGCTGGTAGGAGTTGTTCATCATGGCTATGAGCATGTTCAGAAGCACAACAAGGGAGATGACGTTGTAGGTCCCAAACATAGTGGCTCCAACAAATTCTGTGAACTCGTGTCTGGCTTTCACGTTGGTGACGTAGAGATTCAGCAGACCAAACACTGACCAGAAGAGTGACTGGAGGGTCTCAAAAAGCCTGCAAATAAAACCAGATTTTTTACTTGGCTACCTGAGTCAGGGGCATGGAAAACAATGCCTGGTTCAGGCGAGGAACACGCAGACATCCCTGTGAGATGCAAGGAGCCCAACTGCCCCGCAGGAACCCAAGGTTCCTTTCCCGCTCTACACACATGCAAAGACCAGCCACAATACACTCTCTCTAATTAGAATTGCCATGCTGTCATACCACTGTCACCTGAAGATATAAACTCTCCTGTTTAATCAGTGCCTGCCTCATTAACCTGTCTGCAGACTACACGTTCAGGTAACCCTAGCACAGCGGGACCACGGCACAACATGGGGACATAGGAGATATGAGAACCCACGTCCCCTTGCACTTTTCCCTCCGTTATAGGCAGAGGGCTTGCAGTTCCTTGGGCTGCCCAGGAACCAGTGCACCATTGACAGCGATGGACGTGGCCAAAACACACCAGTTGGTCATCTTGGCTGGTGTGTGCAGCAGCCCCCACCCAGCACAGCGCGGTGCCCTCGCCTGCTGCAGCAACTGATCGGGAATGACTCAGATGAAAGAGAGTCATCACATTAATTCAGCTCGAGAGGTTTTCTTCTTTTGAAGCCTTCCTTCCATAGATGAACTAGACCTGACCTCACCGTGCTTTACAGCTGATGAGATCATCCCAGGTCTCTATTTGCTTCAGCCAGAGACAAGCGACCTTTCGCAATCACGTCAAATACATAATCAGCAATCTAAATAATTGCTCTATTTGGGCATCTTTGTTTTGGCTTTCCAAAATATAGCATTTATGTAATCAAAAAATGACATTTATATGCCTGTTTAAGAGTTTCCATTCTGGCCTGAGGTCAGTAGGTATTTTCAAATGCTCCTACTAGAAAAATCAATACAAATAATTCAGATATTTCACTTGGTGCACCAGGAATCTGTCCTCCCAACCTCTCCAGGTGTCTGCTCCACGTGCACCCCCATGCCTTATATGAGGATTTAGTTTCGTTATATTTTGTGGATGTATCTGCGACTTTCACTGGCCAAAACTAAAGACTTTAAAGCAAAAATCCTTCTTCCCAAAAGTCAGGCTGCTGCTTAGATTTACTGAGTGAGGTGCTAAAATAAGGATTAACTGAGGAATGCTAAGCATGTCTCTAGTAAAGCTGGTGGAGTGCAAGCTATCTTTCAATTTAGTTAAAAAGAGTGATTAGGTTGTGGGCTTAGACACAGAGAAGGATGTGGACAGAGGTTCCCACTGTAAAACTGAAATCAGACTTGGAGTGAGAATAACACAGCAGGCTGGAAGGTGTGACTTCCTCCATCCCATCTTCCTCTTCCTCTCTCCTTAAGTTGCCAGAGTCACAGCAATAAATGTATTTTCCAATTGTCTGCCTGAGCAGTAGACACAGTTTTCTAAGGGATGGCGAAGCCAAAGCATAAACCCTTAAATTATTCATGGCTTCACCTCATGGCTGTCACAAAGGAATATTACTTTTCCATGATCTGTGTTTGCGATGCAGAAAATTTCCTCATGGAGAAAATATTAAACCCATCCTTTGGGAGCAACAGGGAAAAACGCCCCAGTAAAGAGGTGTCACAGTGTAACCATGCTGTACAAACACCAGCAGCGTCCCACTTCTCCTTCTCTTACAAAATTAGACCTTATTGTGTGACAGCCCTGCAACGCCAGTGGGAATCAAAGGGTACTGATTGAAGGCTTTTTACATTCCTTCTTTCACGAGGGATGAACTCTGAGCAGACTGGCGGTACCGCCTGCTCTGTCTGGAACGGGCTCCAGCCATCGCTCCCCATAGCCCAACAGTGTAATTTCCCCTTCTGCAGGCTGCTCCTCCTCAGCCAGTTACCCATGCTGTGCTTCTGCTCAGGGGCCAAATGTCAGCTTGTGCCGGGGGTGTTAATAACAACTATTTAAACTTTTAAGAACATGTTAAATAAATTTCTTAAGCAAGTCTCAAACAAAAAGGAGCTGCAGAGCATTCTGTCCCCTGCCAGGAGACCTCACTCCTAATGGATCCCCTCCCACTGCGATTTTGTTTTACTCAAACCTCTGCCATTAAAGGCTGAGCCCCCTCAATTTCCTTTCTGTGCTGGTTCTCCTTGGCAGGGGGCTTAAACGGAATGTTGGGGTGGGAGAAATTGCGGTCTGTATTAAGTGGTTCTGTATCATTTCTAGTTCCCAAGGTACCACACCTTCTCAGAGACTTGAGGATGGGCTTTTTTGGGTTTATTTTTTTCCTGCTGACCAAACGCTTTGTTCTTTGGTCAGATCCTGCCGTTGTTTTCTCCTCTCACCTGCTGACAGTGAAATCTGTGAAACAGCTGGTTTGCAGTGGGGACAGGCCCACAGCAGAGAGAACTGAATCTGTCTGCTGGGGCAGCCCCAGGGAAAGGCAGGCTCTAGTCCTCAGCTTTGTGGCTTGACCCTTCCTGAGCGAGAAGCTGCCCTTAGAAATCCGTGCTGCCAAACATCTGCCCCTCTGGCTGCTGCGTCAGTGTGGCTGCAGATCAAGGAGCAGTATTTGTTATTAGGGGCAGCACAACACATTGCTAGGGCATGTGAAGCAATTAAAATAGAAAAAAAAGACTGAAGTCTTTAATTCTGTTTTTCATTAGCGCAGCGCAGCTCCATTCACTTCCTCCAAATAGAGATGGGTTTAATGAGAAAATTAATCAAGCCTATGGTGTTCTTGCTCTGCAGTGCAGAATGGCATCACGTCTGATCTACCAGGTCATGATGCTCTTATAAGGTTGGACTCCATCCCATGAAATTCCCCTGCTTCGTTTAAGGAGGGAGCCCACGGGACAAGGTTGGAGCTTTTTCCTCTTCCAACGCAGCCACGTGGCCTCAGCCATCACCTGCAAATCTGTCAGAAATCCCTTCTTAACCTCCAGCCTTCAGCTGAGGAAGGGTGGAGAATTATTGGGCGTTCTGACAAGTTTTATTTAATTTAGCATGAAGTGGTGGACAACAGTTTTGTTTTGCTTGTTTGCAGGGCGTAGGCCCTTTCCTAGACCGTGCTTTATTTATTTCTCTTCCCATTGTGCTCTAAGTACTGTGCAAGCAGCAAGGACAATCGTGTGGGGGCTGATTATTATAATTATTTCCACTATTAGTAATTAAAACAAATACATCAGCAAGACAATTCATGTTATTTTTCAGCATGTGCTCTCTCTTTCAGCCCTGCCAGCTGTCATCACAGCGATTTCCATGCCAACATCTCAGGAAAGGATCAGCATTTCCAGCAGAAAGTGTTTTCCTGGGATTTTAGACTCACCCCACTGCAAGGAAATCAGAGAAGCCTGTGGCATCATGTATGTGCAAAAATGGCCGAGGTGAGATTGTTGTTGTTGTCTTTTTTCATAGATTTACCCCCTGTTTTCTACATCTTGTTTAGCCTCCCCTCCTTTTCTCCTGAATCAGACAGAACAACCATGCTGGCAGAAGGGCAGTGCCTTTCTCACACATGCTGAAACTGTACATAGCTGCCCTGAAATTTCAGTTGTGGGATCGTGTCTGGAGCCTCTTTGGTCCAGAACTAAAATGATTGTCTCTCACTTCAGAGCAGTCAGTCTGACAGCAAAGCTCAGCAGAATGCCTGCCCCAGTTCGCTCACACCTTTCCTGCACAGCCAACCACCTCCCCTCCTCCTGGGGAATGAATAAATAATGGTGCTTAGAGTGCAGTGACAGACAGCAGGCAAGGGCGGGTGAGACAGGGGACTGGGGAAGTCAACCTTAAAACCAGAAGGAAAGGAAGTCTTACGTGGAGAAGGCATTGTTCTGTTTCTCACATCGGATCCCCTTGCAGTTGTTGGGTTCCTCCGAGGCACTGGTCTCGTAATAAAAATAAAGCTGGTTCAGTCCATTGGCAAAAGCCAGAAGCACCAGGCAGTAGATAAAAAGGAATTTAAGGATGTCTAGCAGCATGCGTCCCAGAGAAATCTGCAAGGGTCCCAGGTGTGAATTTGCTGTAAACAGGGATATGAGACGCAAGGAACTTAAAATGTTGGATATTGCAAAGAGGGCTTCTGCAATGAGGGTCGGGTGCCACATTTCCCACTCCTCCCTCGGACGAGAGCCGTTATACTGAAAGAAATAACAAGGGTAGAAAGGTGAATCGTGGTGGAATTAGTCTGAGGTAACTGAGAAAGTCCCACCTGCTGATGCCGCTGCTTCCCATGGGAATACCGACAGGGACGGGTGGCACAAGCAGTACTTGGAAATGCTGAAGCCCCGGCTACTGTCAGACCAACACTGGGGATTCAGGACCGACGCTGGCTTGATCAGGGTGGAGACTTCGTTTTAATGAGGCCTTCTTATGAACTCTCCCTAGGGGATTATGTCAACAGCCCCCTCACCCTCCCCACACCCNCACCCTACCCCCATATGGATAGTTGTGGGACCAGCTTGTCTTTGAAGCCTTCTGGTATGTTGGCTGTTCTTAGCCTGAATTTAAAGATAGGCCTTTTGAATTTTGAATTCATGGTTTGCATGTTCTTCAGGCCCACGGGCTCATCGCACATGCCCTCTCTCAACATTTAAAGGGGCTCAGACTTCACTTTAGCAGGTTCAGGTTGAAAAAAGCTCCATCTACCTTTTTTTTTTTCTTTTTCCTCCTAAATAGGACTGTGCTTTCAGAGCACTGCACATTCCAGGAAGAACACGAGGGAGGGACAATGGAAAACAATGAACTATCGAGCCTGAGAAGTGGATGCTTTCCTTCACTAGTAAGCTCAAAAAAAAGTGCCAACAGCCCAGAACCAAAATGCTTTCTTCATATTAATTTTCTTATTAGTTAATTTGTCACGGCAAATTTTCAGAGAGTTGCTAAAGCAGAGGTCATAATTACAGCTGAAACACTGGATACGTTTGAGTGCATCAATTATAACATTAACTTGGTTTGCGATGTAGCTGTAAAAGCAGAAGCATTTCCTGAGGAAAACAGGCAGCACCAAGGGCTGGCTTTGGAGCTGTGCCCACCTTGGCTTAATGGCACCAGCACTGCGTCGTGGGACAAAGACACTTCCACATCGAGGAGTAATTGTCCTGTTAACATTTGTCTCCACTCATTTAAGATGTATGAAAAGGCAAAAATGTGCTTAGAATAATGTAGCTAATAGTGTAACTGACATGTTTAGGACTCCTAAAATAATTCTGTACTGTTTAAAAGGACATGTGGCTGTCACACTGGCAGACGAGTTTGCAGGACTTTCTATGTCAGTCTGAAGGCCCGACACACAAGCTCATAATGTTTTCAAGGACACACAGCTAGAAGCAAGTTGGTATTTCAAACTGTTCCTTTGTATGGAGGAGCCAAGACTCGATCTGGAGCCATTTCAGCATGACCTCTGATCGCTGCTGGCATTTCTACACTGTTCTTTACCCCACGAACATCATGGCCCGAGTCTGTTAACTTGAAGACGTTTACAGACAGGCAGACATGTTGACTTTCCACCAGCACCCAGCAGTGGGGACGGACGATTGTCATTGGAAAGCTTCCCCTTCCCTTCCTTGAGAGCAGATGAGTCGTTTGCAATTGTCTTCTGCATGCTGGCTGGACACGGCAGCGCAGGGGCTCTCTGCTAGGGTTTGCAGGTATTGGAAAAGGTCATCTTCAGCTCACAGCTGTTTTTAAAGCATCGACTGATGGTAACTACCTGCTTGGACAACAGCAGTAGCTGGAAAGCAGCCTAGCATCTTAGGTTGGTAATAGCAAAACAGAAGATTCCAGAGGTAGCTGATGATGCTGGAGTCATTTGCGTTAGGCAGCAGAAGGTGAAGGTGAGACACAGCAGAGATGTATGCAGAACAGTACACATAACTTAGGCCAAGCGGGCACAGTTACCATTCCTTGTTACACAATCACTCAATGCAGCAAATGGAAATGGATTAAGAAAGGATTTTTACCCTATAATTAGCCTGAAGATTTCATTGGCATTGGACAATATTAGGGCCAGGTCTAGGAACCAGTCAAATCAAGAAAAAAATCTCCATGAAAAGCAAGGGTAAAAACATTACTGACAGTATGTGATTTATTTTTCTGGTACTTGGCAGAAAGTGAAATGTCCCTGTGATCCTTTGAAGTTCTGAGAGTGTTAGAATATGGTGTACTGGCATATATACCAGCCGTCCCCAGCTTGGGGCTCTTCTATTAATAAAACCCCTTTAGAAGTCGTGGTGCAAAAGGTCTTGAAGCCATTATCAACATTACAAACCCTCGTGTTTCAGAGCATACTGCATCCTCTAACTGACAGAGGTCAGAAGGAACCATCAGAGTGCTGTCTCAGAACTATTCCTCTGTAAAATCTCACACACCTCGCAGAATTGTCCTCATCAGGAGGAGACCTTAGACCAGCCAGGTTTAATCTGAGTGGGCCTCAAACAGCTATATTCCTGTAAGCATTCTTTTGTGTGCTGGTATATAGGTCTTTGTAAGTCTCTGTAGTTCCTAGAGTGTATACAAACAAAGCCGTGCTTCCTTTGTACCCAGGGTTTGGCTGTGAGGTTAACTCTCAGTGTGTGCCTGTATAAACCTGTAGATGCACAGCTCTTCTGGTAATTGGTGCATGAGAAAGAACGAGATTGTTAACATTTTAGGATTTATTTGTGAAGTTGACGATTTCCAGCTATTTTTTTTTCCCTTGTATTGCTCACAGTTTAAAGACCAACCTTTCAAGTCTGTAATTTCCTCACTGGTTCTGAAGGTCGGGAGAAGAAAAGACATAATCTATTCCTGCTTTGATGCCGTTACAGAGCTGCCTCTTCAGGGAGCAGCAACTTTCTTCAAGCCTTTCCCTTTGAAAAGCTAACTCACCACTATGCAGCCTTTTGGATTTTCAAAAGGCCCCGTGGCAGGACTGCTTGCTAAAGAGGTTATTTTATAACAGCTTTGCCATTTTGGAGTCAATGGGCTCTGTGAATTTTTCTCCTCTTTTCCTCTCTGCCTGCCTACGTGCTTGGGTGAGACTTTGGGGAAGTCTTGTCCTGGTTATCAGGAGCTGGGATGAAAGAATTGCTCCTCTTCTACCAGGGCGAGCACAACACAGCAAACTACACAGCGCAGAAGTGGCCAAGGAGCAGACTCTAGGGACTTGTGTAATTATGCTAACTACAGTGAAGTTACTGCTGATTCATGCCAAGAAAAGAATCAGGCCAAGCACGCAGTGCCAACCCAAGTCAGAGCACCGTTGCATAAGGAGGTTTGCAGGAGGCTGTTCGTGTTGTGTCCGTGTCTTTGGAAAAGAGAGACAGAAGGAGAGTGCTTCAGGCCATCCTCTGGCCTCCAGACACCTGTGTATGCTAACCCAGAGCGTCAGAAGGATGTGGAAGGTGGATCAACATGGAAGGTACTTTTGAGGATGAGCTCTGATGTGCATTCTTGCCATAAACAGAACGTGACAGTGAAGAACCTACACGGTGTCAAAGCTCCAGCATGGTCCTTCATCGCTTCCTTGCACATAGTTTAAAACTATATATTGAAGATAATCAGTTGACTCCTTGTATCAGGCATCCTACTAGCAGACTTGTTGTAGTAGACGTTTGACAAGCTTCTGATTAGTAATCTGCAGGATTACAGATTATAAATCCTGTCTGTAGATGTTTTCAGGTAGCCCTATAACTGCTTTCCCTTTACTGGTTTATTTAAAAATCATGTTTCTGCAATGTCTTGAATTGTCAAAAGTGTCAGTGTCAGTATGGGAAACAGAAGGTGTCTTTGGCAACTGAGCAGCTACAAAAGGCCAATGGCATCCTGGCTTGTATCAGAAATAGTGTGGCCAGGAGGGCTGGGGAAGTGATTGTGCCCCTGTGCTCGGCACTGGTGAGGCTGCCCCTTGAGTGCTGGATCCAGTTCTGGGCTCCTCACCATAAGAAGGACATTGAGGTCCTGGAGTGAGG
The DNA here is from genome assembly GCA_013400835.1 of Zapornia atra. Lineage (NCBI taxonomy): Eukaryota > Metazoa > Chordata > Aves > Gruiformes > Rallidae > Zapornia > Zapornia atra. The sequence goes on from VZTU01012182.1 coordinate 66,329, forward strand.
CCAGAGAAGGGCAACCAGGCTGGGGAAGGGGCTGGAGGGCAAATCCTATGAGGAGCAGCTGAGGGAGCTGGGGGTGTTCAGCCTGGAGAAGCGGAGGCTGAGGGGAGACCTTCTCCCCACCTCCCCTGCCCTGCCAGGAGGGTGCAGAGAGGTGGGCGATGGTCTCTTCAGCCAGGGGACAGGAGATGGGACAAGGGGCAATGGGCTCAAGCTGTGCCAGGGCAGGGTCAGCTCAGATGGGAGGGAAAAGCTCTTCCCTGAAAGAGTTGTGGGGATGTGGCACAGGCTGCCCAGGGAGGGGGCTGAGTCCCCACCCCTGGGTGTGTTTAAAAAAGGGGTAGATGAGGTGCTCAGGGATATGGTTTAGTACAGGACAGGAACAGTTGGACTTGATGATCTTAAAGGTCTTTTCCAACCTTGTGATTCTGTGAAAACAGACAGCACGCAGGGGAAACTGCTACCCAAAAAATCCACTTCAGTCTTAATCAGAGAGTCAGAACGAGAAGCACAATCATTCTCCAAACAAATTATAAGCTTTCCAGGTGATTTTTTACAGCTAGGCTGCTTGGAAAGCAGCTGTTCACTTTGATCTGTGATTTTGACTTTGACAGTTTTTCCCCTGTGTGCTGCAAGAGTGCTCACAAGAAGCTGCAAATTCCTTCTCCCGAGTTACTGTACCTTGACGTAGGCAACAATTTTGAGGGAGATAGTTGCAAGATAGAGGGAGTTCATTGCAAAATCCATCAGATTCCACCAATCGTGTACGTACTCATTGAATCCACCATCCCACATTTCCTTGATTTCTCCCCAGATAAAGCCTGTAGAAAGAAAGAGTTCATTGTCAGGACGAGGGATTATTACTTGCCACTAAAGCACCATGTATATCTGATGTAAGACAGTTCTAAATTAACAGCTTGGGAAAAATGTCTCATCCCTTCTGCCTTCCACAAAGTATAATGGTGCTGACTATGCGACATCTTAGAGCGCTATGGGGAATGTAGTCTGGAGAATGAAAAAGGCCTGGGTTTCCTATCCAGGGTTCCAGATCCATACACAAGGAGACCACTTGAAACATTCCTAGAGAAGAGAAGGCTGCAGGGGGACCTCATTGCAGCCTTCCAGTACCTGAAGGGAGCAGAGGAACAGGCGGGGAATCAACTTTTTAAAAGGGTAGATACTGGCAGGACAAGAGGGATGGATTACAGCTAAAGGAAGGAAGGTTTAAACTGGATATTAGGGGGAAGTTCTTTACAGAGAGTGGTGAGGTGCTGGAACAGGATGCCCAGAGAGGGGGTGGATGCTCCATCCCTGGAGGTGTTCAAGGCCAGGCTGGATGGGGCCCTGGGCAACCTTGTGTAGCTCCAGGCCTGGAGGTTGGTGGTCCTGCCTGTGGCAGGGGGGTAGGAACTCTGTGATCCTTGGGGTCCCTTCCAACCCAGACCATTCTATGATTCTATGATTCTATTAACTTGTATGAGTGGACTGGCTCAGGTGAAGTTTGTTCTCCATGAATAAACTATTTAAACAATTGTATCTGGTATTGTTTCTAACAGATCGTCCGCTCTCATGGAAACTGTAAGTAATTCATTGCTCAGTTGAACAATGCTGATTTTTCCTGCCTTTCTCTGCAGAACACACACACCACCAGTACCAGCTTCTGCATGCCAGCACATCTCCCCCTGACCTGGAAATATCACGCCAAAGAAGGCAGAAGTGAATTCAGTCCCTGTGCTCAGTGACTGTATTTATGTGTCTCGCTGGATGAAAAGCCCATGGGGACTGTTTCTGAGCAGAGGCAGGACTCAGCACGGACAGGGCGCTGCAGCCTGGCACCACCTTGCTCAGCACTGACTCACCTAACGTCCAGCATGGCTGTGGGTTGTGTGAGGTGAAGATTTGTTCCCGAGGATACCGCCAGAGCCCATCATCTCCACTCTGAAACACCTTCTGGTAATCGTTTTTGGCACTTGCTAACCTTTACTCTACCTCCTTGCAGCAGGAGGGGTGAGGGACAGCTTCTGAAGTTCATTACCAGACTGCTAACCTCACCTGGAGTACAGTTCTGATTTGAAGTAATGTATGCAGAACAGTTTCAGGTTTTTTGAGAGCCAAAGCTCCATTAAAAAGCAAACAGTTACTAGACTCCTTCATCACCTCCATGCTTCTGAGAATCACAGAATCATCACAGTTGGAAAAGACCTTCAAGATCATCAAGTCCAACCTTTCAGCATACAAACAGGAGGGGAATCAACTTTTTAAAAGGGTAGACAATGGCAAGACAAGGGGGAATGGATTAAAGTTAAAGGAGGGAAGGTTTAAATTGGATATTAGGGGGAAGTTCTTTACAGAGAGAGTGGTGAGGGGCTGGAACAGGCTGCCCAGAGAGGGGGTGGATGCCCCATCCCTGGGGGTGTTCAAGGCCATGTTGGATGGTGCCCTGGGCAGCCTTGTGTAGCTCCAGGCCTGGAGGTTGGTGTCCCTGCCTGTGGCAGGGGGGTTGGAACTCTGTGATCCTTGGGATCTCTTCCAACCCAGACCATTCTATGATTCTATGATTCTATGACTCAGCACTACACCACCATAACCTCTAAACCTTCTCTCCAAGTGCCACATCTACCCTTTTTTTTGAACAGCTCCAGGGACAGTGATTCCACCTCTCCCTGGGCAGCCTGTCCCAATGCTTCTCCACTCTTTCTGTGAAGAAATTTTTCCTAATATCCAATCTGAACCTCCCCTGGTGCAACTTGAACCTATTCCCTCTTGTCTTGCCACTAATTATTAGGGACAAATGTCTTCAGAGCCCCCAGATATTTTGAATTACCCAGTTTACAATGTTATCCTTGAATGAAGGCCTGAAGCTTGCATGAAAAGAAAACCAAACCAACAAAATACACCTCCAGGCACATTACCAATATAGTTACACAAATTGTTACCCATACCTAACCACAGGGTACTGCAGAGGTCACTGAAATGCCACTTTTGACTCCAGGTTCAACCTGAAGAGCAGATAATGTTGAAATGAACTGCTGCAAACATCCAGATATCAATCTTAGCTCTTCAGCTGCCAGCCAGCAGGTCAATGGTCAGGCAAGCATAATGTCAAGGCCAATAAGGTAATTTTATTACAGCTGACTCCAAATCTTTGCATGCCCACAAAAACATAAAATAAAATAAATCAATGGAGAGGAGCCTGTTGAAGAACTCGTACGCTGTATTTATAGTGAGTTATCATTGCTGGTTACTATAGTTACAGCAATGCTGCGTGAGCCTGTTCTTTTATAGTGGAAGATATTTCTTAAATAATAACCTTTAATCTGCTGAAACTGTTCTAATTTCTCCATTTAATAAACAGTCCCACAATATCCCTATTTATCTGAAACAAAGGAACTCAGAAAGAAGAGCAGACAGCTGTAAGAGGTGATTTTGGAAAGGGTTTTTTTTTCAATGGATTAGCCTTCTTTCATCTGCAAATCAATTTTGCTGATATGCCTACCATTTCCCTGGATTTTAACCATGAAGTTAAGGATGAAGTGAAGAGATCACCTAAGCTCAGGAAAGACATTCAACCTTCTCAACTGATTCTGAAGTTTCTACCAACACATGCATTTCAGTGCCATGAATCAGGTTAATAGGATAATGAGGCTTGAGTTACCATTTGTCAGTCGTGGCAGAGCTATGCAAGGAGCAAAGTGCCCTGGGTCACAATGGAAAGAGATTTGTGAACATGCCTGCAACTCTTCCCTTCTTTCCTTGTTTTCCATCAGCAGTTTTTGGGTTGGCACAGGAACAGTTTAGGTTCGTTCAGCACAGGACCAGCCTGATCTGGAGCCACCCCAGCAACAAGGAGCTGGGACCCAGCGTTACTAGGAGAGGAGCCAGCAGGCCCAGGAAAGCACAGGCTGGGCCCAGGAGAAGCACTGAGGAGCCATAAGGAGATCTCCAGAGACTGAGGTTTGTGACAGGAGTCCTCACAAAGCATCAGTGTAGCTTCCCAGGCCACTGACCCCTGCTGAAGAACAGCAGTTTCCCATTACCTGACCTCAAGGACTGCGCACTGAAATGGCCTGGGCTGTAGGGGCAGAGCCCAGAGGAGAGCTCAAAGGTGTGGAAACCACTGTCTGTGAGCTGGCCTCCTAGGAACAGACCTGCTTGCAGGGGTGCTACGTGCCAGTGGGACAGCAGGGCAGATGGGAGCTTAATTAGAGGAAAGATCACGCTTCTGCTGGAACACACAGGCGTGCACTTGAGCTGCAGCTCCCCTTGAAAGGACAAACACTTCTCTCTCACCACAAATATATCCAGCTGTGCTTCTCTGCTCTTCTCCCTCAGTGGCTCTTCCTCCCATCCCAGCTCACTGCCTCAGCCATACATCCTGCTGGCAGGAACACAGGCACCTCCTTTTCCTCACAGCTGGGGCTGCCCAAGCCCGACCAGAGCAAGAGCCTCATGTTTATCCTTCTGCTAATAAATACTCCCTCCTCCTCCTGCTTACATTAGAGCTCCTGACATTGATCTGGTCAGTATTTATCAGCACAGGCATCAGGCAGTGTGAGATTTGGATTTTCTGCCTTCCAGTGGGCTACTGGGGAGTCTGGGAGCCCAGGAGCCCAGGAACAAACAGGCCTGGTCCCTGCACACCGGCTCCGGGAGCGGATCACTGAGAAGGCGAAAGAAGAGGTCACCTCTGAGCACTGCCTCCTGCTCTCTACCAGCCAGCAAAACTAAGCCAGTGTGAGAAGTGACATTATTTGTTACTAGCATGACCCAGAAGCTAATTCCTAACCCGTTCCACACATGGAGCATGGGGGAAGTGGGGAGAGAGCTGTGCCTGCTGTGGTTTACTCAGGGTCATGTCCAAAGGCATGTCAGATGGCAATACAAGCAGCAGAAAAGCCCCAGGCCAACAGGATCTGTCGTTCCAGAAGGAGCCCAGCTGTTTTACACAGTTACTGAAGCTGGCTGCCAAATCTCTTTACAGGCTGATGATGCTGAGATCAGGAATGAATCTCACACAGTTGCTGTGGCTCAGGCATTGCTACATTTCCAACTTACCTAGAACCCAGGGCAGGATCATCCACTCCACGATGGTGGGAGGTGGTCCCTGCATGTGAAGGTCAGTCCTGACGATGTGCTGTGAAGCCAGCAGGAGCATGAAGAGGAAGGTTAGGTAAGAGCCGGTGTGGCAGATAAACTTTATAAATGGCTTTTTAATGAACAGTCCCAGCCTGCTCTTGGGTGCAATCAGGTATGCCACGGATAGCACAGGGAATAGCAGTCCGATGGTGACACAGGTCAAGAGTTTTACTGCCCAGTGTTTCCGCCTCCATCCTGGAAAGCCATCATACCAAAGTGTTGCTAGTAGCTGTTGGCAGTTTGGCTGAGCAACAAACTGAGGAGGAAGAAAGAAAGATTATTACTGATTGGTACTTGGTGCATGCTCCCTGTCATGTGTGTGTTAGAACCCGTGCAGACCCTCAGATGGAGTCTGAGGCTGGCTGTGGGGTGGAAAAGCCTACTTCGGACACAGAGGGAAGAAAGGAGGGAGATTTTGCTCTTATTTTTTCCACATAAGATTTGAGATTTCTTCTGTGAGATCTTTTCTATTTGTAGCATCCTTATGTAAACAGGCACTCGCCACACGTGAACCCTCATGCAAAAGTGATACAACAGAAGTTACTATGGGCTTCTTTTCTTCCCATGTGTTTCTGTCTCAGCAGGTTTCTCCTCCGAATGTTTCGGGTTCCGACTGTCTCGAACGAGTCGCTGTCAGCATCTTTAAGAAGTGACTCAAAGCTGAGCTAGGAGGGAAAAGGTGTAGAGCTGTGTGTGTGTGAGAGCAGGAGAGCACGTCTCCAGAAGTGTGTGGGGTGCTGCACGTGGTTTTGTGCAAGGAGGCCGGCATATGTGTGTGTGGGCTGTGCTGGGCATGAGACAGCATGCAGTAATGTAAGAGTTCAGCCAGGTGACATCTGTTGGGAAGCAGGACAGCACATTCCTTAACGTGTCTTGCTGGGAAGGAAGAGAGCAGTTGTAAAATGTAAGAGATTAAGCAAAGACAAAAAGAAACCTTTGATCACAGTACCAAAAGTGACACTTGAATGTTTACTTTCACTGTAAAAACCAGCATTGGGATGGTGATTTATCGCGTCTCAGTGACTCTGTACCAGACATGCTCAGGTTGCAACTACTTCAGGCTGTTTTAATATCCAACAGCCCTTTGAATTTCACACTCAAGCCAAAATATTTCTGGTCTATGCCAGAAGACTTTATGTTCCTGATTATACCTGGACAGCTCTATGGTTTTCAAAATTTTTCAGACCCATGGTTAATCAGAGATGTCTGTCAGACCAAGACAACTGTGTTTTTCTTTACATATTTGATTTACAATCTGTCTTAATGAAGTTATACTCATCTACTAAATTCAGTTTTCTCACTGGGCTCTGCCAACTTCCAAAGAAAATCTCAACTATTGTTCTGAGGTTGCTTGTTATACTCATTTTGCTGTTATTAAATCAGAAAAACTATCCCAGCTTGGAAAGTTACTGATAAACACGCTCCTGTAACAATATAACTGCATCTACAATCGGACACAGCTCCATCAGAAAGAAGCACACTTCCAATGGACCCAGAAGCACCAGCAGAAGAGACCTCCCTTATAAAGCAGATAGGGATGAGTGACCTGAAGATACCAGTCCCATTTATTACCCTTGGCTTGTCTATATGGCAGGGATGCATTGCCACCAATAGCCACCAATTCCCAATCCAGGAAGATTTCATCAGGTAAAGCTCTCTTTCACCACTACAATTTAAACCAGCTCTTGTCAGGACTGTGCCATGGGAGCAAAGGGGCTGGCTCTCAATACAAGACTCTCACTGTTTTGCCACCCCAGATTGGTATGATTTTCCAGCCCTGGGAGAAATCACAGAAATCATGGGAATCACTGAATGCTTTGGGTTGGGAGGGACCTCAAAGCCTATCTAGTTCCAACCCCCTGCCATGGGCAGGGACACCTCCACTAGCCCAGGTTGTCCAAAGCCCCATCCAGCCTGGCCTTGAACCCTTTCAGGGATCCTCGGGCTTCCACCACCTCTCTGGGGAACCTGTGCCAGTGCCTCACCATGTAACAGCAGTGCACTCTGTGTAGATGCAGCCCGGGCTTACGCTGAATCAGCCATCACATGTGCATTCATGAGACAGTTCCGAGACTCTTCCCATCATGTCTAAAGCTACCTCAGACTCCTGTAGGTCTTAGTCACCAGGAGATCAGACTCAGCGTGAAAGGGACAAGTTTTTGACAAAGCTTTAGCACAGACCCATGTCTCTCTTCACTGCCAAACCTGCCCAGCACTGGGAGGACTTTTCATGCACAGTTCTTGGAGTGCTCTAGACAAGCAGAGTGCTATCACTGCCCAAGGTCAACCAAAAGAAAAGATGAGTTGCTCAGTCTGATAGAGTCATTCATTCCTGTAGGTATTTTTAGATTTTGTGAATATATTTTATATGCTATAACAGGCTGTTTATACCAGAATCAGATAATTTTTGGCCTGGGTAAGTTCAAATATATGGACTGACCAAAATCAGTAATGAAAATAAGATCTGCAAGAGGAGTATCTGGCATTTATGAAGCTGGATGTTTATGTGTTGTTACTGTAATAAACATGACTGCTCCAGAGGGCATCAGAAAAGAAAATCAGAGTCGTGTTTGTTTTGGAATCAGCCCACAGATGCATGCAGCAGGAACTGGATGATAGCTGATGTGGTGCTGGTCTCCAGAAAAAGCCAAGGCCTGTTGCCTGTAATGATCAGAAAATGTTGTAAAAATTTCTTCTAAGCCTGAAGACCATGATGGAAGAAACAATTCTACAGAAACTGAAAAAAAAAAAGAAGCATTGATTCTTATTTGTTTGGATGAGTTTTAATCAGTGATTTCAGGAAGGTCATCCCATTCTGTCTGGAAGCTAGAAGAAACTCAGGGCTACACTGCTGCATTTTCTCATATAAGAACCCAAAAGGGAGCTGTGACCAGATGTGTTCTGTGGTAATTTACCAGGTAATAGATGCTGCCGCTTCTCAGAGGTGAGGTACGGCGCTGTGTGTTCGGGTTTTCTTTAAGGGGGAAAACATATAAACACATTTTCTCTTTATCACATATGAGAGGAGGCTCTGAAGGGAGAATAAAACTATTTTTCCCTTGAGTCAAAGTCAGAGTCATTTCAGAAATCAAATGACTGCATGTTCCTCTGGTTGCTGTGCAACTTAAAAGTGCCTCTTCTCTGCCTAATAGCTCATTGCTAAAACCTGCTTTCTGCTTCGCATCTGATGTTGGTTCTTCAGATGGACAGAAATTCACACATTGGGAAAACGCAGCTTTAAAGACCAGCTTGGCAAACAGGAATGGAAATGGAAAAAGCCATTAAATTTTCCAATCAAACCCATCCCAACCTCACTGAAAATGGCCTAAAGGAAATTTAACCACATCGCAGAAAGAAAGTCTCCCTAATGTCACGAACCATCAAGCGCTGCCTTTGTTCAAGGTAAGGCTAAGCACTTACCCATGTAGGCTTTTGCTAATTCGCATTAGTCCAACTTATGAACTGCAGATTTAAAATTAGTAAATACTGCAACTTAGATCTCAAGTAGTGCAAGGACTACAGCTGGCTGAAGAAGAAAATTTCTGATGCGCTGAGATACTGGAGTTCTGAATTAAAAGGAAGAAATCACCTAAGCCTTTGGTGTGCTGCCTAAAGAGCAGATTGTTTTTCAGCAATTCTGGGCTAACTTGAAGGAACACAGAAACCAGCTATTCCCCTAAGTGGTCCTGTGAATGTTGGCCTCATCTTTGCTTCTAGGTGCTGTTAATTAGACTAAACCATCAAATTCATTGACTAGACTAAACCATTGAATGCTCAACTCATTAAAGACTGTCTAGGATTCATACTGCTAGATCAATGCACATAAAACAGAAGACCGTGAAGTTCAGCTTTAGCCCTTTTAGGTGTGAAGCAGCCTGGAACAATCTTGTAGAACTTTTGTTATCATCCACAATTTCAAATTCTTTCATACAGCTAGGGAAAGAATCTTTTTTCTACTTTGCACATGGGTGAAACTGAGGTCTGGCAAAGCGAGCTGACTCCTCCAGCAGCACCGATGCCACAGCCTCTCCTCAGTACCAGCTCCATTCCCATGTAACTAGGGTCCCAAACATGTTTTTCACCGGCTTTGCAAAGTCTTTAATGTGCTATGGATAGAAACAGCATCTGAGTGTGTCACAGTCTTTCATCGCTTCACATGAACATACTGTGTCTGGCAGGATTTGGGATCAGCTACAGCTCCTGCACAGTGAAAAGGAGAGACTGTGATGGCTAAAAACTCCCTATTGTCCCAGTTTTGTAGACAGTCCAGTCCTGGAGGCAGATACACTTCACCAAAAGCTCTCTGGCTGTTTAAGGAGATGAGCATGTGAGTTGCCAATACACAGCAAGCACAGCACCGAGCATTTTTGGGCTAATTAATGGGCTGCTCCATTAGAGGAGCCTCCAATGTCTGTTACAACTGGTATCACAAGACGTCATCCCACAGACACGATGGAGAATGTTCTGACAGCCACACTAATGAAAAGAAATGCATCCAAAAGGTGGCATTTATATTCGATTCAGCTAACGTACGAACTAAGCATGCAGTGCTGGGCAGCCTGCAGTGGTGCTGCCATAACATCATCCAGGATTGTCCCTACCTGTAGACAAAGCCTGTAGATGCATTTCTGGGGGATGTAATCCAAAAAGCAAGCTCCTTCCCCACTGCCTGTTGAACAGAACCTGTCCCTTTCTGAAGATACAGTTCACTTAATGGCTAGGAGATAAGATGCAACTCAGAGTTCCTTATTTTGAGGACAACACCACTGTGGGCAAGATGCTCGGTCTCCTGGCTGTTCAAATGGGGATAAGTACCTTTGCCTTTCCAAGAAGTGAGATCAGCAACTTCAGTCATGGATGGGAAGCACTCTGAGGGTAGAGACTACTGCAATACAAAGCCTTTTATGTACTCTCTTTCTTCTTTCAGTCTTGCCAGGGTCTTTGTATAGCATTTGGCTTGCAGCTGGATTGTGCTATTAGAGAATTTAATTTTCAATGTTCATCATACTCATTGTCACCTGATCCCCTACCAAGGGGAAAATATTTTAGGAGAAAAAAGCAGCTGCTGGATGGAGTGTCTTTCTCTTAGTGTCTGATCTTTACTGATATTTCTATGTCACCTAAATTCTACTTCTCGGGAGTTAAATGCTTCCTGCATGCTGTGCCATTCATATAAATATCAAACACAGAAATTATGTTCCATGTCCCTCTCCTTTTATCTATGGGGAAATCCTTTATCTCTCACAGTCACAGGTAATTTAGGATCAGACACAGATGGGCTGAGATGTGAATGCCTCCAGGAGCAACTGAAACAGAATTACAGAATCATAGGATGCGTGGGGTTGGGAGGGACCTTCAAAGGCCACCTAGTCCAACCCTCTGCAGTGAGCAGGGACATCTGATCAGGTCACTCAGAGCCCCATCCAGACTGACCTTGAGTGTCTCCAGGGATGGGGCCTCCACCACCTCTCTGGGCAACCTGGGCCAGTGTCTCACCACTCTCAGAGGGAAGAGCTTCTTCCTAAGACCTCATCTAAACCTGCTCTGCTCTAGTTTAAACCATCACCCTTCGTCTTGTTGCTACATGCCCTTTCAAACAGCTCCCTGATAGACATCACATGGGCTGAGCACGTTATCCCTCTGCCTTTATCCTGATCATTGTGACAGCTGCCAACAGGCTTTTCTGTTTGGAGTTTGCTGGAGTTCTTTTCTGTACTCTTGCTGCAGACGGTGATGCTGAATGCTCTCCAAAGATGAATAAGCACTAATTTGTAACAGCAGAGCCCTGTCTTAATAAGCAGGAC
>VZTU01012183.1:237-15425 GCA_013400835.1 Zapornia atra
TGTGCAAACACAATCACAAATTTCCTTTAGAAAAGAAAAAAGTTCTGCACTGCAACCAGAGAGGCTTCCCAAATGTCTATCTGTCACCAATTCTGGCCTCACCAAAGCTCTTTCAGCACAAATTCATTTCTGCATCCGTTCACATGTAATTCTGGATTCTGACATGGTAAAACATGAAGAAAATCCTGGACAATGGACCAATGCCTCACTGGCGGATTTAGAAATTCTGGGGGACTTCTGAAAACTTTGACCTTTTGTTGGAGAGCACTATTTCCAGGGGATAACGAAACATGACCAAATGATTGTATATTGGATTACATTTGGATTTGTGCTGCTAAAAGAATAAATATTCTACATGGAGTGGTCAAGACTATCAAGATCAAAGAATTTGGTTTTGTATTGTATTTTCCTGATTACAAGTTTGATCTCACTATGTCACCAGACTTCAACTTCTACATCATTTTGGATTTCTAAGTTACAAAATCAGAACTGAAGTAATAAGAAATTGAAATGAAGAGCAATAGTTATCTGTATGAAATCTCAGTCTGTATTTCTAATATACCAGTAAGTTTTATGGCTTGGACTTTTAAATGAAAGCTGCTTAAGTGAGAACTAATAGATGTAGATGTGGTGGCCCAATAATAGTACATTATAAGCCATTGTAACTAGTTTTTTTAATTTCATTTCACATACACATTCTTTCCTCCTTCACAATCGGTTGTCTATTGACTTTTATCTGTTAGAAAGGTCAACTAGGTAATTTTGTCTACAAGCTGAGGCATTAAATGGTACCATTAGAGGTAGCAGAATTTGCAGCAGACCGGTTTATCTGTACGTCTACTACATGTTTTATGCAATGGCCTTTCCATGCAACTAGTTTTAAAAAAGCATTCTCCAAAATGAAAATGGGATCCCACAGTGTAATTTTCATCTGCATATCTGCTGTCACTTATACATATGATGCTGGTGAATTTTCTAATGTTTGGGGTTTTTTTTTTATTTCCAGCATGAAGTATAAATATCGCATTCATATGACTAAACAATATAGATGCAGGTAGTTTATATCTGGCCAGATGATCATGATTGAAGGTGTGTGTAATTCGTAAAACTTCAATTCAAGGGTCACCATAGGATCTGAGAGCTTCCTAGATGCCCAGCCTTGTTCCAATTCTGAAAACAGCAAAAAAAACCCCAACAAGCCATAACAGACAAATGAAGGTGGAACCTTATAGATCTAGTAAAGCTGGAAAAGTTACAGAATGTCTGTAATAGAAAGAAGCAGCTGTTGGATGCTTTTATGTCAAAGATGCAAAACAACAATGACACTGACAAAAGAAAAACTTTTAGAAAGTCAGTGAGAGATTCCAAGTAGATCAATATCAAATGAGGCAGAAAGTGTCATCTGTCGGAAGGAAAACAAGTACTTGAAAGGACAAGGGTCTCATAAAGTGCTGATTAAATGTAACGTGCTACGTGAGGATGCACAAATGTGAAATGCTTCAATGAAGAATGGTCCTCCATCATATCAGGAAAGCATTCGTCTTGCTAAGGTATATTATCATTAAAGTTGTTAGCATTTGTATAACAAAAAATTAACAAGAAAGCATAAGCATGGAATACTATGAGGGGGATGATCCAGATTCCAAATGTTCTAAAGACTAAAAGCTCTGAATTACTTGCATTCACTAAAAGTAATCTCTCTGCTAATCCCACTTACTAATAAGTCACAGCAAAACTAGCTCTATCTGTGAAGTAACATGGAAGCTGCTAAATAAAAGGTTCAGCCATGAACTGCATCCATCACACTGAAGGTCAATTTTGAAGGAGTCCTTCATATTATCCCTACTGACTAAAGGAAATTTATTTTATATCCAGGATAAATTTGCCATAGATTATCTACTGCTAAAAAAGAAATCTTAGAAAGCAGCAGAACTAAAGGCAATAAATATCCACACAGTTTTGAGAACTGTTTGACAGACGAGAAGCGACATTAAAGTAAAAAGATAAGTTCTGGCATTCTCTGTCTTCCGTTTGGAATCAGTGCTCAATAAATTTTCATGCCAAAGGATTAATTACATTCATCAGCTATGACTGAAAAGATAATATTATTTTGTCAAGACTTAATTTCTACAGTCACTTGTGGAAAAGAGTAATTCACAAAAGCATCTGACGTTTGTTCACAAGTGAATAGCAATCAGTGTGAAGTTCTTAGCAATACTAAAAGAGATGGGACAAAAACTGCAGTTTATTAACTACCTGGAGAGTTTGATAGAGCCCCGTGCTTCTAGAAGCAAGACTCGTGCATCATTCACTCCTATGTACATATGGTCCTGTCTTAGGACAATGCAAGACATTAAGTGCAGGGGAAGCATTCCACCATGTAAATGAAACCCAGTGGTCAAATTGTGTTCACTGGACTGCAGCCTGAAACACTATTATTTAATTTTATGATGATTAAACAGAGAGCAGTAAGCATTATAGTGTTGTCTTTGCCAAACCAGTGTATAGTGTCACAGAGATCCTGTAATGCTTATAATATAGACCAAGAAAGATAATCACACAATTATAGAATATCTCAAGCTGGAAAGGATTCATAAGGAATGCACTGCTCTCATCCTAACTCCCAAACACAGCATGCCACTAGCTGTTAGAAAGAAAATTCACTCTATCCTAGTTGAAATGAGGACACTTGGGAAGCCCGTTTCAGTGACTGACTCTTAATAAAGAACCTTTTCCTAATGTCCAATCTGAACTTTTCCTGACACAGCTTCGTTCTATTTCCTTGTGTCTTATCTTTGGGCACCAGAGAGAGATTTGTGAAATTCCCTTCCGCTCTCCCTCTTGGGGAAGTTGTAGACTGTGATGACGTCACCCCTCAGCCTTCTTCAATCTGAACAAGACCTCAGCCACTCCTCTTAAGTCTTCGTCTTGAAACCTTTCAGCGACTTGGTCACCCTCCTTTGGACACACTCTTAAGAATTTTATGTCCTTCTTGTATTGTGACACTTAGAATGACACACAACACCTGAGGTGGGGCTCCACAAGTGCAGTGTAGTCTGAGAAGAAAGGGGAGGAAGATGATGCTGTAACCATGGTTCATGTATCAAAGGAGTAGAATCTGTTGCAGATCCTTCCTTGCTTCCATAAAAAGTAATCCAGGCTGGATTACATTTTCAATTCTTCTATATCATGTTGCCTCATTCAGAGGAGATAGAACAAACTATCCCCTGTCTCTGTATCCTAGCACCAGATGCCTTTTGTCTGTCATCACTATGAACCAAAGCCTAGCAGAAGGTACCCATGCAATTTTTATGTTTGACATAGGTAACAATGAAAAGAAATAACATGAGAGTTCAAGAATAAATCACACATTATTCTCAGAAGTAATAGCTTGTGCAACATCTGCAATTTTATGTCTGAGATGTTGTTTTTTGAAAACTATGCAAAGAATCTAGTTTAAGTATCTATTCAAGGACAGTGGGTAGAGGTATCAATGTTCTGGTCAGGCTTCATAAAGTCATACATAAAGCACATCTCCAGATGACTATGAACAAAATTTCCTTGGTTACAAGATGATTACATTGTTGATATTTTTCACTTGGAAGAGGTATTTAAATTCATCAGTGGTGATGACATCTGCCAAATAGATGTCAATGTTGTAATTTAAAATTGTTTATTTTCATGAACCATGTGCTGTGAGGTGCTTTTTTATCATGAAATACTTAGAAAGGAAAACATTCTGGGTTTCTTACATTGGTATCAGGCTAGGGTTGTAATAGACTTCAGTAAACAAGACTGATTACCCTATCGTATCCCATATATGCCTTGGATTTTGTATATGATAAACTAAACTAAGCATAATTCTGCTTGTCCAGTGATAATCTAATAATTTTCTATACCTGTTCTTCCACTTCCTAAACATAGGTGTGTCTCAGTTTAGCTGGGACTTTCAACCTCCTTGTAAAATACAGTAGTTCTACTGGAAGAGAGGTTATTCAGGGCACAGTAAATACACAGATTCTAGTAGCCATAAAAATAAGGAAAACTGTTTACTTTTGGGCCTCTCTCACTACAAGAATGACAGTGAAGTGCTGGAATGTGTCAAAAGAAGTGCAGTAAAGCTGGTGAAGGGTTTAGCGAGCAAGTCCTATGAGAAGCAGCTGAAGGAAATGGGATTGTTTAAAGTGGAGAAATGGAAAATGAGGGGAGACCTTCTTGGTCTCTATAAATACCTGAAAGGAGGTTGTAGACATATGGGTGTTGGTCTCTTCTCTCGAGTAACAAGTGATTATATGAGAGGAAATGGCCTCAAATTGTGCCAGGGGAAGTTTAGACTGGATAATAAGGAAAATTTCTTCATCAAAAGGTTTTCAAGCACTGGAATAGGTTGTCCAGGAAAGTGTTTGAGTCACTATCTCCAGAGTTATGTAAAAAATGTGGATATACTTTTTAGGGATGTCATTTATTGATTGGACTCAGCAGTGTTAGGTTGGACTTCATGATCTTAAGGGTCTTTTCTGAACTAAATGATGTGATTCCATGATACTCATTTTCCCACTGTGGACAGCTAGAGGGTACCATGTTACAATATGGTATCTGAGATATGATTCTCTTATATAAATGAAGACAGAAAAATGCTGGAATTTGTTGGGTTTTTTAAGTTAGCTCTCCAGATGCTTAGTTTTTTTAAAAGTCTAGCAGATGTTGAAGACTTGTTTGAAATGCTTTAGGATAGCTGGATGATGCTATGAAGTGCGCATTCATAACAGAGCTATCAGGACTGTGTATTTCTGTATAAACATTTTGAAAACAATTGACTTGAAATGTGGAGAAGTTCCCTGTTATAGACTTTGACCTCACAACTATTCCTGATTTATGAATGATGGTCATGAATATTAAAGTTAGAACATGAAGGAATAAAGGCTACTTGTATCTTCTATGTAGAGAGTACAAAACTTTAAAGGATAGCCTCAAGGCTTTCCTAACATTTGGCTCCTTTTTTTTTCCTAGTATTTATTCCTAGTATATATTCCTAAATATATGTCCATTGACTTATGGCCTTCAGAAAAGTGTTTTCAATTAAGGAAATTTTGCCAAGACTTCCAACATATACCACAGCAGTAATGCTGAGAAAATCCCAGGGATCTGTCACTCTCACTGTGTAAAAGTTCTTCCACATGTCGGTGCAGAACTTCCTGTACTCTAACTTGCAGCCATTGTCCCTTATCCTGTCTCCACAGACCACTGAAAAGGGGCTGGCCATCTCTCCCTGCATCCCATACTTAAGATATTTATAAACATTAATAAGGTCCCCCCTTAGTCTTCTTTTCTCTAGGCTGAACAGTCCCAGCTCATTCAGCCTTTCCTCATAGGGGACATGCCCCAGACCCTTAATCATCTTCGTAGCCCTCCTCTGGACTCTTTCCAGGACATCCCTGTCTTTTTTATACCAGGGAGCCCAGAACTGGACACAATACTCCAGGTGGAGCCTGACCAGGGCAGAGTAGAGGGGAAGGATCACCTCCTTCAACCTGCTTGCCACACTCCTCTTGATGCACCCCAGGATCCCATTGGCTGTCTTAGCCACCATGGCACACTGCTGGCTCATGGCCAACCTGTCATCTACCAGGACCCCCAGATCCTTCTCCACAGAGCTCCTCTCCAGCAGGTCATCCCCCAGCCTGCACTGATTCAAACAGTTATTCCTTCCCAGGTACAAGACTCTACACTTGTTTTTATTGAACCTCATTTGGTTTCTTACTGCCCAGCTCTCCGGCCTGTCCAGGTCTCGCTGAATGGCAGTGCAGTGTTCTGAGTGTCAGCCATCCCTCCCAGCTTTGTATCATCGGCGTACTTGCTGAGGGTGGATGCTATTCCCTCATCGAGGTTGTCAATGAAGATATTAAACAGGACTGGCCCCAACACCGAGCCCTGGGGAACACCACTAGTCACAGATCTCCAGTCAGACTCTGCTCCACTGATCACCACCCTCTGAGCCTGGTCCGACAGCCAGTTCTCAACCCACCTCACTGTCCACTCATCTATCCCATGCTCTCAGCTTTTCTATCAGGATGTCATGGGAGACAGTATTGAAAGCCTTGCTGAAGTCAAGGTAGATGACACCCATTGCTCTCCCTCCGGTGATGACATCAAAGAAGGCTATGAGATTGGTCGAGCACGATCTCCCCTTGGTGAATCCATGCTGACTGCTCCTCATGATCTTCTCTTTCATTTGCTTTGAGAACAAGCTGTTCCATCACCTTTCCAGGGACAGAAGTGAGGCTGACTGGCCTATAGTTGCTCGGGTCCTCAGAGCAAATCACAATGTATCACTGCTAGACCTTTTATGTGGGATATCAACATTAGTAATTAAACTACTTGTATTAAAAAAACCTGTACAGGCTGTGGGCAGTTTCAGTCAGGGAAGAAGAATGGCACAGCATCTGCAACAAAAGTAATAACGAAAAAACCTGAGTAAGGGAAAGTTTCTACTTGGAAACCGTCTGTCTTTTAATTAATCAGAAAATCAAATATCAATCCCTTTTCTCTGCAATTCTACAGAATATCAACTTTAGAAGAGCTGTTTGAACTCTTGGAATTAAAAAAAAAAATCAGTGAGTAATCAATACAATATCCTCAGGTTTTTTTCCTCTTTTTTTAATATTATGTGAAATGGAAATACCTGTCTCTTCATTCTAATATAATACATTGATCTAGTGGTACAAAGGTAGCCAGCAGAGAAATGTGCCTGCAGTTCCAATGGCTCAGAAGTAGCTCACATCACTGTCGATGATGAGTGGTCCTCCCTGTCGTGGTTTAGCCCCAGCCAGCAGCTGACAGCTGCCTGCGTCCCCCGCTCCGTGGGATGGGGAGGAGAATCCAAAGACAAATGTCAAACTCATGGGTTGGAATAAGGACAGTTTACTAGAACAGTAAAGGAAAAGGAATATGACAATGATACTTATAAAAGAATGTACAAAGTGAGTGATACCCAATGCAGTTTGCTTACTGTCTGAAACCCCACGTACTTTCCCTAAATCAAGGCTAACCCAGACTCTTTTCCCCAACATATTCTTTGTGTGCACTATGGGGACTTTATCACCTTCTATGTACGTGGAAATATTTTGGTCAGGACCAGCTCTGTTGGTAGACCCCCTAGTGGTAACTAACCAGGTGGCCCTTGTTAAATGTATATACCAATGTCTGAAGGTCCCACCACTGATTGCTCTCAGTGTAGTCTTTAGCAACTCATTGTATCACTTGGTTTTCCCAGCGGCTGGTATATGACAGGGGATGTGATACACCTGCTCAGTGCCATGCTCTTTGGCCAGGTGTCTGTGAGAGTGTTTTAGAAATGGGTCCCAATGTCTGACCCAATTCTTTCTGGGATGCCACGTCACCATAGAACTTGCTTTTCAAGGCCCAGGGTAGTGTTCTGGACCGTGACATGGCACAAAGAATATGTTTTCAACCACCTGGAGTAGCTTTACTGAGTGTCTGGTCTCCAGCCATGGTCAACCCACCACAGACCTTTATATAAGTGAGTTCTGATAATCAATCCCTGGCTCTTCAGTTGATGAATCAGGTTATGGATGGGAATCAGGGAGTCTCAGTGCAATATTGCCACCAGTGCACTGTTGTGGTAGCGCTTGGCACCTATTGTTCTTCAACCCTCAGCAACTCCAAATAAAGGGGCTGAAAGACTTGGCAAAGTAGACAGCTCTTTAATATCCTCTGACTCCAAGGCAGCTCTGCCAAAAGCCTATGGGTAATCTTTTGGGTCCTTGAAATACCCTCTCTTAAGGCAGTCTATGCCAAGGATGCAAGGATCCTCTGTGCCAGTCACTATGAGATGCTTTTGCAACTCATTCCCAGTTTGACTTACTTCAGCTGCCAGTACAATCAACTGTTGGGAATCCCCAGTTACTCCAGAAATACGGATGGATTCTGGCCTTTATAGCTTGACATACAAACTTCCACCCCAGAGGTTATGTGCATTGGACTTCATCTGGATCTGTAGGTAACAGCACATTATCCAGGTCATAATAAAACATCTCCTGCATAGCTAATTCCCTCAGGTACTCGATTTCCTCTCTCCACCTCTCCATAAAAGTCCACCTACCTGGACGACATACAACATCGTAGAATCATTTAAGATGGAAAAGACCGTTAAGATCATCTAGTTTAACCACTAACCTAGCACTGCCAACTCCTTAAAGCAAATTTTTGTAACCCGAAGCAAGACCTGAAACACATTCAAAAGACATAGCGATAAGAGCCTGCTGGCTTGAACATCCCAAAGGTATTCAAAATTCTCAGAATCTGTTGTAACCAGCCTGAAGGAAAAAGGGGAGGTAAAAGAGCAGAAGAAAGCATCACCTGCTGTATTCCTTATAGATTGGGTGCAATTATTAACAAATTCTGAGAGATGTCATCCTAGATATGGGCATGACAGCAATACCACATACAAATACTAGCTTAACCTCATGACCACTGCTATTATCATATCATAGGTTGATACTACACAGTACAGTAAAATGAGAATCCTTATCCCTCTCCCAGAGGTGCTAAACAGCACTGCTGGGAATGCATACTGCAAGTAAGGATCCTTGTTTCAGTTGAGATAGAGGTATTTTTCTTTGTAGTAGCTGGCATAGTGCTATGGTTTGGATTTAGTATAAGAATAATGTTAGCAACAACACTGATGCATTCAGATGTTGCTAGGTAGTTGTAATGTCTACAGTAAGTCAAGGACGCTGCATCAACAAGGGCATCAACAGCAGAGACAAAGAAGTTGTGATTCCACTCTATTCAGCACTTGTCAGGCCATGCCTAGAATAATGTGTTCAGTTTTGATCCCCACTGGAGGAAAAAAAAATATGTGGACAGGCTGGAGAGGGTCCAGAGGACCACAAGGGTAATCAAAGGACTAGGAAACCTGCCTGTTATGGTTCAGCACCAGCTGGCAGCTGAGCACCATGCAGCTCCTCACTCACCCCTCTCATCTGATGGTATGGGGAGGACAAAGGGAAGAAAAAGGCAAACCTCATGAGTTGGGATAAGCTCAGTTTACTGGAATGGCAAAGGGAGAGGGAAATAACAACAGCATTGCTTATAGAAATATATACAAAGCTATTTGCTCACTGTCTGGAGCCCAATGACCAGACTGTCCACAAGCAGTGACTTCCCCTCACCAGGTGGCAACCCCACTTTATGACATCATATGGTATGTAATATCCCTATGGCTAGTTTGTGTCAACTGTCCTGGCTGTGTCCTTTCCCAATTTGTGAAAATTAACTTTATCCCATTAAAAAGCAGGACAATGTCTGAGGTACCAAAGGTAGCTAATTCCAACCAGTGTTATTGCCTGACCTAGAGATAATCTGAGCAGAGGTTCCAGAGAACTGGAACTAAGAAAGGGAATATTATTTTCTGAGATGATTGATACTTCCATAAATAGGTCTGCATGCATCTTCAATAACTTTTTTTTTTTAATAAATCTACTTTTTGCTGAAGTCTTTGTTTCATACAGAATTAAAACTTTTGATCTGAGTATGCCTGACAAAATCAATAGCAGGATTCTGCAAGACAAGGCATTCCTTCAAAGCATTTCTTTTGCTATGTCTGGATAACAATACAATGCAGATCAACAGGCTTCCCAGCTTTTGGGTTCCATGGCTTTAATAATACCATCCAGCTAACAAGAAGGATTTATTAAAATGTTCATGCATCAGGAGAAAGCACATAGCTTGATAAATAAATAAAGTTTCAGGTTGTTGTTTTCCTTGATGTGTAAAGTTCACAGATGTTCATTTCAAACAGAGGACTGGCATCAGGATTAAAGTGCAATGTATGCTGTGTTATTCAGCTAGAGGTAGAAATGCAGGTGAATGGTATCACACAAAAATAAATATTGAACAAGTAAGTTAGCTCTGAATTCTTTAGAAAGCTGATGTTATGTGCATATTGGGGATTTTTGAAAGAAATATGAGTTGGAAAAAAACATTTGTTGATGCTCTCAATCTGCTCCCTGGCTGACGGACAAAAGGTAGTGAAAGATCACTTTTGGAAATTGCTCCTACAGGTACATACTACTCCAAATACTTTGTGAAAAGTGAACTTGAAGGAGAAATGAAGGATCTTACTTTATCACAACAAATTTAGGGAAGAACTTAGATTTTCTCTTCCAGAGGCTCTAATAAGAATCCCTCAGATGCCAGTGTCCCACAAGAGGGGCGAATTTCAGACACAGAGATTGTGAAATGATGAGTTTTGACTGTGAGGCCAGAAAGGAGCATTGAGTGGATATTAAGGTGTTCTGAGATATTTTCATTTAGAACAAGTATATTTTTAATAGAATTTAATTGCTAGCCACAGTAGATGCATATATTTTCCCAAAACCAGAACATTGTCTAGAGATCAAAGCAATGTATGCAAAGAACACACAAGAAAACCAGCTTTATTAGCTAACAAGGGTCTTAAAAGGTCTCTGAGAGACTCATTTGTAGGTAAATGACAATGGCAGAGATTACTCTTCACTGCAACATAAAAAGAAAGTTGAATTACAGATTCATAAATGTATTATGAGGTACCTATGTTTGCCTGAACTTGATTCCATAGCCATGTATTCACCACCTGGATGGGGCCGTTGCAATAAGAACATGACACTTTACAGAACCAAGGTATCAGTTTTACTGGTAATATAGTAATTGCAGTGCTGACTATCTAAGTTTTGTAGCCCTACCTTTGATCAGTAAGATAAGGTATCATTGCAGAAAAGAAACATATGCATCACCTGGTTTTGAAACTGGATCTTACACTACCCAACTCATCTAATCTGCAGCCAAGGCTCAGATGCTCACATGTTCAGGCACATAAGGTAGGAGTGAATCTCCCTGAGTCTTGAGTCCCTGTCAGATACCTGTAAGACTATCTCTGTTCCTCTCATGTATCATCTGGGTCGCCCCCTGATGAACCCAGTCCTCCCAAGGTACTGTCTAGAGAAGCTAGCAGGCCTGGGGCTTTGAAGGTTCCTCTAACCAACTGGCTCATAAGTTATTTACTTAATCAACATGTTTAAACCTGAAAACTATCAGTGGCACTTCTGCTCTGGCATCCTCCCAGCTTTCTTTTTGAATCCTATCATATTAATGGGCTTTTCAAATACAAAATTCAAATCAAATTAACAGCTTGTTAATAATTTCATATTGTCTTGGGCTGGCTTTTATTCTATTTGACAATCCAGGAGAAACTGTTTTTCATATAATGCAAGAATAAAAGACCTCTTTTTAGAAATCACTAATATTATATATGGCTTTTTTTATCTCTGGCAATAAATGCAAGATTTACCTGTGATATCAAAATTCTAGTAAATTAGTATGGAATTAAGATGGCTGTGGTATTTCCATACTGTATCTGGTCACTTCTTTTTTGAGAAGTAGAAACATCACACATGACAATCAGCACTTTGGCAGACACTCTCTAACTTGAACTCTGACAAGGCATGAAAACTGTCAAAGTATTGTCTGTGTTTACTCTTAAACTAGAAGTGACTTAAAATACAGTTTCATCTTTAGAACCAGTTATCTGGTTGGCAGCTCAGAAAGTTCTTTGAAAATTGGTATATTTATTAAGATCAGACCCTTTTGAATCTCTGTATTTCTGCCATATCAGTCAAGATTTAGATGGCCCATATTTACAGCTCTCTTTGAGATGCAGCATAGAAAGCTTTAACATCCTGCTGCTGATTTTCCATTAAAGCACAAAGCACTATGGCTCTTGGCCGCCTTTCTGATGTTATTTTGCTTGCAGGGTTGTCTTGCATCCACCTAGCTGATCTTTTCAGAACTCTCCTTCCATCAGAGTGAATGGAAGTAATATTTTCTATAATTGGCTTTTCTTGGAAAAGAGGGGCCCGTTTCTCAGTGATAATAAATGATGTTAATCTTCTGAGTCCTCCCATAATACATAGCACCTTCTTTTAAGAAAAGCAAAAAATAATAATTCAGGAAAAATAATTAGAAGTGAAATTGCTTCTCAGCATTTCTGTTTCCATGAAAACCTCTCTCACCCTTATTTTTCTATGGGACATATCAAATTTAATCATCAGCTGTCACTAAGTAATTGAATACCCTTGAGTTTGAACTGCTACAGAGCCAATGATACATGTCTGTTCCTGTTATTTTTGGCTTCAGAAAGAGATGGCTTATGTGTAATTGCTCTAGGTCATTCAGCATTCAAACTCACTTTGTTTGCCAGTTATATGTGTGCCTATAGCTGCATATACATATACACATACACATGTGCATACATTAACACGGTGAAATCAATGATACTGAACCATAGTGTGATATTTTCTATTCTGGTAAGACATTCACTGAATCACTCATTTATATCACAAAGCAAAAAACTAAAGTCTGATGATGTCTGAAGGGCACTTTATCATTACTTTCTTTGCCCTCCTGATGCTTCATTGCTTATCGTTATTCAGAGCTTACATGTCAAAACCCTTATTAAGCTTGCAAACTTATTGAAGTCTTCAAAACATTTCTCTACTGATTTCCAGCTGTCTCCATAATCATGTTCCTGTTCTTTTGTTATGACATCCATAATTTATTTCAGATTTCTTTTTCCTCTTCTCATACTTCTTGGAATGATCTTAAGATTTTGGAACACAGAACTCAAAGGGACCTCCCATTCCATAAGTAGTCTCTGGCCTTGCAGGTGATAAGATCAGATGAACACTGGTTGAGATTCACTCTTTCTTCTTTTCAAGAATCCTTTTAATAGAAATTGGTCCTCCCCTACAATATGTTCAAGTCCCTTATCATGGTTTCCTTGAAAAGAAACAGGCATGTAAAATTATTATATATATATATGTAAATGCACACATGTGCATGCATGCAAGGCAGTTTAAGAAAGAAATACATATAATAGCACTCAAAATGCATTGCATCATACTGACAAATGGCTGCAGATTTCTCCTGACACTCCTACTTCAGCTCGGGTTTGAACATGAAATCTAATGCTAAGTCTGAAGCTTGAAGAGGTTAGAGATTTCAAGTTTTCTGGGAGCAAATAGACCCCTACATTTCATGACTGACAGAAACAAGAGTGTCTTCTGGTTTGAGGACCAGCAGGAGATTTCCAGCTCCTAATTTCCTCACAATTTTTGCTGTTCTCCCACCCTGCTGCCAGTCATATTTTGACCATTTACTCATAGTATTTCAAGAGAGACTTCTAAGTACTAAATACATGACAGTGTAGAACAAAACTTCTGCAAGCCTCTTAATCTGTGTTTTGGTTTTTTTGTTGTTTGCTGTTTTGGGTTTTTTTAACAGTTGTATTATGTTGCTTTCCTATAATTTTCCAAAATCTACATTTCATTCCCAGGTGAACATACCTTAGTGTTGAAAGAGAAGGGATGAAATTGCCCTCAAGGTTTTTCTTTCATCCACAGAGGCATAGGGGAGTATCAGAACCCATTCCTTTAATCCTCAAATCCTTCTACATTGAGAGTAACTAGCTGAAGCCCACTCGCAGGAAAAGAGAATTACAATAAGACAGGTCTTGTTACCTGTGCTGAAGGCTTAAGCTTATATTGCTTTTACTGTTGAGCAGCTGTATATGAATCTGCAAAACACTTATTATAGGCATTTTTTATGTACTTGACAGAATTGTATAAAAGCAATCAAATGTAGTTTTTAATAAATATTCACTCTCCAGTGGTGACAGCTTTAGTTTATAATAATGCTAAATTTTTTCTTCATACTATGGAAGAATCAATTACAAATACATATTATGTTCCTTGATTGCATCTAAAACTGTAATCAACAGTAATCAACAGTACTAACTTGTGTACAAATAAAAAGACAGAACTGTTTTAAGAAAAGGAAAAAAAAAAACCAACCACCAAGTTTCAGTTACAGCTCCACAATAAGTTTTCACATATTAATTCAAAAGACTATAGTACAGATTTGTACTGGGAGTTTAAAATTATGCCACTAACTATTGTGATGCTTTTACTAAGGGTTGGACTACAGCAGAAGATAAATATGGAGCTGAGGAATAGAGTGACATTACAGAAGTGATACAGGGTGGAAGGCCTGAATAAAAATTCTGGGACAGAATCTGACCTTGACCTTGATGGTTTTGACCATCCTCATCTGAATCAACACTGTTCAATGATTTCCAGTTGTGTAACGTCTTTTGATTCTGTCTGAATCTTTCAAAAATCCTTGCCTATCAAGGAGTTAATTGAAAAAGCTTAAGTTACAGTGCAAAGATTTAATGCTCTAATGAAGTAAGTAATCAGCTGATATCCTAATTGTCTGAAGTATTCATCTACCTAAACATTATGCGAAAGTTCTATTCATTCCCACAATTGTTCATTTTCTCCAAATCTTAGCCACAGTAATAATTCATTTGGAAGAACCTGGAGACAAACATTATTAAAATCACTTGATCCGTTTACTATGCTGTTGAAAAATCAACAGAAGCATTGTTTGATGTAATTTTTTTTTCAGTAGCATGAGTTGGGTTAGGGAATTTTTATAGAGGCGTGACTACATAAGGACATCGAGAAATAAAATCTACAGTAGAAGGAGCAAAAAAAATAAGGAATGTGGTCTGTGTGAATAATTATTTTTATGGTGAGTTGTCTGAAAGAAAAATCTGATCAGATAAGACAAAATTATTTTTCCTCTTCAAATAAATACTAAAAAGGAAAAAAAAACCCCACGACTACTGGATAAAAATTAAAAGCTGATATATGTATTTGAGTGATTCTAAACCTGAACATTCCCATTTCATTTCACATAACTTTGGCAAAGCAAAGAAATGAAAATGAAAAGATAGACTTAGCAAACACCCACTTAACTAGACAGGGGAAGAAACTGCCCCTCAGTTTTTACTCAAGAACACTCAGCTACAGCGTGCATAGCTCAAGTTTAATTTTCTCCGTTGTCGCAGGAGGTATAACTTTCCAGGCAGTACACCTCAGCTGCTAAAGAACTTGTTGAGCTGAGAAAGCTTACTCTTCATCTTTCACTTTCAGGCAGGTCAATGTGGTCTAAAATATTTACAAGATATTTTGATCAGTGACTGGAAGCTAACAAAGTGTTATCCCTTGCTATCTCTTCACTTAAATCCGTTGAGTGACATCCAACACAGATCTTCTGATTCTCTA
>VZTU01012185.1:0-11720 GCA_013400835.1 Zapornia atra
AAGAGCACACTGCTGGCTCATATGAAGTTTATCATCTACCAGAACCCCCAGCTTCTTCTCAGCAGGGCTGTTCTCCAGAAGCTCTTCTCCCAGTCTGTATATATATTTTCCTTTTCTTGCTTGCTTTTCTTTGGCAGTAGTTTGGCATTTTTTTGGGGGTTCCTTTTGCTTTGTGTGTTTGTTTTTTTTTTTAACCTAGCGGTTCCTTTTTTTTTTTTTCTCTTTTTTTCTTCCCAAGTTCATACATTAGCATATGATTTTGGAGCAGTTTGGACAGCTCTTTACCCCATGTTAGAATCTTTTCCTTCTTCCCTGAGAATTGTGGACATCCATGTGAAATTCTTCTGTGCCGCTGATATTTTTATCAGCTGTTTCACATCCAGTTTCCCCTTCTCTTTTTCTCCTCACATGCCTTTTTAACCAGGCCTTTTTAAAACCAGCAAAGATTTATATTACTCTTCTAGATTTCTTTTTTAGTACTTTTTATTTAAATTAAGTCAACGAGTCACGATTACCCAAGCAGGCTCTAATTCACCGTGCTTTGATCAACTCCCCTAGATCAAGATGAGGTCTAACACAAAACTCCCTTGAGCAGTGCACAATGCTTTCTGAGGTAGGGAATTTGTCAGCTGTAATATTAAATAATTCTAGGGATGTTTTAGTCCTGGCAGCAGGAGACATGAAGCATATGCCAGTCAGACAGAAGTTCCTTAAGGGAACATTTTTTTTCTTACACTTCATAGGCAAGTGTTGGTCTTCTCTGGTGTGTCTTCTTATTCTGCATGCTGCTTAGTTTATCAGTGGTGTGGAAATAAAGTCACGTGTGGTTTTCATAGAATGAGAGAAATATAGAACACGTTAGGCTGGAAGGGACCTTTAATGGCCATCTAGTCCAACCCCCCTGCAGTAAGTAGGGACATCTCCACTAGTTCAGGTTGCTCAGAGCCCCATCAAGCCGGACCTTGAATATCTTTCGGGATGAGAACTCCACTACTTCTCTGGGCAATCTGTGCAAGTGATCTACCACCCTCATAGTGAAGAATTTCTGCCTAATATCTAACCTAATTCTCCCCTTTTCTAGTTTAAAACCATTACCCCTTGTCCTATTGCTACATGCCCTCATGAACAGTTCTTCCCCAGCTTTCTTATAGACACCTTTCAGGGATTGGAAGGCTGCTATAAGGTCCCCCCAGAGCCTTCTTTGCTCCAGGCTGAACAACCCCAACTCTCTCATCCTCTCCTCATAGGGGAGGTACTCCAGCCCTTTGATCACTTTTCTGGCCCTCCTCTGGACATGCTCCAACAGGTCCATGTCCTTCTTGTGTTGATGGCTCAATACAAGAGGGTTGTGTTGAGGGCTCAACATGAGAGCTTTGATAGCTCTTGTTTTGTCGCTCTCTATTGAAGAGGTTATAGCCTGGAAAAGTCATGTGCTGAGTATGCACAGGCCTCTCCATGTTTCGATGGTATCCATCCATGTGAGGCGATTAAATTTCTGCCCCCCACTCTTACTTCTGCTCCTCTACTCTGCTACTGTGAGACCCTACCTGGAGTACTGTGTCCAGTTCTGGGCCCCCCAAGATAAGAAGGACATGGAGCTGTTGGAGAAGGTCCAGAGGAAGGCCAGAATGATGATCAGGGGGCTGGAGCACCTCACCTATGAGGACAGGGTGAGAGAGTTGGGGTATTTCAGCCTGGAGAAGAGAAGGCTCTGGAGGGACATTATGGCATCCTTCCAGTACCTGAAGGGGCCCTGTAGGAAAGCTGAGGAGGAAATTTTCACAAAAGCATGCAACAATATGATGAGAGGTAATGGCTATAAACAGTAAGAGGGTAGATTTAGACTAGATATAAGGAAGAAGTTTTTCACTGTAGGGGTGGTGAGGCTCTGGCACAGGTTGCCCAGAGAACTTGTGGATGCTTCCTCACTGGCAGTATTCACATCCAGGCTGGATGCAGATATGAGCAGTCTGGTCTAGTGGGAGATGTCCTTGCCCATAGCAGGTGGGTTGGAACAAGATGATCTCTAAGGTCCCTTCCAACCCAAAGCATTCTATGAGTCTATGTTTCTAATGGGAGAACTGACCTTCACTATAGGCAGCAAACAGATATTGTGAACCTCTGATTGCTCTTTTGAGAGTCTGATGGGTGAAACAGCTCAGCCCTGTTGACACTGATCTACTGAATCAAGCCTTTTTATGAAATTCTTTCCTTTCCTAATAGTCACACGGAGCCGTAATGAAGCTTGCATCCCCAGCTACAACTTTGACTGAAAAGGTCTTGCTTGACTTAGTCATGTCATGCATCAAAAAATTACTCAACTGCTTTAGAATTTCACTTCATTAAGTGAAAAAGTTTGACAGATATCTGCAAAGGAAGGTGGATGTGCTTTCTGCTTTTCCCTGGGGGTAAAATAGCGTGTGGGGTTTGGTTGGAGTATGATAGTGGAGAATTCTGGCAGAATTAATAAAGCAAGCAGCTCTCTGAGGACCATAGGTTCAAACCTCAGGGCAATGCTTCCCATCTCCATAGGGTTTTGAGATGGCTTTATTTTTATTTTGGATTGTTATGCCTCTGTTCAATTCACGATAGGTTTGTCTTAGAGATGAACACATCAAACCTGTGCTTAGAACAGTGTATTAAGACTCATGTGAAGAAATCAGAGTGTTCTGAAGAGATGATGAAACTTATCTCCTTTTTAGGTAGTTAAAAAAAGGTTGTTTAGCTTACAAAATTAAAATGAACATCTGACTGCGTGTTTAAATTAAAGTACAGAGATTCACATGCATGCAAATCCAAAATGTTTGGATTACAAGAGGAACTTGTGTGTGGAGAACTGCTGGAGGAGACCTAAAAATTAAATGCCTGGCAGCTAAACAGGTCTTTTCATTTCAACTTTCAGACTGTTCAGGTTTTGAAAAGTAAAGCCAGGCTTGAGTTTCCAGATCCTGAGTTCTTCAAGTTTAATTTATCTGTGTTGACTTCAGTGACAGAGAGACTAGCTCTACGTGAGCATTTCCTTTTAAATAATGCCCCTTCACAGCAGTATCTGGATGCTTCAGAGTTGTGGAGATAGAGCATGAGGCTTCTTAAAATAGTGAGTAGAGGCGGTGGGGGGAAGAAAAAGCCAACATCTTCTCTGAGGGTCTGTTGTCTGCCTGGGTGTCAGGAGAGTGTAAGATGTCTACACAGGGAAGATTTTTTACCCTGCAAGTTGAAAAGGTAGACTTTGGTTTTGCGTTTGTGTGGGTTTTGAAGTTTTTAATAATTTTTAGACCTTAAATTCTCCAAATTGTTATTTCATAGAATCATGGAATGGTTTGGATTCTACTAGCTCAGTTTGCCCAAAGCCCCATCCAGCATGGCCTTCAACACTTCCATGGAGGAGGCATGTTGAGCTAGAAGAGTTTTCTTTAGATACTTCAGACCCTCTTGGCTCTTGAACCTTTTTTTAAAATTATTATTTTTTAAATTAAGTAGCCACTAAAGGAAATCTGTGCCCACTCTTGCAAACTGCTGAGTGTAAGGCTTAGAATATCTTGTTCTCCTTGTGTTCTCGTTGGGACCAGCAGGGAGAGAAATGCCTTGAGGGTTTATCTGTATTCTCTTTTTTTTTTTTTTTTCTTCTATATTTATAAATATATACACAGCTTGGAAGATGCAAAGAAAAGGGAGGTTTGCAAGAAAGGGAGTGAACTAAATCACTGAATAAAAAAACCCAAAAAACAATACCGTGGAGGAACATGAGCAGAAGCAGGAAGGGTCAGGCTGCCTTAATGAAATTACAACGTTGGAGGTTGTTATTTTAAGAGCTGTTCCATCTCTCCGTGCCTGAGCACCAGTGGCACACTGTTAAATCAGGGAGGCTGAATAGGTTCAGTGTGCTGTGAGACAATATCCTGCTACAGAAGGGATGCCTTAATGGTTAAGGTTAACTCGTACCAGCGGCTGCTGTTATGTTTTGACAGCTAACACACTGTTCCCTGTACTCTTCTCCTACCTAAGGGTTGGAGAACGTCATCAACAGTGTGGCTGCTGTGGGAACGTGATTATTTCCATGGTTTTAATGGTGGCCATTGCATATGGGAGTTACAGCGTTCACCAAGTGCTTAATTAAACTTGCTGCCTTTGCTTTTTGTTTTTTAAGTGAGCGATGGTTTTGAAGAAGTGCACTTGAATTTGGTTGCCATGGCATGTGGCTGAGGTCTAGTACAGCTCCTAGAAAGCACAAGCCTTGACTTTTCATAATGGATGAGATCCTGGGTAGCTGATTACACTCCTCATCTGTCTGAAGTATCTATGGGGAGCAGGATGCTCTCCCAAGTAGAAGGAGATGCCACAATGGGATAAGGAATAACTCTGTGCCTTTCTTAGTGCAGCCAACATGTAGAGACATCTATACCACTGTGATAATACCTTCTTCAAGATAAATGCCATGAAAAGCCTGCAATGCTGGACAAATTTTCTCTGCCATATGCTTGTGGAGGAGTATTTTTCTGAAGCTTTTATGTATGACTGGTAATCATAGATTGGTTTAGAGAGACATTTCTGAAAGTGTGAAGGGAAAGGAAGGGCAGAATACTAATTTGAATTAATTGTAGTGCTTATCAAGTCAACATCCAGTGGAGACCAATTCAATACGTAGTCTCCTCTTTAGCTTTGAGAAAGCAGAATGCTGCATCAAACAACAAATCCAAGGGCATCTTAAAACAAAATAGTGGGATATGCCCCTGACATCTGACATATCTTGTAAATTTTTATCTCATGTGGTGATATGTGAAATGGGTTTGGAAGCAGATCATAGTGTGGGTTGGGATTTGGGGTTTTTGTTTATTTGTTTGTTTTCCCCTTTGAATCTGAAAATACATGAGAGGAGATAGTTCTTGGAGCTGAGACACCCAACACAAATCAAAATGCATGTTTAACACATGCATTGTAATGGAAGGAATTTGTGTTTTAAGATCTCTGCCTTCCTTGTTGGGGACAGGGAGAAGAACAAAGATGTGTAGCCTTGAGAAACAAACCTGAGTCGTGACCTGGGCCTTCATCCTCTGGTTTTAGCCCACTGCCTTCACCTTTTTACCTTTTACACCTAATCCACCAGTTTACCAAGCACTGCTTGGATGCACATCCTGAAACAGAAGGGTTGAATTGCTGATATTGTTGCTTCATGCTTACTGAATCACAGAATTATAGGGGCTGGAAGGTGCCTCTGGATATCATCTAGTCCAACCACCCTGCCAGAGCAGGGCCCACCAGAAGCAGACTGCACAGGGCAGCATCCGGGCAGGGTTTGAATGTCTCCAGAGATGGAGACTCCGCAACCTCACTGGGCAGCCTGTCCCAGTGCTCTGCCACCCTCACAGTCAAGAAGTTCTTCCTCACATTTAGGTGGAACTCCGTGAGTTCCACTTTGTGCCCATTGCCTCTTGTCCTGTCCCTGGGCACCAATGAAAAAAGACTGACCCCATCCTCCTGACCTCCACCCCTCAAGTGTTTATAAACATTGATAAGATTCCCCCTCAGTCTTCTCTAGGTTAAAAAGTCACTAGTCTCTCAGCCAGTCCCCTCATCATCTTTGTAGCCCCCCAGTCTCTCTCTGTCCTTCTTGACCCAGGGAGCCCAACACCACACACAACAGTCCAGATGAGGCCTCACCAAGGGCAAAGTAGAGGGTGAGGAGAACCTCCCTTGACCTGCTCTCCACGCTTTTCTTGATACACCCCTGGATGGTCTTGGCTTTCTTGGCCAACGTGCGCATTGCTAGCTCATGGTTAACATGTCCACAGGTTAGTCACTTCCTTCTCCAAAGGCCCTGCCAGGACCAATAAGATTATTTACAGTTTAAAGAGCTGCTCCACATGCATCAGCTCAATCATCTTCAGGACCACAACAAATATCTGCATGTCATGTATATATAAACTGTTTCTTCTTGGGGAGCTGAGGTCTGGTAGTCTGGATGTTGGAAAATGGAGCAAACATTTTCAGGAGCAGAAAACTGAGAACGTTTTGGGTGATTTTAAATGAAAAACCAGACACTTTTCCCTTATGACACATGATGAAGTATCTTTTGGTGTCTAGAGACAAAACTGTCATGGGACTAGGTTGTTAATTTGTTACATGAACAATGGTGATATCAGCCTGTGCTCATCTGAACTAAGTTTATTTTAATGACAAAGTCTTGAACCTGGAATTCAGGGAACAACTTTGGTCTAAATTAAGCAAAGAGACAATATTACTTTTCACAGAATTTTAAAATCAACATTGATTAATTGGAGTCACTTGCAGTAATTACAGCTGAGTTTAAAGTCTACTCTGGGTGTTGGGATTTTTTTTCTTAAATAAGTATATTATATCTTCTGTGAGGATTTAAAAAAAAAAAGGAAAAAGAAAAGACAGGTGGACAGCCTTTGGTTTCCACCTCATCAAAAAGAAACGTAAGTTTTGGTGACAGAAGAGCTGTAAATATTTTATAGAATTCAGCCAGGAATCCATCTGGACCAGATTTCTTTTTTTAGCCTTTCGTTCTTTTATAGTTTTCTTTAATTTTGACTGCAGAGAGCAGCCATCTCAACTTTTTGAATGGAGTGTTTGAAAATGGATTTCAAAATGCTTCCTGCAAAATAATAGCTTGGTAGAGGCTATAATTTCCCTCTCTACTCTGCTCTGGTCAGGCCCCACCTGGAGTATTGTGTCCAGTTCTGGGCTCCCTGGTATAAAACAGACAGGGATCTCCTAGACAGAGTCCAGAGGAGGCTATGGAGATGATTAAAGGCCTGGAGCATCTCCCCTATGAGGAAAGGCTGAGTGAGCTGGGGCTGTTCAGCCTTGAGTAAAGAAGGCTAAGGGGGGACCTTATTAATGTTTATAAATATATGAAGTGTGGGACACAAGGGGAAATAGCCAGCTTCTTCTCAGTGGTCTGTGGGGACAGGACAGGGGGCAGTGGCCTCAAGTTGGAGCACAGGAAGTTCTGCACCAATATGTGTAAGAACTTTTTTGCCAGTGAGGGTGACAGAGCCCTGGGACAGGCTGCTCAGGGGGTGTGGAGTCTCCTTCTCTGGACATATTCAAGACACATCTGGACGCCGATCTGTGCGACCTGTCCTACGGACCCTGCTTTGGCAGGGGGTTTGGACCTGATGATCTCTTGAGGTCCCTTCCAACCCCTATGATTCTCTAATTCTGTGATGTGTTTCCTTAGAGCAATTTAAAGTGGGACTACCCATCCCTGCTGGAGCTTGCACATACTTGCTTTTACAATGAAACAATTTATCTGAAGCATCTGTAAAATGTACAGTGCCTGGCAAAATTTAATTGATGCAGATGTTTATGATATTTAGTTGGAATAGCAACAGTATCTTTGGATTTTTATGAGCATGTAATCATTAGAGGCCAGATTCTCATACATACCTTTCATGCATAACAAATTCAATCCTTGGATTAAGGCAGCAGGAAAAGGGAGTCACAGTTCAATTTGACTATTTCTCATGTCAACATGGAACGAACCCATTAGACACAACTCTATGCACCCTCCCTGTGCTCCCATGAACTTAATTGCCTGAATTGTTTGGGGTTTCTTATTTGGCCTTATGCTATTTTGGTTATGCTCCAGTTGCAGTGTTTTAATTTCTTTCCTTGTAATGTAGTGAGATTGGGTTTTGATTTGAAAGGTACAATGGATAAGCTTTTCCAACTTCTTTACATTTAAAGCCAGAGTTTTCATCTTTGCATAGCTGACTTGTCTTTTAAGGTTTACTTTTTCAAGTGAAATATTACTTAATCAAGTTATTCACCAAGGGAAATATAAATTCTGTAGAATAAGAGCCATGAACCCATTTGGGGGGGTTGGACCCCATGATCTATTGAGCTCCCTTCCAACCCCTACGATTCTGTGATATGATTCTGTGAATGTGTGAGCAGTGGTTCTGGAAACTAAGAGGTGTCCTTGGACTATCTGTGCAGGTCTTTATGTGCTTTAGAACTCACCAGGCATTCTGGTAGTTTCCCTTGAATTCTTCTAAGAGATCTCCAAAGTGGTGCAATTCTTCAGAGGAGGTGGGAAGTGATGTGGACCTTTGTGCTCCTTGGGAAGATTCATGTTGCAGAGCTGTGCCCTATGGCTGTGATCAGTTCAGCCAAAGATTTTTGCCTGGTCTGAAGCTATGTAAAACTCATACAGTCTCCAGATCCTTTCTCTTGCTTTCAGGAGTTTGGACATTCCTGTGGTTGATTTACAAAGGGAGGAAAATGGTCAAACCTATTAGAGATCTCCTAGATCCTTCACTGAGGCCAGAGGGGAAACAAAACCAAAAACTTCTGAAAAGGATGGAAACTCCTCCAACATTCATCCAATTTGTTTTTGCACAGAGCTTCTTTTGTTGCCTTTGTCATGGGGTTTCTGATTTATTTTTTTGTGGGTTGGTTGGGTTTGGTTGGTTGGTTGGTTGGTTGATTGGGTTTTTTAATAGGGGATAGGTAGATGTCTAATCTCCTTTTTTGAACATTCACTTCGCATTCATTTCTTTTTTGAACATTCACTTCACAAGCTATTCCTTGCTTTTCACCTCATCCTTGAGTTTCCAGTTTCATTTTCCAGTCAGAACCCTTGTCTGTGGCACTGGAATTTTGCAGCTGTATTTTCTGTGGATTATTTTCTGTCTGTAGAGGTTTGGATACCTTCCCAAAGCTTTGAATGTAACACAAGCAAACGGTGAAATAGAACATTTGAAGTACAAGTTCTTTTGGTCCCTGTCCCAACTCCATTATGGAGTCTCCTTCATTTTATGTTTTATTTATTTCAGTTTCAGAACGATGCTTTCTTCAGGCTGAAAAAGTTTGTGAAATAAAAGATGTAAGTTGAAAACTGCCTGCATGCATACAAAGAGTGAGAGGAAACGATTCTCCTGAAATGAGAAGACTATCCTTTACGTAGAATCAACCCAATAAAAAACAAAACAAAACCCCCACAATAAAAAAAATGGGGCCAGTGAGATTAGACAAGCTTGAATAGAGAATTAAAAAAGACAAATCTCGTGTGGGAGTATTTATTTCTATTCAATATTGCAGTTCTGTGTAACGATGTTGTAACGGGAATGCCTGTGTGATGAAAGTGCTGCTGGCGTTACCGTCACGAGATGAGAGCAGATGCATCAGAACAGGGTCGGTCCCTCACCTCACCTTATTTGGGACCTAAAACTTTTTATACCTTATAAGCATCTTGAGCAACTGTACATCATCATGGCACTGTTTCTGTTAAGAGCAGTAAAATGAAGCAAAACAGAGATGCGACTTTACAGAATCACAGAATCGTAGGGGTTGGAAGGGGCCTCCTGAGATCATCAGGTCCAACCCTCCTGCCAAAGCAGGGTCCCTAGGACAGATCACACAGGTCGGTGTCCAGATGGGTCTTGAATATCTCCAGAGAAGGAGACTCCACACCCCTCTGGGCAGCCTGTCCCAGGGCTCTGTCACCCTCACTGGGAAAAAGTTCTTCCATATATTGGTATGGAACTTCCTGAACTCCAACTTGAAGCCATTGCCCCTTGTCCTGTCTCCACAGACCACTGAGAAGAGGCTGACCATTTCCCCCTGTGTCCCAGACTTGAGATACTTATAAACATTGATCAGATCCCCTCTCAGTCTTCCTTTCTCAAGGCTAAACAGCCCCAGTTCATTCAGCTTTTCTTCCTTGGGGAGATGCTCCAGGCCTTTAATCATCTTCCTAGCCCTCCACTGGACTCTCTCCAGGAGATCCCTGTCTTTTTTATATCCAGGAGCCCAGAACTGGACATCTTTAGCATACTTATCATCAGATGTGAACTTAGCATCTGAAATTCCTTTTTGCATGTACCCAACTTTAGTCTCCAAGGACCATTTACTTTCATAAAGGCCCGGGTGGATTTAGATTTGAGCCTGCCCGAACATAGAAGGTTGCTCAGCCACCATCTCTTGGTGCCTGATTTACCCTGTTGATGATCTTGCTCTCTTCTTTTTATTCAGCATTTCTTTTTACTTTTGAGTGATAGACATCTGGTGATTCTTGGTAGTATGGTTATATGTCTCTTAGGGTTAAATCTAACCTAATTTATACTGAGTTGGCATGGAGGGCATGCTCACCGTGGTCATAGGAAGAGGCAAGACAGAGCAGCTGACCAAAAGAGGTGGATTTCAAGTATCCTGGAAGTTCTTCATCTATTTGTGCTTACCTCAAGGATTTTCTTCTGATATTTTCCTGTGAAGAGACAAACTGGGTACGGACAGAGATGTGTCTATGCAAAGCAGACCAAATCCTGTCCTGATATGTGATTAATTATGAAGAGCAGGAGAACAGGGCAGAGCCAGGATTCTCCCAGTGTTTCCCATGTTCTCCAAGTCAGAGGTGGTACATTTAATATCGTATGATGGGCTTTTTTCCTTCTTCTTCGTCTTTGTCATCTTCACTGTCTTCTTTTCATAGTCCTGTTCCAATTTTAAGTATGTGTAGGATTTTAGCATACCCAGCAGCCTGTGACATTGGGTTCTTGCTTACCTAGACTTTACATGGAGGAATATCTCCTTTCTTTCATTCCTGTCTCCTCCTGGATTTGCTTCATTCCATCCTAGTTCTTGCACCAGGAAAGATGGGGTGGTTTGCCTTTTCCAGGTGACTCGGGACTTCCTGAGGTGTTATTTTATGTTTTTTTTCCCCCACCCTTCTACTGCAGTAAAAGGAAACTTGTAGAATTAGATAAAGTTGAGAAAATGGAAGTGAAAATTAGAAATTTAAGGGTAAAATTTATTTATTTAATCTGTTGTATCTTTATCCTTCCCAGGAGCTACCATTTTCCATTCTCTTTACTGAAAATGTGAATACCTCCTTTGTATTTGGGCATGTTCTCTGGGCTTCATTGCTTGTACTGACTCAAGTCAGTCTCTCCCTATACTCAACTCTGGTGAGGCCACACCTCAAGTACTGTGTTCAGTTTTGGGCCCCTCACTACAAGAAAGACATCAAGGCCCTGGAGCGTGTCCAGAGAAGGGCAAGGAAGCAGGTGAAGTGTCTGGAACACAAGTCTTATGAAGAGCAGCTCAGGGAACTGGAACTGTTTAGTCTGGAGAAGTTGAGGCTCAGGGGAGACCTTCTTGTTCTCTACAGCTACCTGAAAAGAAGTTGTGGTGAGCTGGGGGTTTGCCTTTTCTCACAGATAAGTCATAGGACAAGAGGAAATGGCTGCAAGTTGCACCAGAGGAAATTCAGTTTAGAAATGAGGAGAAATTTCTTCTCAGAAATAGTGGTTGGATATTGGAACGGGTTGCCCAGGGAGGTGGTGGAGTCACTGTCCCTTGGTGAAGGAAAGGTTGGATGAGGCACTTAGAGACATGGTTTAGTTAGTAATATAGGCGGTAGGGGGATGATATTGGAGGTCTTTTTCAACCTTAATGATTCTAAGTCTCTACCAGTAGCCGGGGGCACTCAGATACCTTGTGCACACACTGAGATTTAGGTGCCTGAATTTGGAGCCAGTTCCCATCCTTCTGCCACTCCAGAACGATGTGCATCACCAGTCAGGTCTTCTAGCCGTGCAGGTGCCCCACAGGGCATTTCAGATGTTCCTTGGCACCTATATTTAGACAATTGCATCCCACGTTGTGTTCTTGGTCGTCATCAGGCTCTTATACATGGCTCGTTGTACCCAAGAGAAACCTGATTATTTTTTTTTGGCGGGGGGGGGGGGGGG
>VZTU01012185.1:11731-35581 GCA_013400835.1 Zapornia atra
GGGGGGAGGAAAATTGCAGCCTGTATTCTTAAGGGCAACATTGTGCTTACATGCAGGGTTTGATAGTCAGCTGTTTCACTTTGGCTTGTTCAGGGCTTGGCATTCTTCTTGCATGAGTCATGTGCTGAAGCGAAGCTGCTTCTTCTCCTTGATATTTGCACTTGATTCCCTTTGGTGCCATCCTGTGCTACATGAGCTTAGCAGCAGGAAGGAGGAGTCCCAAAGTGTGCAGTGAACAATACCAATGCTGGGGAATGTGCTGAAAAAAAGGCTTTTGATGGTCTCTGGTTCATAACCAGTTGGAACTGTGTCACAGTAGAACTGGCCGATACTCGGCATGATGGTAGATGTACCCCAAAATACCTGTCATTATGGTGAAAAAGAGCTGGCAAGGTGATGAGTTTAGCTCCCTGCATGCTGTTAACTGTCTCTGCCATCTCCTTGGCAAATGCTTTCTGAGCAGAGCTGGTCTGGAGAAGACAAGCTCCTTTGGCAGCACGTAGTTACACATCCACCTTTGTGTGTGCGTTCTTGTACAGAATCACAGAATCATAGGGGTTGGAAGGGAGCTCCAGAGATCATCGGGTCCAACCCCCCTGCCAAAGCAGCTCCCTAGCTCATATTGTACAGGTAGGTGTCCAGACAGGCCTTGAATATCTCCAGAGAAGGAGACTCCACACTCCCCTGGGCAGCCTGTCCCAGGGCTCTGTCACCCTCACTTTGAAAAATTTCCTCTGCATGTTGGTGCAGAACTTCCTATGCTTCAACTTGAAACCACTGGGGGCCTGTAAGCCTTCAAACGTGGCAAAATTATGTTTCTCCTACTTTGTTAAGCCTGCTGCTTGCCTTCCGTGCTCTTCTGCAGGCAGGAGATGTGGCAAGAGGCCCCTCTCCATCGTGGAGAGCCTCCCCATCCCTGCTGATTGGGAGGTGCTTGTTAGCGTGTTTTCCTAGAATTTAGGGAAATCTGTTGCTGTGTTTGTCTTCAGTATCCCTCTGATGAATGTCTGTGGGTTAAAAACATCTCTGTTCTTTGTTCCTCTCTGGTGTATGATACTGAATTGTCATCCTGTTGCCTTTTTACAGGCAACCCCAGGAATTCCATGCCTGCCTCTGACTTGTAAAAGCTTTTTATTCTTTCATAGCTTTCATATGGGAAGGGGAATAAAAAAACAAACCAACAGCCAAGATGCTCACCCTGCCTTCAAACTTAGGGAGATCATGTTTAGAAATACAGAAGGTCCTTCTAGGAAGAGCAGATTGGTGTGATGCTTGAAATAATTAAAGGATCGACCACGTTCTCCATGAGTGAGGGGTCTTGGCCAAGGCGGGTGAATTGGAAAATTGAACATGCTTTTTATATCTCCCCAGTGTGTACAGTGGCTCAGCGTAGGTGCAGAGAAGTTTTTTCCTCAGCAAATTCACTTTAATTTATCAGGAGAATTGGCTCCCAGCCACTGCTGACTCCAGGTTGTGATTCATGATGAGTGAATGCAGGAGCTAATGCGATGCCAACAATCTTTCTGTATTGTCATTGTTGAAGCACATGTATTTTCTGCTACTTTCTCTCCCAGGGTGGCTTTGGCATTTGTTGGGAAGTTTTTAGTAGTCTTGTGTGCAGATCCATAGTTGGAGTAACCATAGAAGCACAATGCTCAGAGCAAGGAATAGAAATGTCAAGAAGAACATTTGCCAGCAGAGACTGGTGGTGGGCACAAGTTGGTCCTCCTTGTCTATTCATGAGCAAGATTATATAGTTTAGAAGAAGGCAATGAATACTTTCTTGGATGCTGTAGTCCTAAGATGTTTCACATGGGTGTATAAGTAAAAGTGGCCACTGTGGTTTTTTTGATCTATTCTTGGGGGAGGGCAAGGACTAATGATTTCATAGTTAGGTGATAGTAATGTAGTAGTTGGCTCCATGCCCATGTTCCAGCGAGTCACTGCTTGGGATTGGGTTGGATTAGTTTACCCTCTCTATATCCTTGAAATATTTGCAGATATCTATATTTGTCACCTTGGTTGTGTGGGTTTGTGGCTCCCTCTTTCTGTGTTTTCTAAGGTGGCTTTTGTTTGCTTGGCATTCTGGAGATGCTCCAAGATGCTCTTTGGCTCTGGCCAAGACACATCATCTCGGGTTGGTGGTTGACTTGGGCTGTCCATGTTCACATTCAGTTTTTAAGCACATTTCATTTTGCCTTCCTGAGTGCTGACCTCTGCCTGGAAAGAAACATGGAAAATCCTGCACAGCATCTCTTTGGTTTTCTTTCAGTTCTCACTTAAAAACACCCAAGCAAAACCACCACCAAAAGCCCCAAGCAGAAAACAAGTTCCCCCAACCTTTTTGTCCC
Organism: Zapornia atra; assembly: GCA_013400835.1. Taxonomy (NCBI): domain Eukaryota; kingdom Metazoa; phylum Chordata; class Aves; order Gruiformes; family Rallidae; genus Zapornia; species Zapornia atra. The sequence continues at coordinate 14,083 of VZTU01012185.1, forward strand.
CTTGATGTTAGTCTTCAGAGACTGCTATCCATCATATGTCCAATGTGATACCTTTTTTTAAAGTCTCTTCTCTCTCTCCATCCATCTATTGAATTGATTTACACCATGTTTAACTGACTTCTGTAGTCTCCCATGGTCTTGGTAACCAACCTGAAATGCAGATACCAAGTTGTTTACTGTTTTTTGATGAACTGCTCCCAAAGTTAGAAGTAGATTCTTGAATTTCCCACTGTGGGTTGTGTCTCTTCGCTAGACCATGCTGTTCTCATTTAGCCTTCTGCAGGTTTATTTATAATATGTCTACTGGTGAATATTTGTGTAGATGAGAACTTATGCTGATGTATATTCTGGTCTTGTGCATTGAATAGCAATATTTCTGCTTGGGTATGGTGGGTTGACCCTGGCTGGAGGCCAGGTGCCCATCAAAGCCACTCTATCGCTCCCCTCCTCAGCTGGATAGGGGAGAAAAAATATTACAAAAAGCTCCTGGGTCAAGATAAGGACAGGGAGATCACTCAGCAATTACTGTCATGGGCAAAACAGCCTTGACTTGGGGAAATTAATTTAATTTATAGCCAATCAAATCAGAGCTGAGCAATGAGAAATAAATCTGAATCTTAAAAATACCTCCCCCCCTTTCTTCTTCCTGGGCTTAACTTTACTCCTGATTTCTCTGCTTCCCCACCACCATCCCTTGAGTGGCACAGGGGGATCGGGAATGGTGGTTGGGGTCAACTCATCACACGTTGTCTCTGCTGCTCCTTTCTCCTCAGGGGAAGACTCCTCACACTCTTCCCCTGCTCCAGTGTGCAGTCCCTCCCATGGGAGACAGTCCTCCACAATCTTCTATGTAACACCTTTCCTCAGGGCTTCAGTTCTTTACAAACTGCCCCGGTGTGGGTTGCTCCCATGGGGTGCAGTCCTTCTGAACCAGACTGCTCAAGCATGGATCCTGCACAGCACCTGCAGAAGTCCTGCCAGCAAACCTGCTCCTGTGTGGGCTCCTCTCTCCATGGGTCCACAGGTCCTGCCAGGAGCCTGCTCCAGCTTGGGCTTCTCATAGAGTCACAGTCTCTTTCAGATATCCACCTGTTCTGGTGTGGAGCATAGGCTGCAGGTGGATATCTAGTGCACGTGCCTGTAAGAAAGCTGGGGAAGAGCTGTTCATGAGGGCATGTAGCAATAGGACAAGGGGTAATGGTTTTAAACTAGAAAAAGGGAGATTTAGGTTGGGTATTAGGCAGAAATTCTTCCCTATGAGGGTGGTGGATCACTGGCACAGGTTGCCCAGAGAGGTAGTGGAGTCCCCATCCCTGGAGATATCTAAGGTCAGGCTTGATAGGGCTCTGAGCAACCTGATCTAGTGAAGATGTCCCTGCTTACTGCAGGGGGGTTGGACTAGATGACCTTTAAAGGTTCCTTCCAACCTTACACATTCTATGATTCTATGATTTTACTCCACCATCGACCTCCATGGGCTGCAGGGGGAGAGCCTGCCTTACCATGGTCTTCACAAGCTGCGTGGGAATCTCTGCTCTGGTCCCTGGAGCACTTCTTCCCTCCTTCACTGATCTTGGTGTCTGCAGAGGTTTTTTTATCTTGCACTTTCTCACTCCTCTCTGGCTGCAATTTTTCTTGCACTGTAACTGTTCCCCCTTCTTAACTATGTTATCCCACAGTCACTACCACCATTACTGATGGGCTTGGCCTTGGCAGGTCCATCTTGGAGCCAGCTGGTATTGGCTCTATCAGACATGGGGGAAGCTTCTGACAGTTTCTCACAGAACCTACCCTTGTTGTCCCCTGCTACTGAAACCTTCCCACACAAACCCAATACATTGGGGAAGTGGTACATAGGCAACAAGCATTGTTGGGTTCTGAGGAAAGAGGATCCTGGGATTTAGGAATCTATTACTTATTTAATTCATGGGTCCCATTTTACCCTGCATCACCTTCACCTAAGACATCCCAGGGCTGTCAATCAAGGTGTTCCCATGAACTCAAATTTGGCTGCCATCCTCAGTTGTATTTTTCCTTCTTCATTTGAAATCCAATATAAATTTATAAATGCTATTTCGAATTTTGTTAAGCTGACCTAGTGTGTTGCACTTGGTCTTTGTCCATTCGTGCGTGGGCATCTTTTATAATTAATAAGTTTGCTCTAACTTCACAGTAACAAACTAGACCCTGGTTCCTTCTTCTCCATGTTCCTCCTCATTGTTTTTTTCATGGGGTTTTTTCTACAGCAAATAGTCATTAATATTCATGTTTTGTAACCAGTGAAAAGACAGATGAAACCTGAATTCTGAATTGACTGGAAATCTAATTTTGCTGTTCACTGAAATATGTAATATGTATGTGTTTGTCTAGCATATGGAGAGATTAAGACCGTTCTACAGGCAAGGTTCACAGAAAGTAGACAATGTGGCACAAACCAGAAGAAAGCAATACAGGGAAAGAATGAGAGAGAAAAAGAAAACTCTTGGTGGATGAGAACAGACAGTGTTTAGGAGAATTCATATGAGGGAAATTTAGGCTTGAATCAGTACAGGCTGGGGGTGACCTGCTGGAGAAGAGCTCTGCAGAGAAGGCCCTGGGAGTCCTGGTAGATGACAGGTTGGCCATGAGCCAGCAGTGTGCCCTGGGGGCTGAGAGGGCCAGTGGGATCCTGGGGGGCATCAAGAGGAGTGTGACCAGCAAGTTAAAGGAGGTGATCCTCCCCCTCTACTCTGCCCTGGTCAGGCCCCACCTGGAGTACTGTGTCCAGTTCTGGGCTCCCTGGTATAAAAAAGCCAGGGATCTCCTGGAGAGAGTCCAGAGGATCTACGGAGATGATGAAGGGCCTGGAGCATCTCCCCTGTGAGGAAAGGCTGAGTGAGGTGGGGCTGTTCAGCCTGGAGAAAAGAAGACTAAAGGGGGACCTTATCAATGTTTATAAATATTTTAAGTATGGAACACAAGGGAAATAGCCAGCCTCTTCTCAGTGTCTGTGGGGACAGGACAAGGGGTGATGGCTCCAAGTTGGAGCACAGGAAGTTCTGCACCAATATGCGGAAGAACTTCTTCATGGTGAGGGTGACAGAGCCCTGGGACAGGCTGCCCAGGGGGGGGTGGAGTCTCCTTCTCTGGAGATATTCAAGACCCGTCTGGACGCTGACCTGTGTGACCTGTCATAGGGACCCTGCTTTGGCAGGGGGGTTGGACCCGATGATCTCTGGAGGTCCCTTCGAACCCCTACGATTCTGTGATTCTATGATCTCTTGCCTGAGCCAGATAAAAGTGTTGTTTAAGTGTTATATTAATGTCAGGGTTTTTTTAAAATAAATAAATAGGAAAGGTGACATCACACCTCGATCAAACTGAGCTAACGGTGACCTGGCAGTAAGTCATCTGAGCACTGCCATCCATATAGCCTGGAAGTGAATAGCAGGAAATGCTACATACAACCCAGTGGCTGCAGACTCCAAAACATCTTCGGTCTCCCAAAGACAGTCTTCCTTCTCTTCTCTTGTACTAAATACCTCAGTATCAAGGAAGCCTGATTGCTTCTCCAGGTAAAAAGATGTTTGTGTCCTGAGGGTTGACCTTGCTAGTGCAATCACTTCATCATTTATCACGCTCAGCTGTTGCTTTTGGGAACCAAACTGTTTCAGTGTGTGCTACCTTGTGCTTTGAAGATGGAAAGCATCCATCTTTCCATGGCATTTGTGATCCTTTTGATTGAAGACTTTTTCTAGCAGTTTCAAATAACTACTTGTGCTCTCAAGGAGTTTATACAGCTTAAACGGGGGGTCTGTGCATCTGAGATTCCTTAAACAAAATACATCTAGTCCTTATCGCTGGCATTTGCCTAAGGCAAACTTGTCTCTGGTGCCACTCTAGCAGGATTTGAAGATTGTCTTCAGTTCTTTTGTGAGAAGACATGCAGTCAGGTCGGTGTGGAAGAAAAGTCTATGTATTGAAGCGGCAGCTGGGGCTGACATGAAAGGAGCACAACAGACTTCCAGATTGCTTGCCTTACCTCTGTTCTTTGTGTCTGATATTCAGGCATTTGTGTAATGTGAAATGTGTACAGATGACTTGATTTCTTTCCCATTTCTCTTCCTGATGGTTTCCTTCTTTATGTTGCATGAGAGTTTATAAGATCTAATGCCCTCTAATGTCAATAGGAAGTCTTAGGTGAAACCTTCATGAGCTTGGTGGGGATGGAGGTGCCTTGTGATTGGCAAGAAAGGGTCTGGTGTACCTGATGGGTGCTGTTAGCTGTAAATCTTTGGAATGCCTGATGGGGGAAAAGCTTAGGCAGAAACTCTTCCTGTTGGGCTTGTGTAGTGTTGCTGAGCTGGTGGGAAAATGAGCTTAAGTGAAGGTTGCAATCAAGAGAGCTGAGACCAGCCAGTGCTCTTATTGTCATCCCAATTACAAGCACAGTGAACCAACATACTCTATTTGTGGCTCAATATATATCTTCATAAAATGTCATGGTTGTCTTCCTCTGCTATCTCTGACATTGCAGCCTGCCCTGATAGTATCTGTTTCTGAGATGAACTGCCATGCTCCTGGAGACATCTGAGATGGCACCTGTACCACAGAAAGAGAAACTAAATCAGGTAGAGAGTGATTGGATGCTTTCTTGAAACAAGGCTTTGATGAGGAAGAATGCAGAAAGACACTTTTCCTCATTGTTTCTTAGCACATCTCCAGAATAGCAGAAGCAGCTCATTTCTGAGATAATCCAGGCTGGTTTTACTTTGCACCTACTCCACAATGCCTTAAGGCTGTGGGCGTTTGCTTCGCTCTGTAGTACACTTCATCTGGAGGAGGGTAGACAAGAGCATGCTTCAGTGTGTTGAATCAGTTTGTTTACAGTCATAAGTGACGTTGTGCCTGTCAAGTACTACATATGTGTCTTTAGAAGGTTCTGGAAGCCAATTGAATTTGTACAAGGTCTTATTATAGATGGAACATCCTGGGATATTATTGTTGTTGTTGCCATATTTTGTGCCATGTCCACCTAGGCTAGACAGTATGTTTCTTAGGCCATGGGGAGAGAGATGACTTTGCTCTCCCAAGGACCTTCCATCAGCATTAAAACTTACCTAGGAAGCAAAGATGGAGGAAATACGTGTATTGCTGTATTCTTGGGTCTGCTGCATGCAGGGCATTGCTGCTGGACCACTCTCCTGTCATGCACTTTTTCAGCTCCTGAGCGGTGCTTCCTCGCCTTGCCTGCCCAAAGCTACCTGAGAAGAAGATGTTAATATTACAAACATTACGACAGACCCAGAGGAGCTTAAATTACCTCAAAGGCAAAGATGGAAAAAGAAAAAAAAAGCCATCCCCTACAGCTATTCTGATTGACCTTTGACAGTCATGTTATGAGGCTCAGCGAGTGCTCGGGGATTTGTGTAATTACACCAACTCAATGTTAAAACCATTGATTAAAAAAAAAAAAGGGAAAAAAAGTGCTTCAGCAGCATAAATTCATTACAGTTCATAAATTCAGCCTCTCTGAGAAAGAGGAAAGGGGCGTTGTTTTTTTTTTCCAGGTGAACAGCATAAAGTTTTATTGAGATTAAGTTTTAATTGTCATGGTTTAACCTCAGCTAGCAACTAAGCCTCATGCAGCCGCTCATTCACTCCCCCCTTGGCAGGATGGGGGAGAGAATTGGAAGAGTGCCCCTGTACTGGGCATTGGTGAGGCTGCACCTCGAGTGCTGTGCCCAGTTCTGGGCCCCTCACTACAAGAAGGACATTGAGGTCCTTGAGCAAGTCCAGAGAAGAGCAACGAAATATCTGAAGCATGTTTTTGTCTCGTGATCTGATTGATAACAACTCTTAATCCTTAGTGTTAATTTTGAATAGAATGAAGGAGCTGGAGGGCAAATCATATGAAAAATGGCTGAGGGAGCTGGGGATGTTCAGCCTGGAGAAGAGGAGGCTGAGGGGAGACCTTATCACCACCTACAACTACCTGAAGGGAGGTTGTAGAGAGGTGGGTGATGGTCTCTTCAGCTAGGTGACAGATGATAGGACAAGGGGAAATGGCCTCAAGATATGACAGGGCAGGTTTAGATTAGATATTAGAAAAAAAAAAAAAAANAAAAAAAAAAAATTACTGAAAGAGTTGTCGGGGCCTGGACCAGGCTGCCCAGGGAGGGGGTTGAGTCACCATCCCTGGATGTGTTCAAAAAAAGGGTAGATGAGGGAGGTACTTAGGGATATGGTTTAGCATAGGACAGGAATGATTGGACTGGATGATCTTAAAGGTCTTTTCCAACCTTGTGTGGTTCTGAGAAAAAGGGAGAAAACTTGTGGCTTGAGATTAAAAAAAACCCCGGAGTTTAATAGGTAAAGCAAATGCTCTGTGCAAAAGCAAAGGAAAAATGAGGAATTCATTCCCCACTTCCCATGGGCAGGCAGGTGTTCAGCCGTCCCCAGGACAGCAGGGCTCCATCACGTGTAACAGTGACTTGGGAATACAAATGCCATATCTCTAAATGTCTCCTCCTTCCTTCTTCTTCCACAGCTCTATATACTGAGCATGATGTCATACAGTATGGAATATCCCTTTGATCAGTGAGGGTCAGCTGTCCCAGCTGTTTCCCCTTCCAATGCCTTGTGCACCCCCAGTCTACTTGCTGGTGGGGTGGTATGAGAAGCAGAAAAGACCTTGGCTCTGTGTAAGCACTGCTCAGCAGAACTACAACATCCCTGTGTTACCAACACTGTTTCCAGCACAAATCCAAAAAACATATCAGCTACTGTGAAGAAGATTAACTCCATGCCAGCCAAAACCAGCATATGAATAATTGAGAAACCTCTGAGAAGAGGTGCTAGAAAGTTGCACACCTGTGACACGAGTGACAAAGTCTGGGCAACAAACTGTTAAAGGGTGTTTGGAAAAGCAGCATGCTTTGCAAAGATGCCCTTTCATCTCAGAGCTTAACAAAACTTCCATATTAATCGAGTTAATTATGAAAAAAAGGAGGGCTCTGTATCTATCTATTTTACAGGCAGGGAATCACAGAATCACAGAATCGTAGGGGTTGGAAGGGACCTTCAAGAGATCATCGGGTCCAACCCCCTGCCAAAGCAGGTTCCCTAGGACATATTGCACAGATAGACGTCCAGATGGGTCCGGAATATCTCCAGAGAAGGAGACTCCACAACCCTGTTCCAGGGCTCTGTCACCCTCACCATGAAGAAGTTCTTAGTGCAGAACTTCCTATGCTCCAACTTGAAGCCATTACCCTTTGTCCTGTCCCCACAGACGATTGAAAAGAGGCTGGCCATTTCCCCCTGTGTCCCACAGTTGAGATATTTATAACCATTGATCAGATCTCCTCTTAGTCATCTTTTTTCAGGGCTGAACATCCTCAGTTCATTCAGCCTTTCCTCACAGGGGAGATGCTCCAGGCCCTTAATCATCTTCGTAGCCTCCACTGGACTCTCTCCAGGAGAAACAAGCAGCTTTATAGAATACGAGGAAATGCTGAGTATTTTTCTTGTGACTTGTGTGTGGTGGTAAAGAAGTCTCCTAGTGAGAAATGAGAGGGTCAATCTGTTTAGTTCATCTGAGGGGAGGTTAAGAGGCAACAGAGGCATCAAACAGCAAAGTTCAAGAAGTGAGAAGACACAGCTCTCCTAACGGAGTGACTGGGACTGGTTCTTCATTAACTGGAGCCTCAGAAAGTCTCTTATGGAAAGAGGTGACCTTATCTGACCAGAGGCTGTAAGGGTTGATGCATAAAGATGATTTATTTGAAATGATCTGCTCTCTCTTTATGAAGAAGGCCAGGCTGGTTGGTACATGGATTTTATCTGGGTTAAAAACCTCTGAAAAATGTATCTCTAGCTGGTCAGTCAGAAATGGAGGTGTGGTCATTCCTAATCACTTCTGAAGGCCCCAGTGAAGGAACTTCTCCAGTGATGGTAGAGCTGGGAATAAAGTACAAAAGGGCCATTGCTCTCACCACCCCCTGCATTCATTAATTGGCAATTACCCAAACTGTGATTTTATTTTTTAGAGCTGAACAGTAATCAGAAGCAGTCTGCTTTGTGGTAGCAGAGCCATTCCCCTGGCAGAAGAAATCCTGGTGAGGAGCCCAGCAGTACCACAGCTTCCTGTGAAATTCAGGGCATGGAATTTACCCGGGCTTCAGCTGGTTGTTAGTCTGCCAGAAGGTCCCTCTGAATCCATAGCCAAATTCCTGATCCTTTTCCCTGAGGAATCTGTAGGACCTTCCTATGTTGTGGTAGATCTGTCCTGAATGCTCAGTCTGGGATGCATGCAAGTGCAAGACTGGAAGTCTTTTAGTGGTTATGGGGCTGTAGGACTTGATGATCCTGAAGGTCTTTTCCAGCCTTGATGATTCTATGGTTCACAGTTGTTTATGAGTCTGGAAGTTCTATTTCTTCTAATAATAGATTACATAGCCCGTGTGACCCCTACCTCCCATCCCATATCAGCCCTCACCTGCACTTTGATGATGTGACAGGTTGGATTCCAAGGAAGGACTGCAGTTTCTCTATTTCAACTGCCAGAGATTTCTTGGAGAGGTTGTGTGGTTTCCATCCTTGGAGATTCTTAAAACCCAACTGCACACAATCCTAGGCAAACTGCTCTAGTTGATCTTGCTTTGAGCATGGGTCGTTGGCCTAGATGGTCTCTTCAACTGCTCTGTCATTTTGCCCATTTCTCCAGTCTGACCAGGTTCCTCTGAATGGCAGCATGGCCCTCTGGTGTATCAGGCATTCCTCCAAGTTGGGTGTCATCACCAAACTTGCTGAGAATACACACTGCCCTATCATGGCTTCAAGTTGGAGCACAGGAAGTTCCGCACCAACATGCAGAAGAACTTTTTCCCAGTGAGGGTGATAGAGCCCTGGGACAGGCTGCCCAGGGAGGTGTGGAGTGTCCTTCTCTGGAGATATTCCAGAGCCACCTGGATGCCTCCCTGTGTGACCTGTCCTAAGGACAGGACCCGATGATCTCTGGAGGTCCCTTCCAATCCCTATGATTCTGTGATTCTGTGATGAACCAGATCATCAATGAAGATGTTAAACAGGACTGGACCCAGTATTGGCCCCTGACTAGCACTGGCCAATCTTACCAGGCATTAGAAGACCTTCTCCACGTCACCTGTTCCGAGAAGTGCATTATCCTTCCTCGTACACTCTCCCAGTGTCTTACCTTCTCTTTCCTGCTTTGGTTTAGAGCTGTTGCCTTGTCTTGCCCAATGCAAATGAAAAGAATGCTTTCCACCCTGTCTTTTTTCAGAAGCTTTGCACAGATTTAAAGGCTCATGCTTTTTCATCAATCTTCCCTTCTATAGGTGAAACAACCCCATTTACTCAGTCTATCCTAGCAGGTTATGTTTTCTTGACCTGTTGTCATTCTCTATGTTCCCTCTAGACTCTCTTAAGCCTCTGGCAAAATCTATGCTGGAACCAGTTGCCTAAAGATGAGGTCTCTGAAGTGTGGGATCAAACAAAAGCTTTACTTCACGTGTCTAGGCAGTTATGATTCCACATCCCATGATAACATCTGCTGTTTTTACAGGAAACATGATTGCAGATTCATGTTCAGCTTGCAGTCCTGTAGCGTCCCTCTGTCCTTTTGTACAGCACTGGCCAATTGTTCCCTATCATTTGTTTGTGCACTTGTTTCCTTGTGCGAAATTCAGGTCCCTGAAGTTGACCTGAATTATCTGGCATCTTATTTTCTTTGTCAAACGACACCTCAGGTTTGTTTAGGATTGTTGTGAATGCCAAAGCTGTCATCTAATCTCCATGTTTGGTGTCACCTGTGTGTTTAATGAGGCTAATTCCTGCTCCATCACCCAATTTACTGCCAAAATATAAATGGAGAGGTTGAAGCTTAGTGGACCCCCCACACTTTCTTCTTTGGTTATGACAACAGCCCACCAGGAGCATTTTTCTAATAAAAAAACCCCAAACAAGACAAAACAAACAAAAAACACTCAACCCCCCAATCCATTTCTTCTGCCATGCAAGGCAACCCCTGATAGCATAAAGCTGTAATAGCTGCTGGTTTTTGGCTCACAATCAGAGTCACAGAATCACAAGGTTGGAAAAGACCTTTAAGATCACCAAGTCCAACTGTTCCTGGCCTGTACTAAACCATATCCCTGAGCACCTCATCTACCCATCTGTTAAGTACACCCAGGGATGAGGACCCTAATTTTGCTCAGCCTTCACGATGCGTTGAACCTGGTGTCATGAATCATAGAATCAAAGACTGGTCTGGGTTGGAAGGGACCCCAAGGATCAGAGAGTTCCAACCCCCCTGCCACAGGCAGGGCCACCAACCTCCAGGCCTGGAGCTACACAAGGTTGCCCAGGGCCCCATCCAACTTCCATCTAAATGGAGACTGATGTGTATAGGAGAACTCTTTAAATAATTTACCTGCTTGCATGTTTGGTTTTTTTTTTCCCTGTCAGTATTTTTCCACAATCCAAGAAACATTGACCAAGCTTTTCCTTGAGATCCTCCATTCTACTATTATATATTCACTGCATGGTTGACTTCTGCAGGAGATCCAAAACAAGGAATACTTGTATATCATTAAAATACAAATCTCTGCCTCTGGCAGGATGGATATCCCTTTAGTCTGACCTGGATATGGTTGTTTCTGCATTTGTATTTTAGGTGATGAGGAAAAAGCTAGAATAAAGTATTTTTCCTGGGTTTTTTTTTTCCTCCTCCTTTTTTTCCCCCTGCATCTAGTATGTTAGGCAATGCTTGTTCCGATTTGTACAAACTGCCTTTGCAGTAAATTGGACAAGTCTCCCTGAGGAGTAGTAGACAAAAGGCTGGGGAAGTGCCGTGGGGATGGGGAGGGAAATGCTTTTATTGCCAATCAAATTAAAGGTATTTAGATCTGCTGTTAAATTTTCCTGTAAATATATTACTGAGGGGTAGGAGTGTGGTTCCGGAGCTATGTGAATAAGGGATTTTTCAATGACTTAGTAGGATGGGGTGTGAGGTGGTTGTTTCTAAAAAGGTTGATTAAACTCAACAAAAATATTTCATTTTCAGGGTTTTTTTGTTTGTTTGTTTATTTTTTTTTCCCCTGACAGGGAGAATAAAAAGTTTTAAAAATGAAAGCATGCTCTGCAAATGATAAATCAACATGGAACATTTGGAGTGCTCTAAAAGCCTTCCTTCTCTCCCCCTTTCACATCACTCCATTGGGGAAAAAATAGATGCATTCACTGTTTGCCAAAGAAACCCTTGCCCAGTTGTAATCAAGTCATTTTACAACATGGTGTAGACTTTCACTCCACGCTTGTTGTATGTGGCCTTGGGGAGGTTGTGACAGCAAATGCTTCCACTTACTTATCTCTAAAAAGAAAGGATGGGTCAGGATCAACCTCTGTTTTCAAGCTTTTTGGTTGTCTCACTTCCCTGCTTACAGCTGTCTTAATCTGTAGCCACACTGGAAGGTAAAGAAAGTAAGCTAACTCCTTAGCCCTGCCCAGAAATTATCCTGTAACTATCTTTTACATGCCTTGGTTTTCCCAGGTAACGATTTTGCCATATCTTGGGTTGCATTTTGCAATGGAGAATGCTTTAGTGTATTAGATGTAGGCTAACCTGGGAGAGGCAAGACTTCACAGGATCACGGAATCACAGATTCACAAGGTTGGAAAAGACCTTTAAGATCATCGAGTCCAACCATTCCTGTCCTAAGCTAAACCATATCCCTGAGTACCTCATCTACCTGTCTCTTAAACACATCCAAGGATGGTGACTCAACCCCCTCCCTGGGCAGCCTGTTCCACATCCCCAGAACTCTCAGTGAAAATTTTTTTCCTAACATCTGATCTGACCCTGCCCTGATGCAGCAGCTTTGTTCCATTCCCCCTTGTCCTATCTCCTGTTACTTGGCTGAAGAGACCATCGCCCAACTCTCTACAACCTCCCTTCAGGTAATTGTAGGTGGTGATAAGGTTGAAGGTAGGAACATAAGGTCCTTTCTCATGCCCCAACTGATGCAGCAACTTTCTCCCTTCTCTTCCGTTGCTGTCATCATCTACATGCCTTGGGGTTGAACTGCTTTTAATATCAAAGTCTTGGGACCCTGCTGTAATGCTGGAAGGTATCTGGGGCCCATGGTGAGACAATGCCTATGGATGGGAAGGGGGAAGAAGTAGTCTTTCTCTGACAGCGCTGTATTGATTTCATTCTGCTGCTGCTACCTAAGGCCTTGCAGCTTTTTTTTCTTTTTTTCTTTTCTTAATATTTTTTTTTAAACCAGCAAGGAGAAAAAAAATAATATTTATACTAGAGGCCCAGGAGCTTATAATATAGCAGTAAACTGTCTCTTTTGAGAGCTCATCAAGACTGCAATATGATGGATAGACTCCTCGCCAGCTGCGTAGTGGTAATGTTCCAGAAGACAGCATTACCTTTTTTGATCGAGTGCCTAGACTTTGCCTACCAGCTCAAGATCTCCAAGCGCTTTGTGAGCAGTGAGGAATTAAAAGTCTTGCTGTGGCTGAAATGGATAAATGATTCTCTTTTATTACTGGAGAAAATAAGGCACAGAGAGGTCAAATGACTTCTTTGTCCCCAAGATCAGCTGTGGTCCAGGAGACCTGGGGTTTTTTAGTGTTTTTTTCTTTTTTTTCTTTTCTTTCCCATTTTTCTTTTGCAGGTAGGTATCCTGAAGTTTGGAGATAGTCCTGGGGTGGGTTTTTTGTTTGTTTGTTTCTTTTTTAATTATTATTTATTTTGTTTTGTTTGATTTCATTTTATTTTTTCTTAGAATACTAGGATTTAACTGACTTTTTAACAGTGTTTGATCTGTCTTTTTCTCTGTTTTCTTAGGTTTTAAGTATAATCCCACATCCATTGTTATCTAGAAAATGTCTTATGGATCCATTGATGGGAGTGGATTTGGGAGCAGGAATCCATTTGGAGGTCCTTCGAGACAAGGCTATCAACCTCTCGGTAAAGTATTGATCCTTTGCTGTAATTTATTCTACTTGACTCCCTGAGGAGTTTTACTTGCTCATTTTCAGTGTGGCTGATGTATAAATATCACCAGGTAATTTCTTATATTGATTTGCAATGGTGAAAACCAAAGTTTTGTTGGGTTTGATTTGTATGATGAGGCGACTTGTTTCATCATGCTCAGGACCTGAGGCTGCATAGTGGAAGAGCAGAGCTGATGAGGGTTTTGGAGGTATTTGGAGGACTTCAAGAAGGCATGTGGTGTATGCCCTAGACCTGCTCATTCTTGACACACTACATTGTAGAAGTCAACCTTTGCCAGAAGAACAGTGGGTAGCACAATGATTGTGCCTGTTGACATGGGCCTGGCTTGTGCAGAGGTGGAAGGTAGGTCTCATCCTGCCCATTTTCTGAGCTGCTGTTTAGGAGGTCAGCCCATGGCAGCAAGGGCAGATGACACCACATCTCCAGCTGCCCAGATGTGCATGAGCCCCTGATCCAGATGGGCAATTGCTGTAGGGCTGGGTCTGTATTGATCTACTTTGGCTTTCAGAAAGCCTTATTAGCTTCTTGCATTTAATTTTAGTTCTGGGTCTGGCTTGCATTGCATTGGCTACAGTGTAGGCATGGCTGGAAGTTCAGACCTCTGCAGATGCATCAGGAAAGGGAACCTTGGAACATGGCAAAGGGCTCTTACCACTTTGCACCAGGGAAGAACCTCACCCCTCTCTTCAGTCACCTTTGATTTTGGCTGGGCTATTCATCAAGGCAGCCTGATTTGGTTTGCAGGTCTTGAGAGTTTCTTTTGGAAACATTTTGGTTTATATTTCCATCTGTGGGGGAACATATATTTACAAAACAAATAGATGTTTCCCCCCCCACACCTCCTCAGATGGAAATATAAAATAAGCAGAGAGGTTTTTCTTGGTTTTCTGGGTTTTTTTATGAGTTTGGGTGTAATTATGAATTTTTCTTCTTTGAACAGGGGGAAGGTATTGAAGCAAGGGCGAGTTGTCTGTTCAGCTGTAAATAGTGAATTTTTAAGGCTATTCTATAAGGCAAAATTAAAGACATAAAAGCAAGGGAGAATGGGATACTTGGGCACAATGAAAGAACCATAAGAAAAGAGAATTTAAATGCAGACCAGACAAATGATGAATTTCATTGTAGCGTAGGTTAAAAAAAACACATGAATACACATTGTGCTGTATGAAAGGACCATGGGTTTTAATGCAAATGCACAGAACAATTCAAGACACTTGCAGTCTCTAAATGCTAGAAGACATGCCTTATTGTGTTCAGCTTGCCCATCATTTGGCAGTTATGCTGAAGCTTATGTGATGCTGAAGCTGATGTAGAAACATCCGCTTTCTCAAGACAGCCAAAGTCTGTCAGCTGCCTGACCAGAGCCTGTTAACATGTTGATTTATGTCTCAGAGCTGGCTCTTCCTCCATGCAAATGCACATCATCGTGGGTGGCATTGCAATGGACATATCTCCAGCGTGTCCGTGAAGCCAGAAATTATTTGATGACTTGTTAAATACAGTGTTAGTCTCTTTGCTAGCCCTCTGGTGAAAGGATCGAAAGCAAAGGAACCTGATTTTGTTGGCCAGGGCAACTTGGACGAACCTCTCTCCTTTCTGTATGTTTCAATCAGATGTTAACATCTAAACCTGCGGATCTCCTCATGCCCCTTCGCCATGGGAGACTGAGCAACATGTACTGGATGTCTTTTCTTAGAATCACAGATGTCTTAGGATGAAAGGGACCTTTAAAGGTCATCTAGCCCAACCGCCCTGCAGTAAGCAAGGGCATCTTCACTAGATCAGGTTGCTCAGAGCCCCATCAATCCTGACCTTGAATATCTTCAGGGATGGGACCTTTACTACTTCTCTCGGCAGCCTGTTTCAGTGACCCTCATATTGAAGATTTTTTGCCTAATATCCTACCTAAATCTCCCCATTTCTAGTTTAAAATCATCACCCCTCATCCTATTGCTCCATGCCCTCATGAACAGTTCTTCCCCAGCTTTCTTATAGGCATCTTTCAGGTATTGGAAGGCTGCTATAAGGTCCTACAGAAGCCTTCTCTTCTCCAGGCTGAACAAGCCGAACTCTGTCAGCCTGTCTTCATAGGAGAGGTGTTTTCGTTGTAGTATCCCCAAATATTGTCATTAATTAAGTGTCAGGAGAGGGTAATGCAACACTAATCGTCTGCCTCCTGCTTCTGAAAGATGGATGACTGGCTTGCTAAGAAAACTGCTCACTGTATTAGATCATGGTATGGCTGGAACAAAAGAGCGTGGCCTTACTGCTGGCATATGTATATCTGCTTGCAGAGGAGGCAGACTTTGATGGACATGTTCCACACATGCTTTGAACCTCTTTTTTTTCCAATAAATAAATAAGAACAGGTACCAGCATCCATGCAAATAGTCGCTGTCTGACAGTAGCATGTGGTCCAGCAGTCTTCTTCAGGCATTCAACAGAAAACCATGAGATCCTGCAACAATAAAGGTGATGGGGGTGGCACTTCTTCATAGTGTCTCAATAATAAATTAGAGTGGAAGTCACATACAAAGGACAAGTATGTTTTGGCAGCTTCCCTGAGGATCTGGAGGCTTGTCACAAGTGCTCATAGAGCAGGGTGGGGAAAAAGAGAGCTATGGAGGGCTTGATTTTCTATATCTGTAATTTCATGATTGAGAACAAAGAAAAGGGGGCTTGGGTTTTGTTTGTTGTGGGTGTTTTTTAGTAAAGGGTGATGCCAGCATGAGGTTGCCCTCTGTTCTAATACCTGTCTGTCCATCTTGGCTACATTTCCTCCATGCTTGACCTGAATGTAATCCCCAGGCTGGGAAAGATTAATTACTTGAAGATGCTTCCCATCACCCTGAATTGACACAATGATGGATGAACTTACAGCCCATCATCAGGTCGTGTGGCAGTTGCCCCTTTCTCACCAGCTTAATTAGAGAGATCCATAGGGTCTCTTAGCAGCAGTTTTGGGAGGAAACCTGGAGACAGTTTTTTAAGGGAAGTTAGTTTGCCTGGTAATCCTGGGTGTTAAACAACTCTGATTCAAACTGATTTTTTTTCCTTTTTGTTTTTATTTTCTAACCTGAAAAATTAAAAAGATGGAAAATGCTTTAAAAAATAATTTAAAAATTAAGTGACATATCTAAAATAAATGGAGTTAAATACTGGATTGTCATGATTTTGACATGTGCAACATGAACTCAGTACTATGTTCAACCTGTCCTCCCAAACCCATCTTTTTGTGGGGAATCGTAGAATCATAGAATGGTCTGGGTTGGAAGGGACCCCAAGGATCCCAGAGCTCCAACCACCCTGCCACAGGCAGGGCCACCAACCTCCAGGCCTGGAACTACACAAGGTTGCTTAGGACCCCATCCAACCTGGCCTTGAACACCTCCAGGGATGGGGCATCCACCACCCCTCTGGGCAGCCTGTTCCAGCCCCTCACCACTCTCTCTGTAAAGAACTTCCCCCACCTGTCTAATCTAAACTTTCCCTCTTTTAGCTTCAATCCATCCCCCTTGTCCTGCCATTATCTACCCTTTTAAAAAGTTGATTCTCCTCCTGTTTCTTTGCTCCCTTCAGGGACTGGCAGGCTGCAATGAGGTCCCCCTGCAGCCTTCTCTTCTCCAGGCTGAACAAGCCCAGTTCCTTCAGCCTTTCTTTTTAAGGAAAATGAACAAAACCTGCTGTACACAGGGAGGCTCAGAGGTCAGGGAATTCAAATAGCTTGAATTAAAATGCCACAAGTCAGGGAATATTTAACTCTGTTTTTATTAACCTTACTGTGCCCTGGACATTAAATGCCAGATTAGAAAGGGTGAAGGTAATTTCATATTCCAGAGGTGCGGTGTTTCTAGGTGTGCTCAAGGGACTGTTGGGCCAGTGCTTAATCTTACTCTGACTTTATCTAGACCATTTTTCCTTCCGTTCCTCCTGAAGATATCATGTGGGCTACTGGCCAGAGTAACACTCAAGATATATCTCACGTGTATCTTTCTCCTTGCCTGCTAAGTTGGTTGTCTTGACACAGAACAAAATTAGATTGGTCCATGCAAGTTGTTCTTGGCAGTGTTTGCTGGGTATATATCACCTAATTATCATTTCAACAGTTAGCAATTGTTAAATGATTTGTTCTAACATTTTTCCAGGAATCAAGTGTATAATTTTATTTGACTCTCCTCACTACCACCTACCTGCTACTCTGGTACACCAGACAGCTCTTGAGTGGAAAGTCCTCTTGAATTGCTGGCAGCACTGTCTTATCCCAGTGGCTGACCCATCCTTCTACCCTCTTCATACCTCTCCAATCCTATTTTGCTCTTAGGGGTTTTGGAAAGTATTTTGTCCTTAAAACACCCACCTTGGGGTTCATTGTTGCCTTCAGGCTGGCAAAGTCAAAAAGCTCATGTGCTGTGTTGGGGGGAGTTGCTTACACTGGTCATGCACTCTTTGGTGGGATAGTGGTTGCAAAAGCTCTGCTGGAGACCCAGGTCCGGTGGCTAAAGCTGGAGTAGATGTTCTGTAGACAAAACTCACTCGAAAGTACATGAAGGAACGAGCACCATATAGTCTGATTGCAGCTCTGGGTATGATGGTAAACCATGGGAAGGAATCCACTGCCAGCTTCTCATCTAGCTACTGCAAAGTGCTGAAGCACATAGCTAACTCTTAAGTACACAAGGAGTGCTCCTGAGGTTAATTAACATTAAGCAGGTTAATCCTTTTGCTATATTTGGAGCTGAATACTGCTTTGGTTTTTTTTTGCATTGACTTCTCAAATTACTTCCAAAACTTGCAATGCTATTAAAGGGACACTGAATTCTCCTGTCATTTCAGTGTACAGCATTGTCCAAAGGTTCTGGAAGGTGACCTGCACCTGGTTGTGGACTTGATGATCTTGAAGGTCTTGTCCAACCGTTATGATTCTATGAAACAATCCTCACTGGAGTGGTGAGGGACCCAACTGTGCTCTTAAATGTCTTTAGTGTAGAGTGTTAGAAAAAAATAAAAGCAATGAAAGGGAGATTCAAAGCTACTATGCAATATTAAGGGTGGGTTGTTTTAAAAATCTAAAGCCTTTAAAACTGAAGGATTGGAACATAACTTGGTCACATTCAGTAATATAACCAAAGCATGCTTTTGGGATGGAGTCCCATCAAGTGTAGAGTGGAAGCTAGGACTTCAAATGCCACCTTCTGTAGAATCTTTTATCTTCCATGCATAGATGGGTTCACAAATACTAACCCATGGTTACCACCTGGACTTTAAATAAAATGGTCTTTCCTCTATTTTATACAGCACTAAACAATAACATGACTTATCAAATGCATGTAAAAGGTTTCTGAGTCCTAATGTTTGACTTTTACTTCTAAGTCTTTGGTCCTTTTCTTTTGGGGGGGGTTGTGGTTTTTTTTTAGGCTTGGTTTGTTTCTTTGTTTTTTGTTTTTTTAAATTTTATTTTCTTCTACACAGAAGTAGAAGACTTGGGCATTGTATTCAGTAAGCTATTAATTAGCCTAAAATACAGTGCTGGTCAAAGCTTACATGCAAATAATAATAATTAAAAAAAATCATAACAAGGTGATCTCTCCCACTAGGAAACCTCAAAAAGCCTTTTATGTAATCTACAGAGGTATTGTTTCAAAGTGTTTCTCTTTTATTGTGCAGGACATCCAAACATTAAAATTTATTTTCTTGGTCCAGTTTCACTAAATTTTTAGGATATTCATAGAATCATAGAATATCTTGAGTTGAAAGCGACCCATAACAATCATTGAGTCCAACTCCTGGCTCCCCACAGGGCCAGACAAGTCAGGGCATGTGACTGAGTGCATCACCTAGACGAGCTCAGTCAAGCTCGATGCTGTGACCACTTCCTTGGGGAGCCTCTTCCTTTCTTTAAGTAAAGAACCTCTTCCTAATAGCCAACCTAAACCTCCCCTGGTGCAGCTTCATGCTGTTCACTTGGGTTCGATCCCTGGCTGCCAAAGATAGGAGATTGGCAACTGCCTATTGGTTCCCACTCATCAGGAAGCCACAGACTGCCATGAGGTGTGTGCTCATCTTCCTCTTCTCCAGGCTGTACAAACTGAGGGACTTCACCCTTTCCTCCTAAGACGTCCCCTCCAAACCTTTCATCCTCATTGCCCTCCTCTTGACACTCTCCACTATTTTTATGTCCCTCTTGTACTGTGGTGCACAAAACTGCACCCAGGACTTGAGGTGAGGCTTCATCAGCACACTATAGACAGAACTATCACCTCCCTGGGCCTGCTGGCCATGCTGTTCTTGATGCACCCCAGGATACCCCAGTTGGCCATCCTGGCTGCATGGGCACACTGCTGGCTTATGATTAACTTGCTGTTGAACAAGACCCCCAAATCTCTCTCAGGATGGCTGGCCTCCAGCATCTGATCCCCTAGTCTATATGTGTAGCCAGGGTTTCCCCGTCCCAGGTACAGAATCTGGCACTTGCTAGTTAAAAAGAACTGGACCTAAAATGGAGCTCTGGCGAACCCCACTAGTGACTGGACAGCAGCCAATTGTAACCCCATTTACTATCACCCTCTAGGCCCAACCCTTCAGCCAGTTGCCCACCCAACACATTATGGCTTTGTCCAGTTGTGTGCTGGACATTTTGTCCAGTATCATATTCTGAGACACAGGGTTGAAAGCCTTGCTGAAGTCCCACATATTCTCATCTTTACATCCAGTTCTTAGAGATCTTAGCAGTGATTTAATGAATTAATAAGCCTAAACATAAGAAAACATATTAAAGAGTAATAAATAACACATTTTATAGCAAAAGGAATTGCCATGAGAATTAACTTTCATACACAAATTAATTTTGAAACTGTTTGTTTTGAAAACCTCTGCCCTATCCCTTCTGGCACGTTTAACAGTATAATAAACGTTTCACTGTAATCTCAGTATTTCAGGGGAGTTAAGTGGTTATGCATTTATTTATATAACTAGCAAAACCAGAATGCAACATTGGAATAAGTATGTGTTTTAATTAAATATGTGAGGGTAAACTGACAACTTCATAACTCTCCAAAGAAACCCCAAGAAAAACACCCCAAAAAACCCCAACAAAAAAGCTTCTTGGGTAAAGATAAACTTTGTTTTCTCTACATATTTTATTTCCTAGTCTTGGTCATATCACAGAATCACAAGGTTGGAAAAGTCATTTAAGATCATCAAGTCCAACCGTTGCCATCCTAAGCTAAACCACATCCCTGAGGACCTCATCTACCTGTCTGTTAAACACACCCAAGGGTGGGGACTCAACCCCCTCCCTGGGCAGCCTGTTCCATAGTCCCACAGCTCTTTCAGGGAAGAACTTTTCCCTCACATCTGAGCTGACCCTGCCCTGGGGCAGCTTTGTGCCATTTCCCCTTGTCCCATCTCCTGTCCCCTGGCTGAAGAGACCGTCACCCACCTCCCTGCACCCTCCTGTCAGGTCAGTGTAGGCGGTGATAAGGTCTCCCCTCAGCCTTCTCTTCTCCAGGCTGAACACCCCCAGCTCCCTCAGCTGCTCCTCATATGGTTTGCCCTCCAGATTTGTTATCCAAAGCCATTTTACTGTAAACATGTAAAAATCATGCTGGTAATCCCCATATTTAATGGAAACTCAGAAAGCAAAGACGACGGCCTCTCCTTAGGCAGCATTCAGCTGGAAATGCATTTAAACATATCCTCTCCGAAAATCTTGCTCCATTTTCCACTTGATTACAGTCAAATTAGAAGTAGCTTAATAAGATCCTCTCCCTGTGGTCTCCTTGTTGTATCGGTAGAGGTACCTCAATAGGGGAGGAAGAACCCCATGAACATGCTGGTGTGTTCTTTAGTTTCCCAATGGCCACGAAGTCCAGGGAGAAAGGAGGATCAGGGTCCAGACAGGCTGAAGTACTCCAGCCAGTGATTTTTGTGAGGTCCTGCTACTCCTTTCCTGCAATATAAAGGGGAGAACCTCCCAAATTTTGCTGGAGAAGATACTATCCAGAAGCACGCTCTCATTGCTGGCACAAGTTTACCCACTCATGTTGCATTATGTTGCATTTATAGAATCACTAGGTTGGAAAAGACCTTTAAGGTCGTCGAGTCCAACTGTTCCTGTCCTATGCTAAACCATATCTCTAATCGTATCTCTAATCTCAAACCATGTCTCTATTCCCTGTCCCCTTCTTCAGATGGTGCTAATGTTTATGGCTTGCTGAAAGGTCTCTTTCTATTTTTGGTTGTTTGGTGGTTTGTTTTGGGTTTGTTTTTTACAGTTTTTTTGTGTGCACATTGGGAAAATAAGTGAGGTTCAAATTAAATTTGGCTTAGTCCATCCAAGGTTGGATTGACACAAGGATGGCGATGTGCAGTGAGTGAACATGTGCAGCTCAGGCGGCCAGTGGTATCCTGGGCTCCATCAGCAGAGGGGTGGCAGCAGGGACAGGGAGGTTATTGTCCCTCTCTACTCTG
>VZTU01012186.1:0-33635 GCA_013400835.1 Zapornia atra
CAGTCACACCAAACTACAACACCATGCCAACACATGGGACCTGGGAGTGACAGCAGTTCCAGCTTCCTGCACCAGTGCACTAGAAACCTTTGTGGAGGATGAGGTTGCACCCCCAGTATTCTCACGTTCCATTTTTAGACAGCCCATCTTGCAAGTGGAAGCTGGCTGGACACTCCTGTGAGCACACAGCATATCCTGCACTGTTCCTGCCAACACCGGCCAAGCACACAGCCCTTCTTTATCAGGTACAATACCCTAAGGGGGATAATTATGTGACTAAGCGTGACACAGACCAAAGCACCGTTGCCTCCTAATCCCATCTTAGAAAAGGAGGCTGTTCTGTGACAAATTCACAGCCGTGGGGACCACAGAATCATGGAGGCAGCTCGCCTGCCATTCATGGACCAGTACTGGTCAGCCACACACACGCCATGAGAGGGACTAGTTTCTCTTAGTATTACCAACACAAGCAAACACAAAGGATCTTTTCTTAAGATGGGGGTTATTCTGGGGGGGGGGGGGGGGGGGCAGCCCCGGGNGGGGCGGGGGGGAGTGGGACACGCCTGGTTTTGTGGCAGGTGCAGTATCTCTTCACTTTTTGACTATTGCAAGGCAATATGCAACTGAAAGAGGAAGTTCCAGTATCAGATGAGCTCTAAAAACAAAGCTCCACCTGACTGATTCACAAGAACTTCATGCCAGTGAAGTTATGTATCAATAAAACATACTCACCTGGTCAGGTAAGGCTGTCTAACCTGACTGCAACACACCAACTTGGTATGTTTTGGATAATTCCTGCAGGTAATTTTAGTGAACCTTCCATTTTCACATCTGCTTCCTACTGAAATGGGACAATAATGGCTTTTGGAACAGAAAATGAAAGGCATGGGGACTGCACACACACAGAGTGCCG
This sequence comes from Zapornia atra, assembly GCA_013400835.1. Taxonomy (NCBI): domain Eukaryota; kingdom Metazoa; phylum Chordata; class Aves; order Gruiformes; family Rallidae; genus Zapornia; species Zapornia atra. The sequence continues at coordinate 914 of VZTU01012186.1, forward strand.
GAGACAATGGCCAGAAGGGCCAAGAATCATGGTTAAAACATCACCGGCCCTTAAAGGATAGTCCCTAAAGGACTATCTGCCCTCCCACATCCCTTACGGACATGCCAGATCAGGCTTTTGGATGCCCATTTATTTGGTGCAGACACACAATGTTTTTACTTTGGAGCTGATTAATCCTTAATTTTGCTTTGCACAAGGGAATTAGAAGGGCTAACACAGCGTGCAGCTTTTCTGATAGGTCAGATTTTGAGGCCTATTGAAATTTAAATGGCAACATTTCTTCCATTGCATGTTGCTGTTGCTACTCTGGTTCAGAGCATCACACATTACAGCTGCTTGACTTTTGTTCTGCTGATTTGGTCCTGCATCATTTGAATGGCTCGTGACCAGAGGCATTGTGCCTTGCGTAGTTCCCCATTCCTTCCTGCTTATGGGAACATCCTGCTTGTCCTACGTTTCTTTGCAGAGTTAAATATCTCCCCAGAGGAATCCTTCCCTACAATCCCACAATCAGTTCTCATCAGCTTTGGCTTAAAACCACACTGACTGCCAAGCACAGCCCTTGGCATGAAGGTAGGACTTCCATGTTTTCTCATTCCCAGCCCAGGAGAGAAAAATAAACCCTTATTTTTATTGCTGTGCTGGATTGTACTCGCCTCAACCTGTGACACCCAGGTACATACAAGAGACAAACCAAAATTACTTGGCAAAGGCATTAATGAAATACATGCACAGTTTGGCATGTACATTTTCAGCCTCTGAGGACAGGCCAACTGGAAGGTCCAATTCTCATTGTTAAAGCCTGGGAGCTTGCTCCAGGTGTACCAGTTTATCATAGCACAAGAATCTGGCTTTATAAGAGAGCCTGGAGTGGTGAATGGCCAGTCCTGGACTCTGCACACTGCAGCACTGGATGCCGGTGTTATTTGATTTGTCGAAGACACTGCGACATGGGACATGGAGCTCAGAAGGGATTGTGCTCTGTCACCAAGTTAAACTTTCTTCTTTCTACCCTAAATGAATTGTCAAGGAAAACAGTTGTTTGTTGTTGCTGAAGAAGGGTACAGCGATTAGACTTCGACCCCATTTTCTAGTAATGCTCAGACCTCACAATGTCCTGTGCATACTGACCCAAAGCTACTCTTGCCTCCAAAGTCTTTGCAACCTGAACTGCCTAATTTACCTGTATGTAAGATACAGGCACTGGGGCAGACATTCCCTCTAGAGCATGCTGCTTTTAGACTCGTTTAGATAGTTTATGAGGATCTAGATGTCTATCCGTTGCCAAACAAGGAAGGGTGTTTCTTGTGTATCTCTAAGAGTTCTGTGGAAAAAACAAGGTGCAAATGTGGTTTAATTGCAGATGCTCTATGCATTCACAGTCTGGCTGTTGCTAAGGCAACCTGTGATTGAGAGACATATGAAGGATAAACAAATCCCTCCAAGAATCGATGCTGAATGAGAACGGTGAGGAAACAACCCACGTTCATCCTAGTGTGGTTCTCTGACCTTCTCTAGCAAGACAGTGAAGCATTTAGTCCTGCTATCAAAATACTCTAAGGACAGTTTTACTAATTATCCATTGTGCAAACACGAGCACTCGGTCTTCTTAGACGGCTACCTGGTCTGTGCCTGCAGCTGCCCACGTGCCTTTGCCTTAGCCCTGGAATGAGAATGGACTTCTTGGACACCACAAGCTTCATAACAACATGCAGAGAAGGGATGGGCAATGCATTGATACCCACAGTGGACACCTTGCAGCCATTCTGGAGGCAACACAGACAGTCATAAGGACCACATACAGCTCCCAAAGCAGATGTTTTGGCTGACAAAAACCTACCTGTCTTTCTACCAATTGTTCAGCTTATTCTGGTTGCTGTTCTAAGTAAGTGGGCTTTGGGCAGAGACATGGAAGAGAAAGTGGAAGAGGGCACATTCCTGCGTATTCAGGAGCAGCAAATACTTTATGGGACTGCCCATCTCTGCACTTTCAGCCCCCATTACTAGGTGAATAAGTTTAAGGCAAGAGAAGTCACCTACCAGGAGAGGCGTTCCATAGGCAGGGATAATTATAGAAAAGGTGTCAAGATGGTATGCTGATAGCATTGTGCCCAACAGATTTGTTTTCTGCTTATTACAGAAGAGAACAAACCACATAATCTTTTTGAAGTCTTTGGCGCTCTGCTCAAAGGGATGCTAGGCAAACGCTGGAGCTATTTCTGTACTGCCTTGGTTTTAATTCTCAGCTTCAGTGGCAGCGCGGCGGCATGCAAAGTGCTCTCCCACTGTGCTCCTCTGGTTCTCAGCATCAGGGGAACAGAAAAGCGAAACAAATTGCATCCTTCAGTGCAGATTTTCAGGTGGAGTAAACTGTCGCACCTCTGCTGAATTTTGTTGGGGGGGGAGTGAAGGTTTCTTCAACCTCAGTTTAATTTACAGCACTGTGCCAGCCTGAATGAGCCACCACATGAATCTGTGCTGGAACATTCTCCCACCAATCCCATAGACTGGTGAGGAGAGCTGTGGGAGCGCGATGCCTGCTGTACCCTGCCTCGAGGTAGGAGCCTTGTTTTAATAACAGAGATTTCTGGAACAATGTTGTAGGAGGTCGAAGCAGTACCAAGCTCTGCTGCACATCAAGCTGTGGTGTTTACAAAGCGGAGGAAGTACTCACAGTATTAGTGGGATTTGCACTGATTGGTTGTTTTGAAAACAACAGTTGCATGAACTTCCATTCTTCTGTTTTGTTTGGTTTTCTGTTTATTTAAAGTCGTTATTTAAATGACTGCTGGTTCAGTCAGCAGGCTAAATAACCCATTATTTGCATGGGATAAACAGGGTGTGAAAGATTCTTTAAAACAAAAATCCTGTTTAGATCTTTGTGTCAGCAAATGGAGGAGAAGGAGATTTATGAAACAAATACTATTTTCTCAGCTATCTCACTGCTTAGCTCTTAGTTCGCTCTGCTTTAGGCCCTCTTCCCCTAGGATCCCTATTACACAACTCCAGAAGCATTATTCCTTGAAATTACCACTGGCCCAAATCCATTAGTTACTGTCGTTCCTGCAATAATATGAGGAGGATCTTCCCACATCCCAATATCGCACGTGTTCCAGGCTGGGAACAGGCAACAGCTCCTCCAGTTCTCACCATGCTCCTGTCCATGAAAACAGCCGGGGAGAGTTTTATTTCCTTGCAGAGGAAAGCACAGAACAGCATGTTGGATGTCATGAGTTTTGACTGTCCTCATCTTTCTCGGTACTTCTTGCTTCGTGCCACACCCAGGTTTTCTTTCCATCTGAGATAATTTCACACTGATCCTTAAGAACCACACAATTGTTGTGGGAGCAATGGAGGTGAGAGCTGGTTTGTCTACCAGGGTCAATACCAGCTGCCACCACCCACAGCAGAGATCTTTGAGAACATTACTCAGGATCACCTGAGCGATGGGTTACTCACCCATGCCAAATTCTTGTCAGCTATGGTTTTTACAAATTTAGATTGGAGGTGAGGAAATAAGGAGAGGAGGAGACCTCTCAGGAAGCGGGCACCATCAATGCTTCGCTGAGGCGTTAAAACCCCCGTGGCAAACTCAGGTCAACAGAAGCCACTTTCTGATGCTGTAAGCACACAGAACAACATAATACAGATGTCTTCTCTTCCCTTGCTGTGTCCCAACATGGTATCAGTGATACTGGATGCTGCAGGTGCACACTGAGCTCCGAGGGCTGCACACCAGGGCAAGAGGAGGATTCACAGTGTCAGGGGGTCTCATCAATGCTCAGGGTGATCACCCTGCTTGTACAGAAAAGAAAAATATTGCTTCCATGGGTTCACTCTGTAAATAACGACTTTGCTTTCTGACTTCCACAAGTACAGGTCTCACTAATACAGCAAAATGTTGTCTGTGTAGTTACACCACTGAATCATACAAGTAAACTCCAAGGATAGACAGTCTTATTCCAGGAGATGTCTTTTTTTGCTGTGTTTTTCTTCTGAAGTGCTTCTTACAACTGTTCTCAAGCTGCACAAGCCAAGGCAGGATAATTTTCCAGCTGACAGTACGTTATAACCTACAAAGCATGTCTCCTTGTTTACTTGGCTTGCTGTGGGGCTGCAGATGCGCCTCACTGCTGCCATCAACGCTATACAGCACCATATGGATTCCCGCGTGCTACTCCCTGTATGTTGGACAATCTATGGGCTGTGGCGCCAGAGGGGAAAAGCAGTGGCTGAAGTCTGGCCAAGATACTGCTGTTTCCTGTCCACTGAGGTGGCCTTCAAGTATTTGCTGTGTCTTGGCCCCTCTCCTGCTCTCTGCAAAGATTTGTGTGCTGCAGTTTTTAGGTTTGGAAATCTGAGAACACAAAAGACCCAAGAAAGAGCTGGGCAAAGAGCAGCAGAGGGTTCCTGCCCTTCCAGCTCTGCAAGGGCAGAGCATCTACGAAGTGAGAGTGGGAGGGCAGTCAATAGTACTCGTCACTGTTCTTTGGGCTCTCACGAGATGCTTGCTCAAGAGCAGTGGTAGGATGGTGAGAGGACTCCACCAACAAGTGGATGCAAACAGTTCTCCAAGCCTCAGGTCACCAAGACTGCTTCCTCAGGATTGGGTTTTATCTGCCCAACCGCCAGAAAAGCAGCAATCAGCTGTGATCTGCACAATAATCACCACAATCTTGCCATGCTCTTGAAAACACGTGTTTTCTCCCTGTTCCCCTTCAAGTGCCCTCACCTCCCCTTCTGCATCCTCCACACCTACGGTTACAGAGGGGTTAATTCCTCCTGGTAGAAAATCACCACCCAAATCAAAAGTGTGCAAAGCCAACAGTTCAGTTGATGCCCACATACAAAAAACTGAATCAATGACACAGTGTTACGCTCCTGACAACTTTATGGGCACAATTAAAAAGTCACTTTGTGTGGCACATGCTGCTGGAAGCATTTTGGAAACCTGTAACCCAGGTGTACAGAACAGCAATCTCTGCTGTAACCCATTCTCCTGCTGGAAGCTTTTCTTTCTCTCTACAAAGCAAAACTAAGAGTGCAGGACTGAGTTACTGAGTTTCTCCTCTAGCACAGTGGACTCCCTGAGTCCTCACTGCCCACAAGCAGTCTGGACACCAGTATTCAGCCACCATCATGAGGAGCCCCAAGTGTAGCAGAGGTGGCAGCCACCACAATGAAATATTTAAAAGCAAAGAGGAATAAAGGGGGAAGGGATATCCCAGAGCTCAGTTTGTAATTGGTAGAGTTCAGCTTGTTCTAACTAACAGCAAGAAAAGACCAGAAAGCATCTTGGAATAAATCCCAATGAGCAACTTCCATTTATACAGACGAATCACCAGTTGCTAAGCACTGAACCCCATGCAGAGTACGCAGCTGTAAACATCCATCATCCTTTGCAAAGCCTCCTGTTGGCTTTTCTCAGGGCTGAAGTCAACTCACATAGATCTGCCATTGGTTATTGGCACTGTGAGGGTAGGGACATGCCTGTGGAACAGCCACGTTAGCTCTGCACATCTCACCAGACATGTCTCTTTTTCCTTTGGAGAAACGTCTGTGTTCCTACATCACAACTGCAGAAGCTGACTCAAGGCATTGTGTGTTACGAATATAACCCTGTTCTATTTACGTTGCACATGGAGAACCTCTCACCAGCACATCCCTTCCAACCGGGTTGAATGACTTTCCCTGCCTGATTTTGCAGAGACCTGAAGCTGCCTAGCGCAATCCTACCGCTAAAGCTGAACTGCAACATACTTTGTTGGCTCTTCTGTCTTTCCAGATGACTTTGGACCTCGGCTTTCTGCCTCCCTCCAGTGGCAAGTTCTCGAGGACCAGAGCAATGCTTGCACGAGATCACTTGCAGGAGGCAACGCAATCAGTCCTGGCTGTCCTCAGACACTACAGTCCTGCTCCAAACATGGGGGTAAGAGCTCTTGCTGGTGGAAAGGCAGCATCTGTTGACACTGACTGAGGTCATTACAGAAGGGAAAGGCAAACGCTACCAGCTCAGGACTAACCCAGAGATCACCATTCTACACAGCAGATGATATTGCTGACTCTTCTTTCTTTCGTTACACTTATGTTTTCCAGGCTAATTTTACACATTTTGTGGTTTTTCATTTATCAGAACTGAGAACTGAATAGAATTTGCTTGAGTCATTACCTTACATTTGACTAAGCTGTATCATCAAGGTGTAGCCTTATTCTGGAGAAATCAGGAGACATTCCCATTTCTCCTGACAGTTTTCTCCACCATTTAATAATTTTCTCCCATTAAAGAAGAAAATAACCCAGTGCTGTCAAGTTCTTCTCCCTGACAACAATCTTGATATTAACAATCCAGTAGAGTGTCTATGATTTACATAGTTTGGAAATAGCCAAAACACATATAATTCTGTGAAGCCATAATATCAGAAAACGGGCTACTAAAGAATCCCCCATTATACATCAATTCATTATACAAAATTTTTGAGCATGGAAATCTTTTAACTCCTTTTGCTTGATGGTAGAGATGTCTTGGGATTGCAGTTCTGTGATTCTGAAAAGTGGAAGCACGTTGCCACCATTCAGAGCATATTTATGTGTTCAGAAAACAGCAGTGTTTAAAAAAAGAGAATCCCCCACCTGTTCTGTGAGGACCGTTGGGGAAACATGTGCCTGAGAAGAGGTAGCATTCCCTCCTATTTGTCCCTCTGCCCGATCCCCAAGCTGTTAACCTGGCGTGGTGGCTGCAACCTTGGAGGAACTGTGTGCTCACCGAGATTTTGACTTTCTGTTGGGAGACATCTGCCTGTTCAGCTTCTCCACTGTCTTGCAGCCAAGGACAAACAGCTCAGTGATCAGTTGAAGGCCACCTGCATGTTAGGGCTTTAGCTGGTGCCATCATTGCGCTGGTGCACACAGTTAGCGTGAACACACAGCATTTGTGTAACCCGGGATTGACCCCTGTACTTTGCCACGGGCTCTCCAAAAAGTCCTGGCACTCAAACAAGTTCTGCAGACATACCCATACAAAAGCCTCACAATAAGCACAGCTTGTTGGAATCCTCCACTGCAGGTGCCTCTGCAGATGGAGAAAAGATAAAGTGGTAGAACTTCCCTTGAAGAGCAGAGGGGAAGTGCGTTAGATGCAGATCCACATGATGACCCTGTGTTGTCCTGGCATGTGTTCAACTCCCTGGGCACCACACCACTGCTTCTCAGTGGAGTGCCACTGCGAAGCCTTTTGGTATTGGAATTATGAGGGGACTTGGACTTTACAGCTAGGACCAAGGGAAGCCTTCTCACTGCCTTTCTAGGCGAACAAAGATTTACCAAACAGTTCCCGTTATCTACTGCAGGATCTCACAGATGTTTCCTTGCAGAAACCTTAAGCAGAATACCAAATGTTTCAACATCACATACAAAGCTGATCCAGAGCCAAACCTTTACGGTGTTGTCCTGTGTTTGCCTATAGTATTGCATGTGCCCGTCAAATCCGCTTCCTGTTTTGGATATTAGATCTCGGGATGGAGAGCTTCCAACTACTAGCCAGGTCCAAAGTAAGCTGTGTGTCACAAAAATAAAAACAATAATATCAGAAGAAGTATAAACACTCAGATGAATAATTGTCTCTTTATTATTTCCTGGCTTGCAAGCTTACATGTGTTCATAGGATGGGGGGGCAATTGTAAGAGATGTATATGAAATTCCTGCTGGCCAGAGATGTGAAAGTCTGTTACTCTCACGGCCTTTATATCTTACACACCAAAGCAATATCCAACAAAATATGCATTTAAGACCAATCCTCATCCCTTATGATAACCATACAATGGGCTTTGTATTAGGTTAGTGAGTTTATCCACTGCTAAGCCTGCTGAAGACAAAGGGAATGCTGCTTTGCCATTGCCAGCAGTGGTTCAGCCAGCTATGAAGAGTGACTAAATGCTATGAAAGTGCTTATGAAGTATGATTCAGAAAGAAGCATGTTGGTAGGATACCCAGTTTTATGAGGAAGAGTGACACAGTCTGATGGGGAAGACAGTCACGTGACTGCCCATAACAAAACAAAAAAAGATTGGTATTTAAACACCAGGACTAGAGCCAGTGTCTCCTTGGCTTAAGATTTAACCTTACATCTTTGGGGCAAATACACCCAGATTTGTAATCTGGATTAACTCATTAGGATTGGTTTGACAGGAAATAAAAAAATGCTGTAAAATACAACAGAATACAAGTATTTGACTAGTTGGGAAAAGAAAAGATTTAGGGTAAAATATGAACATTTCTCATTTCTTAAGTAATTTCTATACCAAATCTGAGTTTTCTGATCTTTTCTATAATACTAAAGTTGCGGACTTCATGCTGCAGAGCTGTCACAAGGACAGCATAAGGTAATGAATTCAGATACAGTGCATGCTTAATTTAGAACAGTTATTGCCTGAATTTTATTTTCAGCCACTGGATGAAACTAATCAAAATAAGACAGAAGAAATGTGAGAGTTTGAAGTAAACAGTTAGCCCTGAGATTGCACCAGAGGACCAGCAGCACCTCCAAGATGCAGGTAAAACATCAGCATCACGTTGTGTCTGTCCCTGTTCTCACACCGCACCAAAACAATGGCAAAAAGACATGGTGGTAACCCTGGCTGGACAACACCTCAGAGAAGTTAAAAGCCAACCAGCCATTACTGCCAAGATGATGCACAGAAGTGGAAACAACACACCCTGTGTCTCTACACACATCCACGGCCCGCAGGAATGACACCCCGCTGCTCTCCAACAGCTGCACCAAGAGCTACCCTCAGTTAAAGGGGGGGTTGCGTATTTTAGCAAGATGTGTACAATTTTCCACTCTGTCCCTCCCAAACACTATTGCTGCCCAACATACTTCAATGTACGTGGAAAACTATTTTCTTCCCAGATGTTCCTATTTAGAACTGAGTCGTGGCCTTAAACTACATTAAAACTACTAACGAAGAGAATAAAAACATTAACTCCATGTTCCATTATGCCACAGTGGTATGAAAAAGTCACCCATATGCACTGAGACACCCGACAGCGCACGCGTGGTTTGTGGGCACAGTTCCCTCAGGTTTTGAGGGGAATTGTCTTTCTAAATCCTCTACACAGGTCTCAACTCCACCGTTTTTCCATGTGTTTATGTGACTTGAACTGGTGGCTCGCACCTCTTTCACAGAATCACAGAATCACAGAATCACAGAATCACAGAATCACAGAATCACAGGGGTTGGAAGGGATCTCCAAAGATCATTGGGTCCAACACTCCTGGCCAAGCAGGGTCCCTAGGACAGGTTGCACAGGTCAGCATCCAGACAGGTTTTGAATATCTCCAGAGGAGGAGACTCCACACCCCCCTGGACAGCCTGTCCCAGGGCTCTGTCACCCTTACTGTTACTTTGAGGCCACCTGAGAAGGACAGGAGGACCCAGGGCAGCGCAGGCAAGATATTTGCCACTTCTGTTACCTCCATGTAAAATCAGCACCACCTAGTAACTGTTTTTAGCTTCAGAAATGCTCAAAGGAGCACTTCTGAGTCACAATGCTGAAGAAGTAAGTGGAGGTGAAGCAGCAGAAAAGATGGAAGCTGAAGGCAGTATCAAAAGCAAGATGCCAGAGAAGAATCCTTCACCTGCTTCCTCACTCAGTTTCCCAGCCTGGGAAACCCTCCATTAGCTGCAGCAGGTCACATCCTCTTCCCATCAATTCTGAGCAGATGGGTGTTAAATGAAGCTCCTGTTCCGATTGCTGCCAGAGAACTACTGCTGAGCAGGCAGGAAAACCTAAACACAAACCCCATGCTGATGGTAACAGGTGGATTGGAGTGAAACTCCTTAAAAAAGAATTAAAAAAATAAGAGCACTTAATAGTTTCTGGTGCTCCAAAGAGGACTTGGATCACACATGGACAAAATCATAATTGGCTTTATCACTGCCTATAATTATCTGAAAGGAGGTTGTGGAGAGGTGGGCGATGGTATCTTCAGCCAGGTGACAGGACAAAAGGGAGATGGCCTCAAGCTGCACCAGGGTCAGATCAGATGTTAGGGAAAAGTTCTTCACTGAAAGAGTTTGTCAGGGGACTACCCAGGAAAGGGGGGCAAGCACTGACACTGGACGCATTTAACAGATGAGTAGATGAGGTACTTAGGGATATGGTTTAGCAGAAGACAGGAACAGTTGGACTCTATGATCTTACAGGTCTTTTCCAACCTGGTGATTCTGTGAAAAGAAGATGGTGTAATTCAGTTGTCCTAAGTCAGCTTTACTGCATGGACAAAGCACATGTGCCAGTGTGATCGTGTCCTGCCTCTCGGGGCTGGCCTCTGCCGCAGTGTCAGTCGTGCTGTACACAGGAACAGATGCTCACTCACACCATACCCTGTCCCCACGGCCTCTTAAAGAAAACTCAACTTCAAACGCAGCAATCTGGGATCCGGTTAGTTCCCCTTTTGATGCGTAAGGGTAAACACACCCTTGTAACTTGGGGGGGTGTGTGTGTGTGTGTGTGTGTGGGTGTGTGTGGGTGTGTGTGTTGCTGAGCAGGTGCGATTTAGGTGATTTAACTTGTGTCACTTCAGTACCCACAGATCAGCCTAGCATGGGGCTTACATCCCGGGCGGTGATTATCAGAGACAGAGACTGCCAAAGCTTGTCTGAGAGCCTGGGCTAACGTGTCGATACCGCCTCACACCCACAGCCCTGAAAAGGCTGCATTATGCCAGCTCTGATGTATTTAATTGTCAGGATTAAAGTGCTGGTTAGCAGTCTCACCCTTTTTCCTAGAAAACAGAAATGATTCATTTTAACTTTCCCCCTCCCTCCATCACTGTGGTTCAGAATATTTCATGGCAGCGAACAGAGGAGTCAGAGAGGTTTTATCAGGCTCCTTTGTGCTTTGTTTTGTGGTGTCCAAGTCAGAAAGACTTTGCTGTTTCATGCTCTCTCTGAATCACAGCGTTTCTGCTTCAGTTCTTTGATTCTGCCCATTTATTTTATCTGTTCCAAGGCCAACAAAATCCTTCTGGGGACAGCTATTATTTATACACAGGTATGTTTTTCTCACTACTGCTGAAGTTTTTCTTAGTATTCAAGTGAGTAACTTTGCAAACAAGACATTTGTAAAGCACAGGGAATGTCCTTTAGGATCAGCGTTAGAGTGGATTAGCAAGGATTTAAGACTTTAAACATTTTGTTCATGAACTATAGACAATCCATTGACTTGAACATGAGAAGTAAATTGAGTTAAAAGAGAAAATATTTATTCACCCGAAAGTTTCACTGGCTTTCAAAGCAAGACTTGTTCTCCAGAGTTTCAAACCATTAAGAATGTCTGTTGGAACCATCATCTATATTTAAAAGATCTACAGATTCCTCTGAGAATAATTACAGTCCAAAATTCCAGCTGATTTGATTTCTTATCCCCCCCACACCCCCAGATAACAGTAGTTGTCAAATATCTTCACAGTTTGGATTTTCTCCCTGGACCACTAAATTGTATTGTGCCATCAGTGCAGAAGAACCATTTGTTCTGCCAAATCTTGCTGGGATGGAGGAGGCATCTGGCTGCGCGCGCATTGATCTCATCCAGCTGCTGGCTGCGTTACTTCACAACTCAACCCTCAAGGTAAATTTTCATACATATGGAGAGGAATTTTCTCCTCACTCCGATGCCTGTTTGAAGTGAAATTAAGGGTCACTAACGTACTTTGTCCTAATTTCTGTTATAAATCCAGTATTGATTTGTTTACTTTAAGGAATACAGCCTCAGCATCCACACGTAGATTTGGAGGTGTTTCTCAACAATGGAAAAAGCTAAGTGACACAATTAAGGAGCATTGTCTCTACTTCTCACCCTACACCAGACAGAGGTCTGAGTTAGACTTTATTCCTTCACCAACTGCTTTGCTCCATCACCAGGGACACAGTGGGAACTCCTCCTGATCCACAGCCACTCTTCTTGCTTTGTCTGTTTGCTTTTCACTCAGCCTTAACAAGAGGCCATGTCTGTTACTTTTGAGCAGTCACATTTTTATTCTTTAAAATACTCCAGCAAATCCTATGTGCTGTTTGTTTCCAGGAGGTTTAACAGGAACCAGGTGGCTCAGCTTTGGTCCTTGGTCAAACACACCTCTTCTGAGCAGTTGGACGGTGGAACTAAGTGCAGCTATTGCCTGGTCCTGTCCAAGGCACTGCTCTGATGGCGATACAAGTCCACCCACCCTTATTTCATCATTTGGTGGATGAGAAACTTAACAGGAGCTGGCACTGTGCTCATGTCCAGATCTGGGGCCCACAATACAAGAAAGATGTGCAACTGCTGGAGAGGGTTCAGAGGAGCCACGAAGATGATTAGAGGGCTGGAGCACCTGCCCTACGAGGAGAGGCTGAGGGAGCTTGTTCAGCCTGGAGAAGAGAAGGCTCCGGGGGGGACCTCATTGCAGCCTTCCAGTCCCTGAAGGGAGCAGAGGAACAGGAGGGGAATCAGCTTTTTAAAAGGGTAGATAATGGCAGGACAAGGGGGAATGGATTGAAGCTAAAGGAGGGAAGGTTTAAATTAGATGTTAGGGGGAAGTTCTTTACAGAGAGAGTGATGAGGGGCTGGAAGGGGCTGCCCAGAGGTGGTGGGTGCCCCATCCCTGGGGGTATTCAAGGCCAGGTTGGATGGGGTCCTGGGCAACCTTGTGTAGATCCAGGCCTGGAAGTTAGTGGCCCTGCCTGTGGCAGGGGGTTGGAGCTCTGTGATCCTTGGAGTCCCTTCCAACCCCGACCATTCTATGATTTCGGGGGTAAAGCACAGCAGTGACATTCAGCTTTTACAACAGAGTATGAAACTGCAAGCCTCATCCCACCCACAGAGGAGCCCACAGTATGGTTCAGCCCAGGACTTCCACAATTCATGGAAAGCACACCAGAAATTCTTTGCAGAAAACGAAAACATTGTCTGAACACTATTGTCTGACCCCTATACAACAGCCATGGTTTATTTACTGCTACGATGAGCCTTCCCCTTCCTTCATGGAGTACTGGTCCAGTTCTAAATGATTCCTCCGTGAGCGTTTCAGACACACGGTCTCATTTCTGGCAGCTTCCCCTATGCTAAATTCTCTCTGGTGCCTGGAACAGCTGCTTATTCCTCCAGCTTGGGCCTTTGAGATGTAAATAGTGTAATCCAACTTCAAGAGGCAAGGAAATATTAGCAGAATTTAATGTAAATATTGTATAAATCATCCCAAAATAGCATGGCCATGGGATGAGCCAAAGACACTAACTGAAAGTTAAACAGACTAAGTAAATATAGACTAAATATATTCCCCTCCTGGAATTGCCACTGGAATGGATCCAGACAGGAAATAGGTTAAAATGCAGTCTTGTGGCAGTGATATTAAAAAGCCATTGGCCCGTTTGGTGACATGTATAATGAATTTTATGTACTCCATATATTTTTAATACACGCCGAGTTAAATATTATCAAATCTATAAAAAGATTATGGAAAAAATGTCTGGTTTCACATGGGTGGACGCTGCCTGGAACTCTCTCTGTGGGTTTTGTGTAAGAGAAGTGTTTGAAAGAAAACATGAAAGGGAAAAATAAAAATCCCCAAACTGCACATCTCTTGAAAACTATTACTGGCTTGTCCAGAGCCTAGAAATCATCACACATCAAGGGAACAGAATTTCCAGGACACAAACTACAATGGGAACCCAGGAATGAGGTGTACTAATTCCATCCCCTACCCGTGGAAATGGGGAAAAATCAATTTGATTGTCTAGGGTGACTTTGTGCAGCTTCTGGTTCGGTGTAGCATAAGTATAAAAGGACCCTTGTCTGGAAGCTTTTTTAGCAGGTCCTTAGTCCTGCTGTAGCAAACACGATTAGTAGTAGTTTTGTGTGTAGGAACTCGAAGATACAAGGATGCCCTGACTCACCTAGAGCAGCCCTGCAATACAGGCACTTGTCCTGACGTCCCAAAGGCTATTTTTCAAAAAGCTCTTTGGTCCAAATTACAATCAGGGTGGGATTTCCACACCTCCCACTCTCATACTGGACCCAAAGAAAGCCAAAGGTGTCTGTGGCCCCTCCATCCCCAGACCAACACAACTCATCTGGACTAACAGAACCCTCAGCTTCTCTAGCTGACTCTGTTTGCATGATTTATGTGCTAACATTTTCATCCTGAGAGGCTGGAGAGAGGCCGAGAGGGTGAGCGACTCCTGTTGTGCAATCCCTGTTCACAAAACCTTCTCAAACAGCTGTGGCAAGTTAACCAAAATTGCCTTTCCTTGCAGGAACATCCCCAGTCTACAGGGCAGGAAAGGAAAGCAATTGTGAAACACAGAACGTGGGCTCGTACAGATTGGAACAGTTTTGCCTCCTATGCTCCATCTGCTGCTTCCTCAGCCCATGGCAGAGGTGACCAACCAGCCCTGGGACATCTCCGGACTCTCTACAAGGGGTCGTTACAACATAACGAGTTCCTTGGACCCAAGCATGATGTGGAACTACAAGTTCAAAACTCAATAGCTAAGAGACTTCAGCACAGCCCCCAATGCTAACTGTAGGCTCTTGAGTCCCACATATAAGGCAGCAGGGAGGAAAATGACAGAACAAAGGTACAGGAGAGAGAGGAATGTGCACGCAGCAGGTGCCACATCAGTTTCTTTCTGTCTTCCAACATCACTGATTCTGTTAGCTGTAGTCAGTGCTATCCCAGGCACAGGAGGAGGCCTTTGCAAGCACCCACCAGCCCAGGCTCCCTACCATCAGTGGAGAACAGCTCATCCCTGTCTGCAGGCAGACAGCAATATCCTCCAGGACAGCTTCTCTCTCTGTGTTTCTGGAAGGGACAAGGCTAACTCACGTCCTCAGGCTACACACAGCCCTGGAGCTATAGCAGCTATACTTAGAGCACCCTGCCAGACCCTTCTCTGAGCCATCCTTTGCCACAAGCTATCAGCAGAGGACTTCCATCCCTTTTACACAAGCAGCACACAACAACCCAACACATCGCTGTGCTCTTCACCCAGTAAGCACCAGTCAAGAACCCGGCACATGTAACCCATGAGCGCAGGACACCTGTCTGGTGTGCAGATGGGCATGCAGTGCAGCCATGATGCTTGTGTGTGGCACCATGTTTGTGCCTCTACCAGGGCTCTGGCAGCTGCACTGGTACTGTACTCATGCTGCATCAGTGCCTCAGAAGCAGCATGTTCATCTCCAGTGTGCCACGTAAACACACTCCCAAGGTCTGTCCTGCCCAGCAAGAGTTAACCCTTACCCCATGTTTGCACAAGTCCATCTTTCACCTGGGGACTGAGTCCTTGCTAAAACCACGGTGAGATACCTGCTGTCAGTCCCCAACTCAGTGCTCAGCAGTGCCAAAACGTGTTAAAATACACCCTGTCTTCATTTGTCCCAAGCAAGATGCAACAAACCCTGAAGGGGCCTTTCCTACAGTAAGGTTTACAAGCTGCAAACACCACAGACAGGTTCTTCCTGGAGCACGTTGACCTCAGACAACCCATAAAACCCCAACTCCACTTTAACAAGCAAACCAACAGACCACCCTCGCCCTCCCCTCCCATGTCTACCCTGCAAACAACAGCCCAGAGGATGCTGCTGGCGCTAAGATGAAGAGATGATCTGCTCTAGGCCATCAGCCCAAGCCAGGCGTCCATGGCAGAAGAGCTTGCTAACTCACCTGCTGCCTGTGTCAGCTCCCACTGGCCCATCCTCAGGTAAGTCAGCACAGCTCCAGGGAGGAAACGAGAAGGAAAGTGTGTACTACCTTGTGCTTGATTGGCAACCTCTTCTTCAAAGTGCTGGGCCCACAGATGTAGTAATACAAGCTCTAATTCCTATGAAAACAACTTACAGGCACTTCCCTGGCTTTGTGCTGCTTCTGGAGCCTGGTGTCAGGTCCTCTGGGAGCCAGCACCATCGCCTGTGGTCACTCAGAAGGCAGCTGAGGAGTCAGGGGATAATGTGGGAATCCAGAGTACAGGAGCTCCCAAGTCTCACCTCTGCTTGGATACGGAGGTGACCCTCAGCGACTCGCCAAGCAGTGAGTTGCCTCATTGTCTCTGAAGGGTTGGTCCAGGTACCCCACAGCATGGAGGACCCAGGCCCTAGCAGTTTTACAACACTACACAGCTGCACACTGCCCAGCATGTTTAAAGTTGCTTAACTGGCACCAGAATATACTTCAAGTGCAGTCAGCTAAACCCATCGAGTTCCTCTGGTGTCTGGAGCTGTTTCCCATGAGTAACCATGCCACGTTGTCACACAGGAGGGACTGAGTTAAATGTGTCAGTCATTGTGGAGCATACTGCCAGGGTGGCCACAGAGGCAGGGAGAACATCAGCTCCTTTTGTGAGGCGCCAGCTTCAGGCCACACAGCCATTAGAAGGGGGTGGCAGCTGCAGAGACCAAATCCCAGCTGCACTGTTCCATGCAAGCTTGTTTCTCTTCGATAACCATCCCACCCACTAATTCCTGACCCAGAGTACCTGTCCCCAGAAGGTTCTGAGGACTGCCTCCAGGTTGCACACCACAATGCTTCAGGGCAAATGCTGTGGCAGAAGATAGAACTGCCCATGGCCTGAAAGCAAGTCAGTGAATCCAGGAGGTGGTGGAAGGGGGTCTTGGAGGATCTAAAGGTCTGCATGTCAGTACGTTACGAAACACGGTGAGCTTAATGGGAACAAACCCTCTGTGAACCACAGAACAGGATCATTTCTTTGGTTGATACAGCTCACACATCAATGTTGTGTGTAGTCCTAAACGGCTGCTTTAGAGAACAGACCTCTCACCTACACAGAAGGAAATAATAATGTACACTGGGAATAGCAGGATGTTTTACTCCAGAATTTTTTAAAAGCAAGCCTTGATTTTTATTGTGCCTCTGAACTGGCTCTTTCTGAGGAAGCATTGGAGCTCTTTACTCTTAGGTGTTGGATTGATTTATTTCACACCGCTTAAGCAGACTCTAGCTGGTTTTCAGTTTTTGGTTCCCCAAGTATTTATTCTGTTTGCTTTTCAGGTATTGTATATTTTTTTAATAACAGATATTCCTTTTTAAAGATGGCTTCTATTAAGTGGCTTCCAAACTAAATCCAGCAGAACTATATGCTTTGAGACACAGCAAACTTGAAGACTCTGATAATCTGTCATCAAAATCTAACTTCTCCCTTATTTGGGCTTGATGCATCCAGTGAATAACATTAGAATCAAGCCTAATGCCACAGAACTGCAGGCTACTACTTATGTAAAGGGACCTGACCCATTTGGCCAAACATTGAATTTCAAAATCAGAATTAATTTGAAGAGTGTTTCTACAGGTTGGAGATTGAAGACTTGATTTCAGAGCAGTGAAATCAGAACATTTTGCCATTAGCTTCAGTGGTCAGCAGTGACAGGAACTCTTTGTCAACACATTTCCCAGCACAGATTTTGGTACCAGATAGTGCTTTAGATTGAGTGTCTACAATAACCAAAGGCAGAATTAATTTATATTAATATATCCTAAAATTATGTTCAAGGGGATCAGGGAACCAAAACCGCACGGGACAAGCAAATATAGGAACTAATGAAGATTAGTTCCTGTATTTGGAATAATGAATATAGGAATTCCTACTATAGGAATAATGAAGAATTAACAAAAAGCCAAAACAAAACGTGTTCTGCCCAAGAATCAAATACAGCCACAAAACCAAACTGAGAAATGCTTTCTTCTCCCTGCAGCATTAAACTTTCCATGAGGACTTTAATCAAAAAGACCCATGCCTAAACCAGATGTCTGGAGGACCAGTTCTCTCCAGAGATCACCTCTGAGACAGGGAAAGGTGTAATTCATCACGACTCAGCCTGACTTTATCTGCAGCGCAGCCAAAAGCATGTTCTGGGTGGGATTTTACACTATCAGTGCTCTGGTTGAGCCAAGAAACCTTTCCAAAGGCTGACGCTTGAACCACTGGGCAGGGACCAGCCCTGATTAAAAGTTGGTCACACTGTTCCCAACTCTGCTGCTGACATTACATAAACTGGGGCAAGTCATTTTCTGTGGGCGTCCCAGCCAAACCAGTGCTTGTAAGCTCCTTCTAACTGTTCTACACGGAAACTAATCAATGCATCCCTGATTACTGCTGAATCAAACTAACAAAGTGAATCAGTGTGAGTCCTTCAGAACTCTCCCAGACCATTCAGTGCAAGCCCTTACCCCATCACGCCTGCTTTCAGATGTGAGAGCGCTGGGAAAAGGAATTTGAACAGAGTAATGATGTTGCACACAGTCTTCTGGAGCACTCTGTGTTCTCAGACATGTAAATAATACCATGAAACACCACATGAGATATGTAAGCTGCTTTAATAATAATAAATTTATTAAGTGGCAAGAAGCCACTCTGCTTTGTAAACCAATTTTACTCAATCACAGTCCCCCTATTTTTTTTTTCCTCATTTAACATGAATACATTCTGTAATCTGCATGTGAAAGATTTATGTAGAGATATGTTCTGGACCACTCTTTGCTGATTTTACTGGTCAGAAAAAACATTAAACATGCGGAAACAGCACCTTGTTAAAACTATAGGCCTCTTCTCATTCCATCCCCTTTGCTGCTAAGCTAAATTGTCACTGAATAAGCCAAGTCTACTGAGGTTTTTTTTCCTCATCCCGTTTTTGGAGATGTAGTGGGGCCTGCAGAAACGTCTGGTATAACCTCACATATAATACGTAATTCAGAAGGCTTTGTAAGCAATAGCTGCAGTTGCTTCTTCAGATTAGAGAGAGCTTCTCATGCATTAATGCACTTAGTTAGGTTCTGTGAGGAGCTCAGGAGGATGCGCCCTCTTCCTGGTACAGTTAGTTGAGCCTGGACTCTGCACCACTGATGTTCTTCAGCAACTGTGTGCACCAATAATTTAAAAAAAAAAGAAAACCCAACAAGAAATCAGGCTGTTTTTATCAGAAACAAGTAATAAATCTTATCACGATAGTAAAAAAAAAAAAAAAGGCAATTTCCAATGTGTGACATTTCCATTGCTTGAGAAGGAATCAGTGCAAAGTGAGGTAACCCACACACCCCGTCACTGCGGGCTGGGGGCGCATCAAACCAGGCGCCGCCGTTTTGAATCCCTCTCCATATCTTCAGCTGGAGAGTCTCCATTGCATCCTAGAGGGGACACCATATTTAGCAAAGGGTCTTCAGATGCCCCTCCGAACAGGGAGAGCAACAAAGCCACGCCATAGCCAGTAGCTCGTTCACCCTAGGAAAAATAAAAATAATCAGTTCACACTTCAGGTTGTATCATCTGAATCTAGCTTTAATTTCCTCAGTAAGAGCAGCGATGGGTCATGGCCAGAGGGAATACTTGGCGCCCTTGGCAGGTATGATCTGCTTGTGCTTCTGCACCCTTATGGCTATCGGAATCTCTCCTGGTTAGATTAAACCAACACATCGTGATGATTCTCATGCTGCCTCAAGCGTGGATTTATGCTAGTGCTGTTCAGGGTATGGAATGTTCCAACTAGCAGGAGCATGGATTTGGAGTATGAGCTGAGGAAGCTGGGTTTAAAATAAAAAAAAGAGGCAGGGGGAGTAAATTGGTCTGGTTTTTAGGAAAAAAGAATATACCTAAGTTCTATCCAAGGGAGACAGGGAAATCCCCCAAGAGCAAGCAAATATTTTCTCTGCTGCAGGTCAGCAGGCAGATAGATGGTCAACTCTGGTCAATCCCCTTATAACAGCATGGGTGAGAATGGAAGACTAGGGTTCCCACCGTGAACAAGCAGCAGGCAAGCTGTCAAAGTTTACAATGATACAGATGTTTCTGACTAAAGTGACTGTTACAATATTTTAAAACCAAAATGTTTTTCACCAAAGAGGTGAAACCACCAAATCACAGAAATCCCCAACACAGATTAAGTGTCAATGCTTTTCAAAAGAACTTTTCACCTAACTGATGGCACAGAATTCAGGGTATCTGCAGGCTCAAGCAGTTTTCTTCACCCAGTTTGCTGGGTGTCAGAAGTCATATGAGCATACTCACCGCATGAACAGGTGCAGCGATGTCCACATGGACCCAGACTCCAGGCCAGTCGAAGCCAATGTGAGAAGCAATGAAGAGCCCAGCACAGGAACTTGGAGTATTGTCTCGATCCTGTAGAAATAATAAAAATACAGTTGGTCTTGGAGGAAGAGAAATGTCAGTGTTTTATTCTTGTCACAGAAAAGACAGTTATGCAAATCTAGTTCAGAGCTTAACGAACGGCTGTAACACCGAGTCTTGCGAACCAACTGTCAATCCTCTGAATCTCTGGGAGCAGTCTGGCCCTCCTAGAGTCCTCTCCCACCCAAGCTCCTTTCTGCAGTGCTTGTGGAACTTAGCACACATTGTAACTCTCACACACAGCAAAAGCAGCTGCAGCAATCCCCCTGAGGCCTCTGTCCTCAATTTCCCGGTTTCTGCATTCCGAGTTACTGTTTTTGCTGGTTATATATGATCTGATGAACACCTGTCTTTATGTCTTACACAGTCTCCATCAAGGAAGTTGACATTCACCTTAGGGCCATTCTTAAAAGGCAAGCAGCCCGAAGATACAGGCTACCCTGTTTAAAACCGACACTTGTGAAGAGCTTTCAGCCAGCTAACCACAGGAGAGCACATTACCTAGAAAACACACATTTTTATGTGACAAATAAAGTTTAAAGAAAAAGAATCTTACAGCCACAGAGTTCTTCATATCAGCTACAGCTGAGGTAAATTCACTGAAATGGAGTTCAGGGCAGTACACAAGAGGATGGACCAAGTCTCCACAGTTCCTGCCAGCTTTAACACAAGCCTTCTCCCACTCTTCGTTATTGGTAAGGACAGCAGCATGATACTTTCCTGTAGCAATTCCCTAGTGAGATGCAAGGCAAAATCAGGAAGGACTCATCTTGACTGTGCTGAGTGCTATAATGCTGTGCTACTCCCCCTCAGCATTAGCAGCTGTTTTCCATCTCACCAAACCACCAAGCAAAAACCACTTCAAAACTACTTTATGAGAAGGCAGCAGTACAAGTGTAGACAAAGATGCTGTAGCTTCTGTTGAATCTTTTTCTATGTTTGAAAAGCCAATCTGCAGTGAAACAGTCTGCATTTGTCTGGCCTATTCAGGCCAGGAATTTGTACCCTTGTCCCATTTGCAAGTCATTTTACAGACGAGAAAACTCCTCATCACTATCATGGAATCAGTTCTCCTAATTATAAAGCCACTGAATTGCAAACATTAAATACTGGATTGCTTCCATCAGCTGGTAACCTTATCAGAAAAATATTACTTTTTCTCTAAGTACTCAAAAGCAAAAAAGTCACATAAAGAACAAAAAATGCCCCATCTGGGTACCACGGTTATAAGGGCAACAAATTCACTAAACACATCACGTGCACAGAGTGCCACAGTTGACTGAGGTTGCTGCTGGCAACTTCCTGTTGCACAAGTTTAGGAAGCCAGTGCCAGGCACAAGAGTTCATGGTATCTGCTCTCCCCAAAGCCTAGCAGGACCGAGGCGAAGCAGCGTGCAATGCACAACCGGTAGAAGGATGCACCCCCGGCCCTCTGTATCAGTACCTGAGCTCCAGTAAGAGTGGCCATGTCAAGAATTATATCAGCTCCAAGATCTTTGCAGGCGTAAGCTACTCCATCAGCCAGGATCAGTCTACCTTCTGCATCAGTGTTATTGATTTCCACAGTTCTAGGAAGAAGAGAGGGTGTTTAATACAATGGCGCTTCAGGCTGGAAGTTAAGACTCATCTGTCTGGGCTAAAATAGGAGACAAGAAGGCAAACTCCATCCTCCTGTGGTTTCTTATTTGACACTGCAAGTCTAACCCTTCTAAAAGAGACAGGTTAGAATAGCATTGCCCTCACGGTCAGGCGTTCTTGCTGGGCTGGATAATGCCTAGCATGTCGAACTGGGATTTTACAGCTTCCTGCTGTACAGAGAGGTATCAGGCTCTGCTTAAAACCAACAGATCCGTATACACCAGTAGCCTTCCTCTGCAACTGAGGTGACAGACTACACAAAGCTCACTGTATTGGGTAGAGCACTGAAACCCAAGTGCTTTAAGGAACCTTAAGCTCATGACACATTATATGTACTTTGATGTATATTTACATACCCAACAGAAATTCTAAACACACTTAAAATTCACTACTACTGCCCTCTGAAATATTATTAGCAGTATTTAGGGACAGGTTCACAATCTGTATGGCACTCAGATAAACTGAGCCAAAGATGATGGTTCCCCTCAATGTTTCTGTGTAAAGACAGATACAATCTTACTTTCCAGAGTAAAGGATGTGAATATCATCAGGTCTTGTTGCACAAGGTCCGACTGCATTCTCAGCCAAACAAAAAACAGCATGAAGATTGTCTTTAAAACCCTGTAACAACAGGAGAGAAATGGGATTTGATTCACATCAAGCGAATCTATCAGGACTAGAATCAGTGAGGGATTATGGCTTCTGGACAGCAATGCCATTAATTACATGGGAAACCTGTGAGGAACGTCCAGTGTCTTGAAGCTGAGGCCAAGAGCTATAGAAAGCAGGTAAGGAGGTAACATCTAATACTGATTTTAGAGTTCTCACCAGGGAGTAAATAAAAGCCTGTGTGCATGTGACAGGCAAATGGGCAAGGGACCTACAAAGCCCTTGGCAATTAAGCAGTGATCAGTACAATCTCCCAGTGGCAAGGTATCCGAATTAAAACATCTTTTATATGCAGTGTGCAGCTACAACTGGAAAGTGTTACATCTAGTCAAACCTCATTCTTTGGGAAGGGCAAGTTCAGCTCTCTACAGCCAGCTTCAGAAGAGCTTGACAACGCCAAAGCCCACTGAACTCACTAGAAACTGCCAGGCTCACCAAAACCAACCCCAAGGCACTAACCTACAGCATCGCTGTATGAAAACCAGCAGGACACCTTTCCAAAGCAGCAAACCTTTAGATGCAAAGCTTTACTCAACTAATTTTAATACAAAGCTACCACTGACTTACAACAGAGATCACAAACAACAAGGTCCAGACTGTGTAACTCCTACACCTTTCGTAGCCACAGTGGAAAAGTCCAAGCAATGGATGCTTTCAATGTGACAATTACAGAGGTTCATGCAAGGACATTACACAGCCAGTCAGGATGTTTGGGATGATTTTCCAAACCCTAAATTTTCCACTGCTTTTACTGAGTCTCCAGTAACAACAAAGATACAACTGGGGCCATATCAGAAACGGAGCTCCTTCCCATCATTTCTGCCACAGCAGGGAAGAGCCTAGAGTAGCACTGGAATATGATGGCAGTAATAAAGGCTGATATGCAGCCATTTATGAACTGTGCTTTCCCTAAAAAAACAACCCCAGGTGAACAGATTCCACTTCTGAGAATCGTGTTGAAAAGTAACTTGGATGGTTATCCAAGTTCCAATCCTGGAACGTGGTGGTACTCCATGTCTCGGTGGACCTCCCAGCTGCCACCAAGACAGCTTGCTGGCCCTCAGCATCCACCTTCACCACAGGTCAGATACATGCTACCAGATCTATCCTCTCTCTTCCCATGTAAAACCAAAAATATCCACAACTAAGATGAATTTGGGTGAGGTTTATTTTGGGGGAGAGTTGGGTGCCTGTATGTTGTGGTGGTTTTGGGTTTGTTGGGTTTTTCCCCCCTCCCTTAGCCTCCACTCTTCTGGCATATCCCATTCTGGTTTACTTTGGTTTAACATCAACCACTTACATGGTTATGGATGATATTTTAAACTGTATGATGATTTTATTTATACAACGGCTGCACTGTGTGAAGAGGTCCAAGGAACAGAAAAGGAGACAGCAACATTTAACATATAAAAGCATAGTTCCTTGTCAACAGGGACAGCTAACCTTAAACCCATCAAATTCCTAGGGAAACCAAGGTCAGATTCACTGTTAAACTCTTGATAAAATGCCCCAGATGAAGGAATCTGGACTTGCTGACTCAGCTCATGTTCTGAAGTCTAAAGGAAAATACATCAATCAAAATCTTTCAGAATGACAGGAAGCATCTAAAAGCTTTAAGGGTCCATCTATGACACTCTGCTCTTCCAAAACAGTCTGTGCAGCAAAAACCCACGTTTAGTCCACCAGCTCTCACTGGACCGCACCAAAATATTCCTCCCCCCAAACTGGAGATGTGGTTCATCTACTGTCAAAAAGTGAAAACCTGCTTCCAGCATCAGTTGCCTTTTCCCAAATCTCATTCTGTCTGTAGCTCTTCCAAAGCAGGACTCACTGTGACAATATTCAGGTTCAAGGAGAATTTAAAAAACTTAATGTTTTTTTCTTCTCCCTTCTTTTGGAAAGCTCACAACAGATGAAATGCATCTTTCTAGGAAAAAAAATCACTTGCTTAATTTTGCTACCCAAAGCCTTTCTAAATCATGTTGTAAGACTGTTGAACAGCACGTAGGCAGGTAAGACAGATAATAACCTCTGCCCCTCTTCCCGCTGAGCTCTCTATCCAACACATATTCCCAACTCTGGTCTCTCTGACAAAGCTTAGCTAATTTAAACCTCTCACAGCTTTTTATTATTCCTAAAAACAATTTTTAAAAAAGTCCTAAAACAGTAACAGCAACATGTTCTTTCCCCTGAGTACAGTTTCTGCAGGGATTTCATTAACAGATCTTCTTAAACAAGGTTGTAAAATTACACAGTGAGAACCCACCACATCCAGGGCTTGACCAGATTGTCCCAAAGCTCTAAGTTCTAGCTGCTGTCCCTCACAAATGCTTTTCTGAGGCATCCTGATGTTCTTGTCCCTCGTGTAACATTCTGAGGGACTTTGTTATGGAAAGCTAGCTGTTCTGCCCAAGATGCAGCTCACAAATCTGTTTTCAATTTTAAGTCTCTGCAAATAACTGTGAAGTTTACAATCTTTCCACATCAAACATGCTGCTTAGGGCCAAGGCACAGAGCTAAACTGTTGAGAAATGGGAATTTGGCACTGATCACTCCCTGGACAAAGCTTCCATCAGATCTATGCATTAATCTGCAGCAGTAAATGTTCTTTGAACTTTGGATACTCCTTGGCGGTAATAGCTGCTCTGTCAGCAAGACTCAGTCACTGGATTTGTGGAGAGGGCAGAGTTTTATTGGCAACGGCCCCTTCTTTTCCCCAGTTCATATTGTTAAAGTGCTGCATGCATTTTTTCAATTCTTATTTCCATACCTGGCTGCTTCTCAGCTCCCCTACTACTTTCTGACCACAGAGGCAAACCAACAAGCCTCTCCTGATTTGACTAGAGCTGCCACTTCCCCAGCTGGTTAATATTAGAACTGGCACGGGATTTGGAATATGGACAGACTTCGTATCCCAGAGTCACTCGTCCCCTTCTTTGCAAAGGGGACGACAGCTGCCCCAAATCCCACAGCTTAAACAAAATCAGCACTGGGTAACTCAAGTATAAATCTGATTCAAGGAACTAAAAACCACTCAGTGTGCAGAACAAACCCTGAAATTCAAGAAAGACTCTTAAAAAAAAAAGGCATGAAAGCTATTTCTCACAATTCTAAAGATCACAGTAAAGATTTTAAATACTTTCCTGAAATAACATGAAGAGCAGAGGGGCTCGACATCACTAGTGGCAGGTCAGAACTTCAAGATTAGACTGGCCCCCATCTCTGGGAATATATCCAAAAGCTAGACTGCTCCTTGGCAATGCTGGGATACATGATATCAATTAATACATTTTACTTACTTGCTTTACAGTGGCTTTGAAGGCACCCAAAATAGCAGCTGCTCCACCACAGTCTCGTTTCATTCCAGGCATAGTAGTCTGTTTAAACAGAACCATACATTTTTATTCAATTTTTTTAAAAAAAAGATAATTTTTCAGTAATGCCTGCTAAAACTAGTATTTCTAATGTTTCTGTAACTCTGGTCTTGACAGTGCTGAGCCATAACAGAAACATAGAGCACGTGCATCAGCTTACTGGTGGGTCTTGCCTCAGAACTTGAAGTTACTAAAGCTCTGTTACTAATTTGTTGCAAAAGAAAAAAGTTCTAAGATCTGCACTGAGACCAACTCAAATGAGTTCTGGACCTATCTGTAAAATCATAAATTAAAAAAAATCTTTGGTTTTAGCTTTTTTCCTAGCAGTAGGAAATACTTAGAGGGCAAGAGATCAGGTAGCAATTTAACTGCTCAGTAAAGTGTTCCTTGAACCCTATTCAGTCTTCTCCCCTGAGAGTTTCTGTCCTTATGGATGACAGCAGATGGAGTGTTTCCTACAGACATTAACTGAATTATTTCCATCAGAAAACAACACTGTGAGCAAAGGCAGCAGAACAACAAGTGCTTACATACCTTTCCCTTAATGCTGAGTCCTCCAGTGTCATACACAATACCTTTGCCCACCCATGCAATGGTCTGTGTAGCACCATCTGGAGTATGACTGAGAACAGCCAGGGCTGGAGGATGCAGAGCTGCCTTGCCAACTCCGTAGATACCTGGAAAACAGAGAATTAAACTGATCATGGGGAAGAATGACTGTGGGGGGCAATACGTGGCTATTTTCTGTAAAATATATTGGAATACTATGGGTAATGAAACTGTTTCAAAAATGTGCAAGAAAACATTACAATGAAGATGGAAAAACATTCAAATTAACTGCTAGGGAAAAGCTGTATTTTCAACAAGATATACCTCCAAAGCCTCTCTCTCTCAGCTCCTCATCTCGAATAATGGTAGGAGTAATCCCAAGATCCTTGCCAACTCTTTTGATTTCCTTAATCATTAAAAGAAAAAGGACATCGTCAGTCATCATTTGTGTCTTTCCACACGTGTGGGTATCTATGTAAGGGTTCTGTGTGATTTCTGTGTGCATACAGATACAAACATTCAGAGTTTTGGGAGCGGCACTGGCTTTCCAATGGCCTAATTCCACTGAGACATCCTTGACTTACTATGGCATGAAATACAAATCTGACCTTTAAGCTCCGCCAATAACACAAATCTTCAGAGGTCAAGGCCAGCTGTTCCCTCTATCAGCTCATGATGCAATAGGACAGGAATATTTTCATTCTTAACAGCTTCCCAGATCTTTAGGATAAAATTCACTTGGAAACATGTCAACTTCTGTCCCATAATTTCAGAAAGTTTTCCACTATCAGGCTTAAGACCACATTAGCACTGGCAAAGAAGCCAGGGTCATGACTGAATCAAGAATTCATGTCTTCTGACCCCCAGTGCCTTACCCCAAGCTTTATGCTCCACCTCCTTCCAACTTAGCAGAGTTCTATGAAATATAAAAGGTCAAAGAAACAGCCTCAGCATCCCTGGACAGATTCTTTGATGTGTTTCCCTCTGCTGACATACAGGTTTTGCTAAGAGATGGCAACACTAGTTTTGATTACCACAGTCTAGACTTACAAGTAGTAACTCTTACTCATCAGATGTATTACCTACCTCCAGGAAGTTATCTGTGTTCATCTCATTGCATGGGGTGTCCACAATTCGAGCAGCCAGCCTGACTCCTTCTGTAGCACTTGCCAGGCACTAGGAAAAGAAGTGAGGACACCTGAAAACTGGCCCTGGGCTGGTTTTCTGCACAGCTTTGCATTCAGTCCTACACAGTCTATAGCAGGTGCATGGTTCCTCTGGAGCACATTACTGCTTAACTGCAACTGATCACAGGCAGTTGTGCAGCATGTAAGGATGTCAACCAAGATAGCCATCATTTTTTTGTATGTGCTATTTTTCCCTGTGCTCTAATTTCTAAGGAATTTTCTATTCCTCCCCACAGTGAACAATAAAGAGCCTTTTCCACTATCAAAGGGAGACCAACAAGGCAATGTAAAGCGGGGGGAAAAAGATAAGAGGAAGCCAATTCATGAAGCCACATTGAACAGGGAGGCTGCTTGGGCTGGAAACCTACAGAGATTATATAGTCTGCAACATGGGAAAGTGCAGGATTTATACATGGCACGTGGAGTGGCTGAGGGCAGTAAAGATTGCTACATTCTATATGGTAGGCCCATGGGGAATGCAGAATATTTAATATTTGCGTACAATATATTTGCATCTGCTTCCTCATTCCTGTGGCACAACGGACTGAACCTCACCTGGACTGAGTAAAACTTATCTATGCAAGAGTGGAATCAAAATGGTGCACAGTGAGTGTGCCAAGGCTGCTTGCTGAAAGAAAGATACTCCTGGCAAAAAGGACATCGGGGGTGTTGGCGACTAAGCTTCGATTCTTAACTCCTGAATCAACTCAAAACAAAAAGCCTAGGTGGAAGGAAGCTTTGTTCAAGCTCTCCAGTAGCCACACTACTCTGAAGGCCACACACAGCAGAAGTCAAGATGGGTTTCAAAGGAATCTGATGTGTTGGTTGGTTATTCGTGCTGAGGTATCTGAAGTTTGGCTTGGCTGGACTGGCCTAAGGACTCTGTATGTTCTGCACCCCAGCAGGCTCATAAACCTTGGCTTGCTTTGGAATGGTGCCCAATTCCCTACAATTATTTTTGATTGCTTTACTTTCCCCTTAATGGGATAAGGACCTTCTCAGGAGCCAAGCTAGGTTTGAAGTGATTCACGATTACAGCCGTGCAGGTAAATGGAGGTGCTCTAACCCAAAGGTCAAGTCCAAGCTCTGCCTGGGTTTGGCTTCCAGGATACACAAGAGAACCTGGATAACAGCAGCCTTGTAAAACTGACAGTACCTTCTAGTCCTCACCATAACATATTCTGGACAATGCAGTAGGTGCAAAATACAGCAACACGCCAAGGTTCAGCTAAAAAAACCCTACTGCATTCCTCTTCCATGTTCTTCATTAGCTGTCTGGTGCTGGTTGAATTTAGGTTGGCTAGGAAGAAGCCAGTCATAGTTTTGGCATTGATATCAAAGGGGAAGAATGTGAGGTAGAAACCACTTCAGCTTTGTTTTGTAGTTATAAATAACCCGAATGGTTTGGAATCTACCTATCTGAAGGAACTGATTTTGACACCAGCCATGGCTTCTTTCTTATTCGGGGCATGGAAAAATCGAGTGATCAACAGTCGCACTCCTAGCACGTCTGTCACCTTCCTGAAAACTGATCTGACACCATTTGCTGCAACCAATTCAATCTGTAGAGTAAGGGAAAGCTACAGAGGGAAGATACTGAAACAAAAAAAACCATTAAAGCTGCAATTCTGCGAATTTCAAATGCAGCAACACTGCCTCCTTTGTCAAATCCACTGCCAACACTTTTAAGGGATTTGTATAACCAGTCACTGACTGACCTGCTCAGCAAGTGTCCATCTGTACTGAAGCACAGCACCTGAAGCACTGACCAGGAAGTTGCCCAAGAGCTGAAGTGCAAACCTTGGAATAGCTTCTAAGTTAGCATCTCAAAGAGGAATCACCTACCATGCTAAAAGTTACTTGTTACAGAGTTTCCTCTCTATAATAGTCACATGCAAGGGAAACAGTCCTCGAGTATCTGCTACTGAAAGACAACCTGGACATATTTAGCCAGAATGGCTTGAGTTGGAAACCGTTATGTATACCTCATCTCCAAGCTGTACTCCTTCTGCTATGTTCTCTAGCTCGGCTAGAAAAACTCAGCCAGAGTTCCATCAGACAGAAAAAGCAGAGGCCATATGCGATCGCAGAATAAGCAACTGCTAGTGAGTTCACTGTAATGGTCACCTGCACAACCACATACAGATTTTTCCCTTGTGTGACTTGTTTGGGGCTTTCTCTCCCTGAAATCTAAGTTGTGAGTAACATCTTCAGCCTTTGCTGCAGTAATATGTTCGGTATTTCTACTCACAGGTGCTGTGAACTCATTAATCCCAATGAACTTTGAGCTACGATGGTTTATTACCTTAGATACATCTATTCCAAATGTAGCCCGAGACAGATGTATTTCTGCATGCAACAAATTAAAGAAAAAATGTAAGATATTTCACAGAATCACAGAATGGCATGGGTTGGAAGGGACCCCAAGGATCACAAAGTTCCAACCCCCCTGCCACAGGCAGGGCCACCAACCCCCAGGCCTGGAGCTACACAAGGTTGCCCAAGGCCCCATCCAACCTGGCCTTGAACACTTCCAGGGACTGGGCTTCCTGGGCAGCCTGTTCCAGCACCTCACCACTCTCTCTGTAAAAAACTTCCCCCTAATATCTAATTTAAACCTTCCTTTATTATTTCAGGGAATAACAGAAACAACTGATGGTAGAAAACCCCCACACTTACTTTAAGTGTTTCCACTTCTATTGGTCCATTGTTTTGTCCGACCAGGAAAAACTCCACCGTTACCGTTTTCTTCTCTGTGCGTCTGGATGCACTGGACCGATGTGTGAACAAGGGGAAAGCCCTGGCCAATGCACAAGCAGAAGCGAAGACTTCAGACCGCTCACAGACCATCTGAAACACCACCCAGAAGCCAAACAAGTCAGATAACATTAGGGATGTGGAAGATTACATTTAAAAGGATCTGGTACCTGTGATACTATTGGTGAAGAGGGCCAAAAAAAAGGAGGGGGCTTGAAATAACTGATGTCTGAATCAAGATGTACTCATATGTCACATTTTGTGTGGACTGGGTGGCAGTATGAACAGCCCCACACTGCACTGGTTCACTCGTTTCCCATATAAAAATGAATTACACTGCTGGATTTGACAGTGCAGGAATTAACACATCCTGACAAGGGAACTGGACTGCTTTAATTATATTAGTACAATTAACACAGGTAAGGACAAATAAGCATAGGTATCATCAATGTGTGTTCAAAACAAATACAGAAATGATATGAGGATGCAGCCAATATTAACCTGCAGCTTTTTAACGTGTCAACTATTTTTCTGAAGTTCATTATAGAAATTACCAATGTAAAGCAGTTTCAGTTAAACATTCTCAAAGTTAACTAAAACGGAAAATGTTTAAGTAGAGTTATTACTCTTGCAAATAAGTTTTCCCAGTAAAGAGTGTAATTACATTTTGCTGCTGGCATCGACTATGTGAGCTTTCTCCAACAACCTACAAATCTGAATTAATCTGGAAGAGCCATAGAAACAAATAGCAAACTCATCAGGCTCATACAGAAGATGACCAAAGCAGTCCAAGAGCTTGTCCTGGAAAAGACTCACACTGAAGCATTAATTTGCATTAAGACTTTTAAAACTCACTAACACAAACAAGATGCCTTAAATGGGTTATGCAATATAAATACAGCACCCTGCATGCGGGCTACATCAATCTTCTAAAGCATGTGCTAATGTCATAAATACTAGTTGAAAAAAGCAATTACCAGTTCCCTTTGCATGGACATCCCCAGTTGAAGACATTCTATGTATATCCAACCTGAATTCCCTGCAACTGCTTGAGCATGCATAAGCTGTTATGGTTTGGTCTTGTTTATGCGTCAGTTCAAACCCACTTATAAATGTCAGCATAATTATATGGGTAAAACTTGCCCACCTCCAGTCTCCTTGGATACAGCTAAAATCCCGAAAAGTCGAGAAAATACTTGACTAGACATATCACCAGAAGCGTTTTCAAACAGCCACTTACAACAATACATCTGTTGACACCTCCTGGAAGGCAATTTCTAACCAGGCGGGTGATGAACTGAGCTGCAGATGGGCTATTGTGTCGGCTGACCCTGGAAGGCAAAGCGGCCACAGTGGCGTAATTCAGGTAGAGAGGACAGCTGTCCGTGGGGTTTGGGTTCAGAGTGCTTAGCGCAGACTGCCAGATCTGGGGAGAGAACAAGAATTTAAAGAGAAAGAACTGTATCAGACTTTTCTTTCCAGCTCACTACCACTATATTTAGGCATTCACTAGTTACAAGGTTTTAGGTGTTCCTCTTTTTTAGGTGCTGGTCTTTTCCACCCTAAACGATTCTGTGTGCACACACTTTTAAATGCGGTACCATCTAGAGTGAAAATAAACAGGGAAATACAACAAAACTGTTTACTAACCACAAAATACAAGCGTCTCTTTCAAGCCATATGAATTACAATTTAGACCCTCACCACGTAGCGAGCGCAAAGGCTGCTTCAGACATGGGTTTCCTAGTGATAAATAGATGCGCTGATTTATGAGTGCTCAGTTACTGCTCCACATAGCAATTTAATTTAAAACAAAAAAAGCAGCATAAATTTTATCATAAGAGACTCAGCAGTGCAGCAAAAAAACCCAACAACCTCAACACCAAACACCTAAAAGCCTCCTCGCGTTACCGCAAGCCGCCAAACCACCGTCACGGGCCCGTTCCCCACCGCGGTACCCGGCTGGGGCAGGGGAAGCGCTGCCATCCCGCCCGCCCTGCGCGGGCAGCGAGGCTCGGCCTGCCGCCGGCCATCTGGCCCCCGGGAACGCGCGTTTCGGTAATTACGCTAATTGCAGACATCCCCGCATCGCGGAGGAGGGCAAAGCACGTTCCACCCGCCGAGGTGGGCACCAGGGGTGTGGAAGAAACGGCGGTGCTGCACCCGCCGGCGGGGAAGGGCTCTGGGGGTTCCCCCACTGCAGCAACAGGCTCCTGCCTGGATCCCCGCTGCTGACCCCGAGCACGGCCCGCTGAGCAGCCCTGGGGCCGGCTCGTTTCCCCGTCATTTCCCCGTTAAGGGCCGCTCCAAGGGGGTTTCGCGGGGTAAAGCCCTGCGGCTCTGGGGATCAAGGTCAGACTCTCCTCCCGCGGGC
>VZTU01012186.1:34292-48281 GCA_013400835.1 Zapornia atra
CGTGTGCAGCGGCGGCGTCCGCCTTGGCCGCGCTGGGAGCTCCGGGCTAGAATAAAGCCGTGTGCCAGCCCTTTGTGTGTGACCGGGGCTTCGGGAATCGGACCGCGCCAGGAATCGGAGCGGCGCTGTCGGGGTGGTGGGTTAGAGAGGAAAGCAGAAAGAAAACACGCGGTAACGGTGCTGTGCGAGGGGTGAGATCCCGCTCCTGGCATCAGATCGCGCCGTGGGTTTCTAGGGAGGGAAAGGAGTTGGTGCTGCCCAGCTACCTTTGCGTGCAACCAGAGAGAGAGATCGAGCTCAGGAGCCCTGTGCCCTTCATGATGCCGTTTTAGGATGGAAACGCTTCGTTTTGAAGGTGTGAAGTTACATAGGGATAAAAACGGAAAGGAAAAAAAAAAAAAGGTGATTTCCCCTTGTCTTCCTGAAGTTGTTGGATAAAACGTACATCTAACAACTATTCCAGAAACAGGGAAAAGCCAAAATCAGTTCTAAAGTACAGCATGGGGACCTACTAGAAGAAAATAATTTCTAAACACCAGCTTTAACAGTAAATTTAATAGCAAATGTAAATGTTTTAAATAGGACATTTATCCTCTTTTAGTATTTGCTAAGCACCTGCTATTAATCTTCGGTCAGTAGAGAACAGATACTTGTTAATCTGCAGCTATGAAAGCTAGGTAAATCTAAACATCAGAAAGGGAGTGCATTTCCTCTTACTGGAAAAGTGAATGCTGATGAGACACCTCAAAAGAAGGCATTAGGCTGAATTCCAGAAAAGACTTCCGTACAGTAAGGTCACTCAGTCTCTGAGGGACATAATGGAAACTTTATTGCCTGATCCATTTAAAACCAGCCTGAATAAAAGACGCAGCAAGATCTGTTGCAGAGGTCCATCCTGCATCCTCACGGGCAGGGCAGGTTAACCCAATGAACAAGCTCCAACTTCGAGGAGTCTCTTTGCTGAGCAGTGGATCATAACACTGTTGGGGCTCACTGCTGTTCCAATACCTACAGTCACCATGGGAGATGTTAAAGACAATAACACACAGCAGGTATTACAGGATTGAGCCTTTGCAAAGATTGAACCAGGCAGTAAGCTCTGAGTCATTGGGTGCCAATTCTGCTGCTCTGCTGATGCAGGAGTACAACTAAAGCGCTGTCCCCAGGTCCCCATTATCCAAAAGGCAAACAAAGCAGTAGGAAATACTCCAACCCTTGAACTTTCCCTCATTAAAGCTGAAGACAGCAGAGGGTCCTAGTCAAGGCAATAGACTGAGGAAATCAACTCTATCTACAGTCTAGAAACTTCCAAAGTATTTACCACTAATAGTAGCTGCAAACATTTCTGTTCATGTGAGCAGCAGTGGAAGCTGCACCATGGACCAATTTTCCATGTCCACTCCAGTTATTGACTCTCTAC
Source organism: Zapornia atra (assembly GCA_013400835.1). NCBI lineage: Eukaryota > Metazoa > Chordata > Aves > Gruiformes > Rallidae > Zapornia > Zapornia atra. The sequence continues at coordinate 35,713 of VZTU01012186.1, forward strand.
AAGAATTTATGGAATTAGGCTTCTGAAAATCTTGCATACTCTATCATCATTAATATGCAAGATCATAAAGGAGTCCCCATTTTCGTGACTTTTTTATCTAGGAAGGCACCACATAGAAACAGCCTTACCACACACAGCAGAGGGTTTGATTGAGCTGCTAGTCATTGAGACTGAATTTTAACAAGCTAGACACCTGAAATGATGTAGGAGGCTAGATGTTTTGTTGTGGGTTTTCTTTTCTTTCCTGGATAATCTGCTGCAATAAATTCCAGCTCAAGTTACACAGGACAGTTGACGTCTGAGTTTAACCTCTTATGCAATGCACATTAAAAGTGCATTTCCTGCTACAGAATCTGGATAGAAAATATGCATCTAGTGACCTCAGTGGAGTTAAGATACCATTGGCATAACTCATGGGAAATAGCTCTTGACAATGCAAGTTATGGTGTGCTACAGGAAGGTACAATTTTTTTCAAAAATATTTAATGTCACTGACATGTTCATTTGATTATGAAGAATATAGAGACACATTAACATCACACAACTGTTTCAGGTTATGTTTTTTAAAAAATGAGTATCGACCAATTAGGTTGGAAGTGTTTTATTACCTCTTTCAAATTCATTAGCCATGATAAAATGTCCAAAGCACCAGTCAAGACAGAAATAAATAACACAATCTCATGTTAGAGAAAAAGTTGCAAATACAGTATATTAAATTATAGCAATATGCTGCTTCACACCAACTGATGTAGACAGCACACCAGGGAGACAGTAGTTTTACTCACGATCATCGAAAAGATCCATTACCAGAACAGGGGAGCTGCACACCCACCTACAAGCATCATTCTTTCTTTTACCAATTTACTTTATGAATTTAATCAAGAGTTTGAACTGACAGTTTGGGAAGTTCAACATCCCCTTTTTTGCCTAGAGGTAATGAGAATGGTACAAAGCTTTCCACAATAAACCAGGGGAAAAGCCACAGCTTTCCTATCTCTGTAGTCTTTGCTTTTAGGTCTGTTCCTGGACCAAGTCAGTTTAAAGCCACATCTTGCATCCTCCTTAGTACATAGTAAAGATAAACTCAGGGCATATATGACAGTAATGTCATAGTATCATGAAAATGGCATTCAGGGGCTGAGCAGAACATCTCTGCAAGTTTGTGGGGAGCATGGTATCAGTCAGAAAGCAAAAGAATTAAGTTACAGTCCCTTTGGGGGAAAAAATCCATACAGAAAAGTCATATTAAAAATATTAAGGCAAGGCCTCTACAATTGCACACCACTTCAGGCCTGAATTAAATCATGAGTATTGTATTACTTAGATGTTGACCTAATTTCTCTTTTATAGGCCTACAGCAAAGTTTTCCACTAAAAAAAATAGTGGAAACCCCCCAAATTCTCTACCAAAAACCTAGTAACATGTCACTCACATGACATCTCTCATGGTCAGTAAAAGACCATAAACACCTCCTCATCCACTCAGGCATTTGAAAGAAATAATCTTCTGTCAGGGAAAAGATACATAATGTAATGTATACTGTAGTGAAGTCACTTATACAAAAAACATAACACATATGGACAATGCCCTGCAAAACAAACAGCTTATACAACTAAAGCCTGAAACATCTGAGACCCACACAGTAGGTCAGATGGAGTAGAATGCCAAAAGGAGAATCTCTAGTTTTTAGGTTTAATTTCACCACTGCTTTTATGTAATGCCTGTACTTTAAAGAAGTCTTACATGAAAAAAAATCTGTATGATCATTCTGGTGAGGGAAAACGTTCCCATGATTACTCAAGCTCAGAAAAATTTTTAATTAACTGTCTTAAATTATGCCAGTGATTAAATCTTGTTATTTACAAGATCAAGTACTACTCTGATTCTTAGTAATGGTGCAATGCCTCAATTAAGATCACAGGGGTTGGATTACATTCTGATTGCTAAGAGCTTTCTTTTTTTAGCTGTCCATCCAGCTCTTTGGAGGTTTTCAGTCTGGAAGAAAGGAGATGAAGTCAAACATTTTTGTGCCTCAACATATTTTACATCTAGTTCAATTTTTGTTACCTAGACCCCTGACTTGGTAACATGGTTTAAAATTTGAAGCCTGTAGCAACTGTGACATAATACAGAAGACAACACCATTTCTGTTCACAGTAACACACTAATTACTGTACTCACGGGTAAAGATTTTTGCAATTACTGTGGGTTTTGTAAGTACTGTATGTCCAAACACCTCTACACAGAATGCCAAATTGTTTGTGTGGGAGCATCAAGTTTCCTGACCTTTTCCATATAATCCTTACAAACACCTCACAGATCACCAAACTTGTACTTTGAAGAATTCTACAGAAACATTGCACAGACTTTGCACCACGAGGGCTCATACATTCAAAAGCAGCTTTCCGGAGTGCAGGTCCATCCATTCACATTGGGGAAAAAAGTTCACATAAACTCCAAAAATAAGAAAATGAAGTGAAACCTAGTGTGACTTTACACCAATGAGAACAACAATAAGGACAATTACTATAACAAACAAAATTAAAATAACAAGCATCTTCCGATTCTTCTTTTGATATTGCTCTGCCTACAGAAACAGAAAAGAAAGAGTTAATAGCTAGATTTCTGCAAAGCTGCAAAGTACAGGCTCTTGTTTAGTGAATGTATTCCAGAGTTGTTATTTGGTAGCTTGACAATGTATATTGCAAGCAGCTCCCACAAGATAACTCTGGTCTGCACCACAGACTTCCAGGAAGGTAAGCGTACACCAAAGTCATATTTATCCATGTGGAATGACAGATCCATTATAAGGAGGAATGCCTCCTCATGTTGGTGAAACAATCTCACTGTGACATCTTTTCAGCAGCCTTGAGGGGGCCATATGGCTCCACAGGACATCTGAGCCACACAGAAGAATGATGTTTGGAAGAACACTTAGCTCTGAAGACCATGGAGACAAGGATCAGGCAACTGGGTATGTGAAAGTCTGAACAGGAAAAGTCACTGAGATGTTTTAACTTGTTTTGTTGATATTAAAAGTTCCTGTGTTGTATTTGAAGGACATACAAATTCACAACAAAACCTCATTTTTAATCAGTTAGGCATTTTTGTTGTACCTGATTCAGCTGTGCATTTTCATTTATATTTCAATTAGAACTGAAAGCTTTCTTTTTGATTTGGTTCTCAGCTTTCTGCTTCATTCCTTCTTTCTTCTAACCATGTTTTCTCATCCCTTTCCTCTATTTCCCAGGGGAATGAAGAGGAGGCAACATGGAGAAAACTCTCCAAAAGCCAAATGAAAGTCTACTAATAGAAGCTAAACAGAACAAAACTTGCATTTAATTGTTTTAAAATTAACAAGCCTTCAAAATTTAAAGGGAAAAAAATATTTATCTCCTTTACAGTCCCTGGAAATTAACTATCAGATTTGGTAAAGAGGAATTTTTGACTTGAAACTATGTAACATGCAACCACTATGATTATTTACTTACTTACTTAGGCTTTAAGTATCAAAGCCTGACAAAGTATCATGACTGATTCCAATTTTCATGTGAAGCACAAGTTGGTAACTGGTGATTTGTATCACCAGACTTCTGCAGTGAATTAATGTAATTCCTGTGAAACTGCTGCCTCAGTAGTTTGTAATAATTATACCAATTAAAACAGAAAAGAAAAATGACATTATGGATATTAAATCAGCATAAAGTTGCCAACAGTACTAGAAGCACCAGGGTGTCTGCCTTTATTACTATTTAGACCTGTGTGTATGTCTTCTATAGCAGGTGAAAAAATTCCTGAATATAGAGAAAACAAGTATATATATCATCAAAATTCAGACTCTAGTCAGCAATTCAAACAGGTGCTGACAATTCATTACCTACCACTAGACTAGAAACAGCACTGATTCCAACTGATTCACTTATTTCCAGTTCAGTTTGTGCAAACTGCTTGCAGTTGCTTAAGCCTTGTTCACCAATGGTCAATGCCTTATTTTAGTGATCCCCAATTTACTTTTGTCTATAACAAAAATAAACCTAAAACCAACTTATTTTGCTTTCCTTCAAATAGCACTTTTTTGATGTCTGTATTAGAAGTCTACATTAATATGAAGTTGAGTCTGTAGTAGTAAGATGTCCATGTTTTCAAAACAGAATGTTTTACTTAGAGGCTTTTACATAAATCTCTCACCCGACTTTATTTCCAGCAATGGAAAGGCTGAACTGAGCTGACAAGTCAAAACTTAACTTAAAATCAAACCAAAACAAAATAGCCAACAAAACAATCACAAAGCTCTGTGTTCTGCTGCCAATTCAAACTTCAGATGTTCATAGTAAAGCTTCACATTAAAAACATAAGGCTGAACCTAACTTCTAACAAGCATGAGATGGTAAGGAAAAACATTAAATACTATTCTTGCTGCTCAGACTATTGAGATGGTGTTTTCTAACTAGGATATATCAACTGACTGAAATCTACAGTGAGGTACCCAGTAACCAGCCCTATTTCACAAATGCTGGGCCCTCCAAACAGTAGGAATTGCAGATAGGTCCCACCAGGTCAGCACTATAAAGATCAGAGCACATTACTTGGATGCCCAGAAAATTATTTAAGAAATTAAAACTAGGCATCAAGAATGACATGAAGAGCAATGACATGGAAAGGCCCTACTACAGCACAGTTGGACATTTTATGCTGTACAGTGATAACTTCTAAAAGGGACCTTGCCCCACTGAAAAATGACTGAATAACTTAATGGCTATTAAATGATAAAAGATTATTAGATATGCAAAGCAGCTTAAGTATTCTGTCAGCTTACCTTGTGTAGTTGTTTTAGACCCTCTTCAGTTTTCATACATGACTGTTCGACATTGTAGTCAATTCTATCTAGAACTGTTCCCTAAATAAAATGGGGAGAATGAGCACCAAATAATATTGAGCCTAATTAAAAACCTACATAAAGCAATTATTATTATTAGAAGGAGCAGAGTAATTTAACAACACTCACAGCAAACAGCTAATGAACTATGTAAATGATGATCTTTTACAGAAGAACTAGTTGGGACTTTAATGAAGGATCTCCTTGTTCAATGCCTAACTGGCAGTTCTGTCACCATCTCATGTCACATCTCTTAGTAATCAGTTCAGGTGCTTTTGGCTGACACATTTAACCTAAACGCAATCTCTGGGAGAAATAACTAACAGAACTCAGCCTGAAGAGGTAAGTTTGGAAAAGTGAAAAGCACATGAAAACAGGATGTCAGAACAGGAAGAGTCTGGAAGCCTTAGCACTACATGGAATCTCCTGTTTCTTACTGACACTGCCATGTCTATGTACCTGTTCTACTATCATTGCTCCCAGGTCCCTAAATATTTCATTGAGATCGGAGATCGACTGTACAATCTGACGGATTTCTCGTTCCCGCTCTTCCACCATTAACGTGTTCTGCTCCACCAGTGCTAGCTGGTCATCTGTAAAACCCTGTTGAAATAAAAGATATAGATGTTAAACTAACACTAATAGCAGGAGAACACTAGAAATGTCTATAAATATCATAGGATTTCATAATACAACAGTCCTTTAGTTGCCTACTATGGAAATTCCTATCTAAGAAAAAAATCTTAGAGTATTTTAAAAGCAGTTTCAGGGCCACTAAAGTGACTTGGACAGTCATTCATAGTTTTAGCAGAGAAAATGTAATACTAGCAATAAAGGTAAATGCATCACAGAAACAGAATTTCCATGTAGGCTGGTCCTCATGGCACCATTTTGATTTTCAGACTAAAATTAAAAGTCAATAAGTTTCTGTGTTTTGAATTTGTGGAATAACAGCTTACTCTATCATAAAGTGTATCATCCTCCCCATCGTCCATCAGTGGGACTGAAGTGTCAAAGAAGTGTTTGGATCTTTCTTCTCTATTCTTCATACCTATAAAAAGCAAAGTGTGTTTGAGCATAACACTTATGCATGCTAAAATCAGAATAAAGCTAAGGCCTGAAGCACTAGATAGAAAAGCACAAGAAAGAAAAACTGGCTACTAACTGACAAATAGGAATATCTATATTTTAACTGTCACACAGGCTTAGTATTTAACAAAGCATAACAAATTGAACAAGCCTTGTAAGACTGATTAAATCAGTGATTTTAAATCCTTATGATCCATGAAGTTAAAAAAAATTAGGTAAGTTAAAAGCCTTAAAGTGCAATCACTCTAGACTGTTTTCTTACAAATTCTCTTAGGAACACCCCTCTGAATTGTAATCCCTAAGTTCCACCTGTTGCATTTATAGTATGACAGAGAAATATCAGTATTAAATTTGAAGATCTTGGTTTTGTGGGTTTTTTTGCACACACTTATAGAGTTCTAAACAGAGGATATTCCACTTTCAAACTGTTCACGGATGCAGAATTTTATCATGGACTGCCAATCAAAAGTAGGTATCATGTCTGAAGACCTATGGCTGCTTCACCAGTGTAACAGGGGTAGCTTTGCAGACCACAGTTTGAGAAGCAATGACACATTAAAATTGTGGATGGGTGAAACACACTGGCCTCATCAATACATTTAACCATGAAGTTTCACCTTTAGCAATAAGAAAGAGTAAACCAGTTTGAACATGGGCTATGAAACAAACTCCCAAATTCTAACCTCCATGCTAATACTCTCCCAGTGTTCCTGCATCCATCACTTAACCTTTCTGTGCTTCAGTTTTCCCAACCAAGAAAAGCAGCACACCTTAATTAGTGCTTTCCACAGAAGGTGCCCATGTATTACTGTATCTCTTATGCTTACGTTTGAGATAGTCAGACTGTGCATGCCTAAAGTTGGTGGATAGGTCCTGAAGGGACTGTGCTAAGGAAGACACTACATTCCTGAGAACACGTGCTTCTTGTTCTGTACAACTACGTGACCTGCTCTGCAAGACCTGGACTGCTCTCTGACATCTGTGAAATAACTGAGAAAACAATTCCATTAGTAAATACAGCCACACACACTTAAACCACATTGCAAAAGTTACAAACTGAAGTAATTTCTACATTTTTAAAATTAATTTCTTATTGCCTGATAAAATGTTCAAAAAGGTATGGAAACACAGATGAATGAACAGCTTAATGCTAACAGAGTAGCAGAGAAACACCACTACTTCAGACCAAAGACATTTGCTTCATTATAACTGCTTGGACTGGAAGCCTTAGAATATATATCTGGTTTTCTCCAAGATATCTGTAAATGTGATTTCATGAAGTCTCCCAATCCTATTCCATAAGGAAAAGCAAATGCACAGGTAAAGGGAGTTTAAGTGACTCCAGAAGTTCACTGAGACAACGAGTACAGTACCAAGCACAGAGCCCAGGGCTGCTGGCTCACTCTAATACAGATTAGAAAAGAAATGCTTTACTCAAAGGAAACCACTGCCTCATCACAATGTGTTACAGCTACATCAGACTACAGGTCTGGAATTGGAAGCAGTCTGTACCTGTGTGATCTCTTGGGTTGTTATTTCTATTGCCCGTTCTTCTTCACTGCTGTCATCCAGTGTTGGCCTGTTTAGATGTTTGTCATGAAGACTGGCTAATTCTTTCATCTTCTGTTTAACCCTGGTGATATCATACTGAATCTATACCAGAAAACCAAACAATGAAGAAAGGGAGTGAGTAATGTTTCTGAGGAAAAGGTTCTGACAAATGCTAGACAAAAATCATTGCAAGAAATCTGGAATATCTGGACCTACATTATGTGCCTTTATTTCACTTGCAATATATGCTTCAGGAGAGCAAGTCACAGCTTGCCTGATATTTTCCTCTAAACAAGGGTGTCAGTTTAGAACACACATTTATTTTAATCTTTCTTCTAATCCTACTTCTGTCATAAAACTCACAGCATTAAGAATGTAACTGACAGCACTAATAAATACCTGCAGGAGAACTTAAAACTCTGTTGGGTTTGCCACACCACTTACTTCATCTGCTCCATCAACCCATTTGGGAGGCAAACGTTTTGTTACTCCAATTGCTGCTTCGGGATCCAGACTTATTCCCGACACCAGCGCCATCCGATCATCGGCAAGCTGCAGAAGACAGGACAGCAAATTGATGTTACTCAAGTTACATCTAAATCCTTCTGCATTAAGGAAAGAGGGTAAGTGTGCCTTCCCATAAACATTAACCTCAGAAACATGTTTGCACATGATGTGGGCATGATCAGGCTTCATAGCTCCTGGTTTGTCCCTACATGCGAATGACCCACGTGCTCCCACTTCCTACAGGATCTGAAAGATGAACGTTACTCTTAGAATAAATTCTTAGCAGATTTCCAAGGAGAAAATATGGCATTGCTGCAAGAACTCTACTAATTCTCATGTTGGTACCTCTTGTATCAGGTCATTCACAGCCAAGGGATCCCTAATCAATGGTGTTGTGTGGTTTATATTGGGCCAGGCAAGTCTGAAAATCTCACATGGGAAAAACTCCAGAAAGTATATAAAAGTAGTATCCTGTGCTTATTCTCAAACAATGTTGCATTTAGCCAGATACTGACCTCCTTGGCAGCTGAGAAACACTCTTGCAAACTGACATGCAACTAAAATTTGTTAAGTTACTTATTTGACAGAAGTTAAAAGGTGCTAAACAAAAATAGCCAATCCACACTTCCCCTATATCACAATGATACATGCTTGCTGCTTCAGCTGTATGGCCTGAAACAAAGAAGCTTGCAGGAAAACTGGTGGGGTAATTCTCCAGAAAATTCCAGAGAGTCCACAGATCCACAGAAGGGCTGGAGAGAGGAAAGGAGTAGAAGAAACCCTTTATTATTAATAGTCATGGCTTTAATAACTCAGGTGCAAAAAATCAGGGGTTTATATTATTGGAGACTGATGCACACTGATGTACAGCAGCAGAGTAATAGCAGCAGACAAGCATGATACTCTTCTTGGAGACTATTTTTGGGAATGGAATCTAATTGATAGTGTTGAAATATTAAAAAGTTTTAGAAAAAATGTAACTAAAAGTATTTTTAGATCTCAATATGCCTGTGAACTCTATTTGAAAAACAAAATTCTGATAATACTTTTGGATGCAGGTTGAGTAACTTCAACCTCAAGAAAACACAAAATAAGACAAACATGAAGGAATAAGCACTGGCAACACCAGTGATAAGTACCTAAACCCAAACTTCAGTTTGCTCTCAGGGAAGTTTAATACAAGCCCCTCACATCCTAGTTTCTCCCAGATTTCTAATTTCCCTTTATTGAGCCTGGAAAGCTTTGTGGTTCCCCACCCCCCCACCTTTTAAAAAACAATCCCTTTTCCTTCCTGGGCAATTCTTTCCTGAAAGCCAGTTTTTTTATCCCTGACCTTATTTCTGGACCCATGGAGTTTATACAAGGTATGCACAGCATTGAAAAGAGTTAATAGCTTCATTGTGCAATGTCACTATGTCCCATATATGGACAGTAAGTCAGACTAGTTTATACAGGTATCTATTAGCAGTGTAACATTATATCACAAAATGCTTGTTTTCTCTGTGCAGCGTTGTCCTTCCACTGGACATGGAAGCACCTCATTCTATATAATGAAATTAAAAAATTAGCAGAATAAAGGAATAGCTCAAAGATGTAGGCTCGATGCACCATGGCAGAATAAAATGTGAAAAACAATACCTCATCCAGCTCCTGAAGTGATTTGTGGATCCCATCAGCCCCATCCAGTTAGAGACAGCAAAAGATAAAAGGGAAAAAAGACATAGGACAGATACAGGGTATGGTCAGTTGGGAAAATACTGATTTGTTGTTTAAACATGATGGTTTACCAAGAACAAAACAAACTGTCTTTTAAAACACAGCTATTCAATAAATACATAGTGTTACTGTACTTTTTAAGTCAGCATTTTGCTTGAAGCACAAACTTTTATAAAAAATATTTCAGTTGCTTGGTAAACAGAAAAAAAAAGAGATCAAATTAAGAGCTTGATTTGCTTTTCAAAGTAACTGCACAGTGAAGTTTCTAGTTGCTAGAGTTTCAGGTAGATAAACTGCAATAGAATATATTGAAATGTGACAGCAAGAGCAATTTGACTGCAGCACTCAACATCCACTGGTGAGTTTGAAGGTTTGATTGCAATTAGAGAAAATGCACATACGAGCTTTGGTAAGACTCTTTGACAAGCACCCCAGTTATCACAGAGTAAAACAGACAGCAAAAGACAGAAAGCAAAAGCAAGCATAGTATACACTCACTTATGTGCACATTTCAATTTCACTCTAGTTTCAGGTAACATTTATCCTACATACATCTGAAAAAATACAAAAGGCTAGTATCTGCAGTGTATCTGCACCTTCTCTGTTTGTCAGCCTTTGTACTGTAGAGGGTATATGTGAGAATTAGGATATTTCACTGAAAGATTAATAAAGCTGGCCTATCAGATCTAAAACAAGGACAAAATACCTGTGGTTTAGCAAAGCAGCAGGCTTTAACTAATGATCTCTTATCCTATACCAAGCTTTTGAAATAGGGCTATACTGCTAAGAATGCTGCTTTGCTTATTTGAGATTAAGGAGGCATTGAGTGTCTGCATGAGACTGCATCTTCCAGGGTAGAGAGCAACTTGTGAGAGAGCATGCTCCACAAGAAAGGATTTCTTCAGAAGGCCAGAGTGACCTAAGGTAAGCTAAAATCCTATGAACTGCAGTTTGCAATGGCCCTGCTGACATGCAGCAGCTCTGCTGTGGGGATACCACCCAAAATAAACTGATCAACTCCAACTCTGGAAGTGAGGGGGCACCTTGCAATAGCTCCCACTGCCACCTCTGCCCTTCTTGCTTGCAGTAAGGAACTAGGGAACTCTCAACTGTCCACCAGAATCAAGACTGGCTTTGACTAACTTCATCTACTCCACACGACTGACAACTTCCAACCCCTGTTAGCTCTGATTGCATTTGAATAAGCACCCTAGAAAACAGCTTCAATTAATGCTAATGAACACTGTAAATAAACACTTTATTGCACTGTTTAGTTAAAGCCCAGTTTCACTACTCTGCATACTGTATGTGAGTTTAAACTATCATTAACTTTTCTATGTGATATTTAAAAAAAATCCAATGATCTCAAAGAAATGACATTGATATTGACACCCCACACCCCATATTAACAAGAACTAAATGCAGTGCCAAATTAAACGAGTAATACACATTATTATTGACATTTCCAGTTCTGCAAACGCAATTTGAAGCACAGCTTGTTAGACACAGGTGTAAAAGTTAACAATGAACAGAGACCATTCAACAGCAACTCATATAAAGTATGAAAATACATATTTACATATAAAATATGTAAAATAAAACTGGCAGCATGAAGGACTGCTTTTCCTAACGAAAATGCATTAATGCAAAGCAATTTTGAACACTGACAGCAGGCATTATGGGGCCTGTAAATGATGAGCTTGAACAGAAAGCATAAAAACATGGACAGAGCTGAGCTGCCACACAGCCCATCGTGGTCTAACATAAAACTTAGAAAAAGCCACAGGCTGCCACTGAACAAATGGCCTTTTGAAGTTTCTGTAAGGAGGACTCATACTAGAATCTACTGACTCTCCCCTCTCTCATGGATGACTGAGTATTATTTGGATTTGGGGGGGGNGGGGGGAAGGGGAGCAATGGACATCAGAACAAGTAATGGAAAAATTCAAGCAACAGGAATAGTCTACACTAGGTATTTAACAGTGCCCACACTTAGGTGAATAGAAGAGTTCTGCACTATGAAACAATCTGGGTATTTTTCTTTGGGGGAAAGCATAAAAAGCCCAAGGGACTGAGAACTTCATGCTAACGCTAACATGAAGTTATCAAACAGTAACGGCGTTTATTCTTCAGAAGGTGAATACAGGCAGGATCAGCACAGAGACAGATCTCTTCTATTCACTGTACGTGAAGCAGCAGGAAAAAGGGATCAACAAGGTGGCGAGGGAGGGGCAGAGAGGGTAGAACAGAGGGTGGAGGGGATTTGAGGAGGGGGCTCGGAGAAGGGGAGCCGGGGAGGCTCGGGAAAGGCTGGGGGCCGGGCAGAGGCGTGGGGCACAGCACGGCTGCCAGGCAGCCCTAGGCGAGCGAGGTACAGTAGGATGAAGGGAGGAGACTCACCGCAGCAGCCATGCTACGTGAACTCAGAGGGCTGGAGGAGCCGAAACTACTCACTTGCTCGGCCAGCAGCTGCCGGCTCTGCACCGCGTTGTTCCGCAACAACAAGAACGCGTCCGTTAGACGCCGGGTGGCCATGGCCTACCGCCCCGGGGCCCCCCGGCCCGGGGCCGCTCGGCGCCTCGCTGCAGGGCCCTCGGCCCTAGCTCAGCCCGGGGCCCGCGGGNNCTCCATCCCCCCCCGGATCCGACCGCGGCCCCAGCGACAGCCCGGCTCACTTCCGCGTTGTGCATCGCTCAGCGCCTTCCGCCCCTCCCGTCGCCCCACTCCGACCGGGCCCGCCGGCCGCGGCACCAACGTTCCGGCCCTCCCAGGACCGGGGGCTGCAAACCCCTACATTTAAGCCGAATGGCCATGAGCGCCCCGCCCCCCC
>VZTU01012186.1:48403-113087 GCA_013400835.1 Zapornia atra
GTGGGCCCATGGGCGCACACCTGGCTGCCAATGCCCATGGGCCCACACCTGGCTGCCAGTGCCCATAGGCTGCACTGCCCTGGCTGCCACCACGCCTGTCCCAGCCTTCCCGGGCTGGCAGGGAAGCTCGGCTTTGTACAAGAGGCCCTGACATTGCCATGGCTTTTTCAGCTAACCAGCCCCTTCCTGCTGCTGTGAAACATCCTCAAATCATCCTCATAAGGAACAAGTTTGGTTCAAAGTAGAATACTGCAGTAGGACCATTATGGTTTGATGGATTCTCTTTTACTGTTTTTTCTTCTGGATCTCCCCACCGTCCCCCCCAATTCACCTTCAGTGAATATTCTGTTTTCTAAAAAGAAAACCCAGATTCACACAACACTTTCTGCTGGTGTCAGCCATTCAAAAACCAGGATATTCCCTGAGAGCAAACAAGCCATTTCAAATGACAGCGTTGGGTTTGACTTTCTGAAAGACGCTTTTTAATAATGTGGACAGAAACGATTTTTTTTCCCTCTGCTGCTCTCACAGGCCAGCCTGGCTCTCCCCTTCATGGGCCGATGTGACATGGGATCTGGGCTCCCTCCTGTGCATCCCATGCCAGGTCTGCACCTTGCACTAGCATCCCGAGGGACATCTGACATTTCCCCTGCAAGAGCTGCAGCCATGGCCAGGGCAGCTGCTACACCCTGGCCATCAGGAGAGTCCCTGGCTTAAAAGCTCAAAAAAGAAAAAACAAAAAAAAAAACCCTGCCCCAAACAACTAGTATTTACACATATGGTATGAACACCGACTATAATCACAACCACATTTTCTGGAAATGTTACCCTGTTTTATCTAACCGCCTGGGCAAACTTCTACAATGAGAAATAATAATAATAAAAAAGTATTCCTTTGCTATTATAAGACGTTTGGGGAGTTTTCTTGACCAGCCCTTCTGCCTCAGCAGGAGAGACTCGAAACTTGGAATTTAGCAAGGAAATAAGCTCCAGTCATACAAGGACTAATGCAGGAGGTTCATTTTTCGTGGTCTGGTGAAATCTGTTTTCATTTTGGCTGCCTGACAGAGGCTTTAAAAATATATGTACGTACTTCATTTCTTCATGCTAATTTTTAATCTACTGTAACAATTTTTTATTCTCTGAGAACAGTTTTAGCTAATGGACTCTCAGCCTTCCCTTGGCACTGCTGCTGTGGCTGGAGGTTGAGAGGAATTTCTTCTGCCATCAGCGGTTCTCCCCATGATCTTTTAGTTCTGGATGTGTGCATGGAGAAAACTGGTTGGAATATCTGACATGCTGGGATGATGAACATGAACCCAATGGGAAGTCTAATGTGCTGGATGTCAGTATATGCCAGCAATTGATGTCTTTTACTTCCTGATTTTTGACAGCTTAAAAAAAATTTGAATGTTGGGCAGGCTTGGAATTTAAGCAGAGAGTATAAAAAGTATTTGGGACTTGTAAACAGAGGGATAAAACTCTGTAAGGAAGGGGTCCAGACCTCAGTTGGTGAATAACCACTTCAAAGTGGGTATTAGGAATAAGCAAAGGGAGCAGAAGGAATGGAAAAAAGGATTAATCAAAGAAAAATACATCTTAGAAGTTAGGAAGTGTAGGCATAAAGGAAAATGTGCCAGAAGTAAAGTCGAGCTAGACCTTGCAAAGGAAATTAAAACAAATAGCAAAACGTTATTCAGGCATACATACCAGGAGATGAAGAGGAGGAGGGTGATGAAAGGGGGAGAAGCAGGGCACCAACAAATGTAGTGTAATTGTACACAGGGGAAATGAACGCATGGAGATAGAAATTATCCAAGTAACATAGATCATAATGTGATGATAATTTGGAGTAGATGACCGTTATAGGTCCCTTGCAACTGAAATGTTCTAATTTCTGACCCAGACATCTAACAGCACTGGCCTATCAAGATTATATCTTGCCGGGTAGCAGCGTGACTGCAGGAGCAACACAACAGCATCTGAGAGCAGGAAAAACTGTCCCAGTGTTTGAAAAGAGGAAGAATGATTGAAGTCTGATCCAGATAAAATACAAGATGTTTGGATAAATTTAGCAGGAAAGAATAACACCAGATGATGGCAAATAGAAACAGGCTGAAATACAACATGCTTTTACTGATGGTGGATAGCGCTAGGCTATGTAAGGTAACTACCTGACTTTGTAAGCTTTTCTAAACAGAGAAAAGCCAGTAGATCTATTCTATCTGACAACAAAAAAATGTAGGGTGGAAATTAGAAGAAAATGCTTAACACTCAGAGGAATGAAGTCCCAGTATATCTTTCCTACAGCCGTGGCATGGGCAGATAAACACATTACAAGGTAGCACTTGATCCATTCATAAAAGGGATTGTATTTTCCCTGCCTAAGACAGCACATATCCTGAAATAGATCTTTCTAACCATATACCATTAATATTTTGGGCTGTAGCTTCTTGATGTTAAAACTCACTGCCATAGGTTTGGAGCCCATGTCTTCCTTTACCTTTTTTTCTGCTTTCTGAGTGCCTGTTCTTTTCTGCTGTTCTTTATGAGCCAGGAGACAGCAGCACTGCTGGCACCCGTGCATTCCTGCACCCACCACCTCCCACAGCCTGGGCCTGATTCAAAGTGGGGGGAACTTTCCAGTTACAACTGTGGCATTTGAATCAGGACTCTGGAGGAAGACAAAAATACTTTGTATTTCAGAAGAACATTCTATTTTGGGGTGAATAGGTAAGCTTTATTTTTTTTTTTCTTCTTTCTTTCCTTTTTTTAATGGGAAGATAATCAGAGCCATATTTCAAAGCCAGCTTTTAAACTGTGCTGGCAAACTCCTGTCTCTCCATCCAGACCCTGTATCACCACTGTTTAGCTGCCCAGGCTAAGCCAAGGGCAAGCAGACCTTATGCTTCAGTGACCAGATGAAGGTCAATCCCCATGACATTTTATCTTGTGTAATTGAGTAGATACACAGAGGAGGTGAAATATTGCGGTCTTTTGAAGCCTGAACAATCCTACCTTGTGCCAAAGGTAAGATTAATGGACCATTAAGAGCATTTTGCCCTGGAAAATCCCACCATCATTTTGCAGCTGGGACACTTGGCTGCCAGAAAAGTTCTTCTGCAGGAAAGTTTCTAAAGACAAAAAAAAAACCCATCAGCAAAGTGTCTGGGTTAGCTCAGCCACTGCTGGAGGTGCTTTTGTGATGGAAATTGAGTGGCTCTCAGAAAAAATAGACCATATTCTTGCCTTTATCGCGTAGCGTAAGATTTTCAGGCTTCAGGGCTATCAACCCCTCAGCTTCCAGAGCGTGTTAATCACTGAGCCAGGATTTGTTTGGCCGATGACCGGGGCTTTCCCCAGCTCTGGCCCTGGCTGTGGTTCGGGCAGCATCTCTGTAGGTGGTGCTGCAAGGCAGCGAGAGACGAGGGACAGGCGCTGGAGCGACTTCAGTTAGGGCTCTGGCTTTCTGACCCAGCTCTTGGCATTCCAACCTTCTTAAAAGAGAACTATACAGAATTGCCCATCATTCCTTTATTTTGATGAGCCATAATCTCGGCGCACCCACTGGAAATACGAACAGAGGCGAGCTGTTCCTGTTTCTGGGTTGAGCTGGCAGCATCATGTATTCCTCCTGGAAAACTGCGGTTCAACAAACTGGCTTTTCTTATTGATTTACCTTTACCAGAATTTTAACAGAGGATTGTATGAATTAGAGGAGAACATCTGAAAAAAGAATAATAAATTGGTCGTGCAGAGACCCTAAGTAGTGGGTGTTTAAATTACAGAGAAAGAGATTCCCATCTCTAAGTGGGCTCTGACCTCTTTTGCTCTACACTCAGGCATTGCCTGGAGTTCAGCTGCTCTTCTGCACAGTGAAAAACAGCATAGTGGATCCTGCAAAGGTGCCTGTACTCCCTCCCTGATGCTGAAATGCAATCAATCCGGGAATCAAGCTTACTTCAACTGGGTAGGCAGTGAAGACTGCTTGGAAGGCTGGGAGGAATTTTTTAAATCAAAATTCAGCTGCAAAATATTGGTGTTTACAGGCAGACATACTTCACATACATAATTAGTCAGGCAACCTTGTTCAAAGGCAGATGAGAAAGTTGTGGTCTGTGAGCTTGTAGCCTGGTCTCGTGACAGGCCAATAATGCCTCTGGTACTTGAACAATGGAACAACTTTGTCATTGAATATTGTGCAAAATTCCTTTCCTCAGCTGGGCACTATATTAAATCTTCTGTGTCACCGTGGTGTAGGTCACCTCTGCAGCAAAGATAAGAGATTGCTCATTGTAGGCATTTATATCTCTGCTTAGCCTAATTACCTCTCCAGTAGTCACATGGAGATATTCTGCATTGAAATTGATGTATCAAATGTAATAAATTGTTACTGGTCTCTTTCTTGTAAGATATACATATCCAAAGGTTTTAGATCAAGATGGGATACCTAGCTATCACAGATGTATGTTTTAGCTGAGCAAAAGTGGCAGGGTTGGATGTACAGCAGGGCTTAGATGTTCATCCACAGAAATAGCAGTGTGAATTCAAGATGTTTCTGCTTGTCATTGACCATCGCGATGATGTTACCCTGCAATTTAGCTAGCACAGTATGCACTGTGAGTGCTGCTCATGTGGTTTCATGCAAGTCGATCGGTTTAGTTACTCATATAGCAGCTTTCCTTGAGAGGTCAAGCCACTGCAGCTGACACGCTGGAGTGCTGAGGGCATTTAGCTCGAAGCCACTCTGCAAACCCAGGTTTGAGGGTCGAACAGTACCATGTCTGGAGTAGGAGAGGAGGGAAATGTGGTGTTTGCACCCTGTGGCAGAGTCCTGCAGTACTTGAAGTACACGCATACATGAAAAGATTTTAATCAAAATAAATAGACAAGGGAAGTATTATTATTCCTTTTTCAGGAAGGAGGAACCAAGCCATGAAGAGACTCAATGAGCAGCTCCCCTGCAGATATGCATAATGTAAGAGCTGGCAATAAAACACAGGATTCATCATTACTGCCATTTTACAGATGGAAAAACCAAGTCACAGAACAACAGTGGCTTGCTCAAGGTCACACAGGGTATTTATAGCAAACCCAGGACCCAAACCTGGAGCTGCTGAGTCCTGGTCAGCATTTTTCTCAAGGGAATCAAGGATAAGGAGATTAATGTCAATAGTTTCCCCAGAAGCAGCAGAATTTCAGAAAGACAAGGAAGCCTGTTCCAGCAGAAGATGCCTGTGCTTGTGTTAGAAGAAGTGTAGACTCCAGTACCCCCAGCAGCTCACACCTATGTTCTTGTTATCCTAATGAGTGGCAACATTCCACTTCCGGAAGGTTTTATCTCTTTAAATTAGGTGGTGGTTTTTTCAACTAATAAAATTAGTTGAGGCAATTCAGAAAGATGTATTACGCTAGATCACGGTCTGACATTCATTCCAGCAATAACAACTGTTATCAAAGAAAGATCTTTCTCATAAACGTAGGAAACAAGTCAGGCTAATAAAGACATGAATAAGTTTTTGCACATTACACTGTAAAAACAATCAATGAAACAGCGGGGAAAAAAATCTAGTCAGAAAGTCTGTATAATGAGTATTATCTTGCACAGAAGCTGGCTGACTGCTTTAGAGTGAGCCCCATTTAGCCATAAATCATTTGAAACTAGAGGGAAAGGATTGGCCCTGCTAATTTCAGCACCCTGAGGGAGCAGCAGAGGGCACAGAAGAGCAGGTTCCTCCTTAAATCTTCACTTTTTGGCCTGAATTTTCCTGTAGAATGGGGAACTCTAAATACTGATTTTCATAAGAAGCCGATGCCAAGCAGCTCACGAGTGGGTATCCTCTAATGAAGACATCATAGATTTCCAGGCTCGTTCTCTGTCATGTAGGACTGCTGCTTGCAGCTGACGTGTTATGCCAGGATACTGCCCTACATGGTGTTTATTGCTATTCTCAGAGGTGCTTAGAAATGGGAAATGCTAGAATCTGAGATAAGTACAGGGATGATGTAAGAGCATGAGGAAGGAAACGAGACCAAGCAAAAAAAGAAAAATAAGTTTATTAGACCAAGTGGAGCAAAGCAGGGAGGGGGGGTTCAGAGCTGCAGCTGAGAATGGCCATGGGGAGATGAGGAAATCCCCTTTCAGCCTGAAATAGCATCACAGTAAATAAAAAAAAAAATAATAAAAAAGCAAATCATAGATCTGAAATCAAAACAGAGGGGTTGCAAGGGACAGGAGAACAGCAGCTCCAAGAAAGGAACTGCTCTTGTTTGCTTCTCTTCGATTCCTTTCTTCCTGTTGCTCAGATAAAACAATTACAGTGTCTCTAGAAACACCATCTGTGAACTACCAGTCTGCCAAGAAGGGTCTCATGGGAAAGCACATCTTATTGTCCCCAGTTTATACATAAAAATCTGAGGTGAGGGAGAGTGATACTGATTCGACACAGTTTTTGTCCAAGCTATCCTTGTTCGATCCCTCTGAAGATGTGAATGTCCAACCTTGGATGACTCATGCAGCCCAGACTCTACTGGTTTACCTCTCACTGGTGTCCCAGTGACTGGCTTTAGTGCCTGTGGGCTGTCTGCAGTGCTGGTGGACATCCCCTTCAACCACCTGTGCCCTGAAGGCCACACTCACCCCCATTGCCAGGAGAGGACCATCCAGTGCACTCTGAGCAATGGCAGCAGCAGGCAGAGTGGGCAGAGGGTTATTTTCATCTCCCACCTCTGTGCTACCCTGTACAGGCTGGGTGAGGACACTCTATGGTCTCCAGGGTATATGGCCCATCCCTGCGCTCTGCTGTCCTTGTTGCACCTCTGCTGGGAAAGATACTCCAGTGCCCTTTAGCTGTGCTTTTCAGGGGTGGTCCCATGCTTGGGGTACATCAACCACTGACCATGGGATGGTCATGGGATCCTTGGAGCCCCAAGCTCAGTCGCAGGAAGAAGATGCCCATGGCCAAATTGTTTTACCTGAAGGAGGGATGGATCCAGCCTGTGCTTGTCCAGGCTGGGTGGTCATCCTGACACAGACACCCCATTTTCCTTGCATGGGAATGTCCACCCTGGCTTCTGTTCACTGTCTTCCTCCTTAAAATCCATAGAAGAGGCCATCAGAAGCACCCAGCCAGCAGGAAATATGAAGCACAAGGACCACCGTGGGATTTAGGGAGCCTGAATCTGGGTTATTCTTGGTCTTTCAGTGTGCCAGCTGACAGCACTGCAAACCAAACCGGGGTTGTTCAGTAGCAGGGGCCAAGGTATTGATCCAAACGCTGACCCGCCTTCCTGCAGCATGGCTGTGGAAGGTAATGGGCTGGGAGAAGTTAACGGGACATAATTTGGCTCCATGTTTTTCTTGAGGTATTCTGTGTAAGTAGGCTCAGCAGCTTTGCCGATCCCATCTGGGTTTCCTGACCAAAGATGAGGTGCGAGGAACTGAACCGCATTCCCTGGGAAGAGCTGATAGAGCCTCCCCTGCTTCTCCCCCTCCTCTGGTGCTTCAAACCAAAACAGCTGCAAACTTCTTGTGGCTGGAGATGTGCCGAGCGGCCTGGCAGGAGTTCAGGGAGAGGTAAAGGAATCCCACCCACCAGTAGCGAGAGCTCTGTGCCACCACCAGCCCTTGTGTGCCCTAAATCCTGGCTTCCTGGTAATCGCTATCGCCATAAATACCGGTCAGCCAGCAGGAGAAGGGACTTGCATCGCTGGACTGCGTTGTACCATGTGAAATATGAGGTGACACACAATACACTGGCATTAGGCAAAGGAGTTGTCTGCTGATGTGGTGACACACTTGAGGCAAAACTGGAAAATTCGATCCCTTCCTGGCCACAGAGCCCAGGCGCTGCGGTGAGGCATGGCTGACTCGCTCTGCTTGGGGACGTCGGGGCAAAACGAAACACACCGTCCAGTACCATCTGCAGAGCCCAGCCAGGTTTGTTCCTCGTGAAGCTCAAGGGAGGTGAAGAATGCGGAGCTGCTTTTGGCAGTGTTGTATCAGAGGTGGCTTTGGCCAATAGTTTGTCTGGCTCCAGACCCAGCTCAAAATGTCTCCCTGCTGCACCGACTGCCTGTCACCCCATCCTCCTCCCCACAGCTCCAGGATTCATTCCGATGGAATCAAAGAACAACGGAGCTGTGTTTGTGTTCGGTTCTCCTGACCGTGCGGTCCAAGCATGGCAGAGACCCGTGAACACTACTCTGTTCTCTCTACTTTTCTTCTTCACCTCTCTCTCCCTCATTTCTGTTTCCAGATAAGTTTTTTTAAGCAAGATGGCAGCTGTGCTACAGAGATCAAAGCCCTGGATGAGAATTCTCCCTCTCCTGCTGATCTGTTGTTCATTTCTGTTTTCCTGGCCACCGTGCCAGAATGATGCTGTCTGTAGAGCCACAGTGAAACCATATCACCACAGCGAGTGCTGGCAGCTCCAGACCCAGATTTGCATCTCTGATCCGTGCGTGGTCTGACAGCAGAGCAAGCACACGGGGATGGCAGCAGACACAAACAGCTGGTGGGCGAGAGGAGAAATCTCCCTCCTGCCAGGGACTGGGTTATGAGCTGCACCTTGGTGAGATGCCTCCTGTAGCTCAGAGCAGTCCTGTAGATACCCACCTCCCCTTGAGGGACACTCCCATGGATGTCCCCCTTCCTAACTTAAGCAAGATCCAGGCGATCATCTGCAGGTTCCCATGCGGATTTTTGTAAAACTGATTTCAAAATACAGCCTGACAAAGCCACATGGTGAATGCTAATGTCTGCCAGGCCGAGCACAGTGCTCACACGGGGAAATGAGGATCTCCAACATGTCTGTGGCTCTCCCTCGGGTGGATGTGTACACATACACTCATCCAGAAGGATATCTGCTTGTTTATGTAACACAAGTGTCTTGAAACGGATCTGAAGAGCAAAGGATTAATGAATAACATGCAATTAAAGCCTGCACAGGAGGTAGCAAGTAAGAATAGCTCTAGCTCTGCTCCCTTTCCAGGACTCGTTTCATGTGCACGCTAAGGAGTGCTTGTTTAAACTAATACCCCTCTTTCTGTTCTCTGGGACAGATTTTTCAACAGGGCTTTAGAAAGGCAACTACAGAGTAATGCCTCTCATAACACATGTGCCAGCTGCTTGCAAGGCAGTTTGACTTGCGCAGGCAGCAGCGGTGGTACCCGCAGGGCTCAGGATTGATGCTCTGAGCCAGTCCCTGCTTGGAGAAGGTTAATCTCCTGGGGGGCGCAGGGGTATGCCTGGGCCTCCCGAGACACAGATCCAACACCCTGCACGTCGATCGGTGCTGACACACATTTCCTGCGTGACCTCCAGCGAGCTGCTTGGGACTCCGGGAGGCAAACTGTGCCAAACCTTCCCGGGGCGGCGAAGGTATAAGTCTGTTTTCATAATGGAAGGGGAGAGAGGCACAAATGTCTGCCAGGTCCTTGGCCCCTGCAATTCCCAGCCTGCTGTATTACCTTACGCTGGTGATTTAATTTATGGCAATGAACTATGAACTGTGGTGGCTGTGAGCTGTGAATTCTGCGATAGCTGCTGGGCTGTGACAGCAGCTTCCAGCTGAGGATCAGACATTGGCTCCAGTAACTACGCGTTGGACCGATGCAGCTGAGTCTCACAGATCCTTTCTCACCCGGCTGGAAGCCTCTACCATGTACCCAGGCCCCGGGCAGGAAAGCCTACATTCCCACCCTGGTTTTGAGGTCTCTGAACATGATTTGGTCATCCTGGGTTTGGGAGTTCAGGTTTATGCTGGTGAGACTGAAAGAAGAATCGGGGACAATCTTACGGGTGAAAAATAATCTCCGTGCTGCTGTTGGTGCAGAGAGGGCCAAACCCCAGGGAGTTTGGAGCCAGGTTCTCCAGCTCGGCTCATGGCCTGGATGATGAATCCATGGACATGAACTTTGTTTCTATTTTGCAGGTGGGAAATCCCTGGCACAGGGAGGCTGAGTGATCCCGAGCCGTGGAGAGGCAAACCTTGGGCTGAATCAATGATACAAATAGTCTCTCAAGTCTGAGCCCTCACCCACAGATCAAGACCCCCATACTGCCAGAAGAATGTGCTGCAGCCTTCAGCGCACATATTGTTCTCCCTCAGAGGAGCAGAAGCGTGCACATCATTAAAAGGAAATATTTTATGCTGATCATTTCCACACGCCCGCTCTCTATCTATCTGGGTTTTTAAGCAGCACCCATTCTGCACATAATGTCATGCACTTACATCTCGCAAGGAAGATCAGACCTCTTCAGGCTAAGGAATGGTATTCCGGGGCCCTGATAAAACTGTTTTATGGAGATGAATAACTCCTGTGGTTTCATGCTTCCTTTCCCTGAAACGCTGTTAGATGAACATCAAATCCTTTTGTATTTATTTGAGGGAATTTCCTTCTAGACTCTGCAGGCAGGGGAAAAAAAATGGTGATGGGAGGAGAGTTGGGACTGAATGATGCTGCTAACAGGCAGTGCCTCGGTGGGAGCCGGGGAGCACGGCTGCCGCCTCATTTATATCCATCCGAGGTGCCATGAGCTGCAGACTAGGGTAAGTTACCTTGTCTGAAGGACTGAAATACCACATCAAAGAGCCACGTGGATCAAAGGTGAAAGCAACAGGCATTCCTGGCTGGCTCATCTTTCAGACCTTTCTCTCTCTTTAGTTTCCACTTTGAATCTGATAATGCAGCCTGAACGCAGCCTTTCATATGCTTTCATTCCTCAAGGCACAGGTGGTATGGAGCGTGTATTTCCTTGTCAGCAGGCTTCATGGGGCATAGGATTTCCAGGGCTTAGCTCTCAGGCATCAGAGCAGTGGAAAAAGATCTATAACTCTGAACAAGGCAGAGCCAGACTGATGGAGTCGGTGCGGCAGAGCAGAGGCTCTCCTGCCCCGGGGACCAAACGGGGTGTAAATCTACAAAGAGCTGCTCAACAGTTAAGTACCAGTATTAACCTGCAACACACACTGCTCGGGGCCCTCCCAGACTACCAAACCCGCCCTTTGAGACTATATATGCAGACAGACCAAAGCGTCTGTGAGCCCTGGAGAGGGCACACTGGGGCACGGAGGGTAAAGCTGTGAGAAGGCCACATGGAATGATCCAGTGGCAGTTGGAAACATACTGAAATATCTTATGCTAAGTGAAGTAAATGCAAAAGAAAACTACTTCAGGGACTCAGAAAAAAGATTTCACCCCATGAGTGTGTGACTTTCGGTCACACAGAAGATGGTTGGAGGTAGATGAAGCTGTGTTGCTCAGTGTCTGTGAAAATCTGGATGTTAACTCTTCCATAGTGTAGGTTCCTCCTGCAGTACTACTTGACAGAGAGGATCAGAGCTATCACAGCATGAACGAAAGGCCTCGTGACCTGAAAAAAAAATCTCGATTCTGACATTTTTTGTCCTTCAGACCCTTTCATTTATGTCTGCAAACTTTTATTGAGTCTGTAGTGGCTGTCTCTGCTTAGAAGGCTCCCTCTGATAGATGTTCTCAGCTGTGCATTCATTGCTGCGCTTTGGTGTCAGAATCAATATACGGGCTTAAGGCAGATTTGTGGAGATGTCATCTTCTGGATTCGAAGCTCTGTACTAGCACATGGGGCCTTAGCAAGTAGCTTTAGAGATCGAGACCCTCCTATATCTGTGGGTTCACGTAATATGAAATATTATGTTAAAGCTGAATTGGATTCTTTTATGTCAGGATTGATCTCCAAGGTTTATAAAACCATTCAGACTGGCAGCGAGATGAACAAGGCAATTGTATCCCTCCTTCCCCTACTCCAACTGCAAAAGGAAAACATTGTGACTCATCAGCCAGAAAAGTTGTGTTTTCTTCAGCAGGAAGCTTTGCAGATTCTCTGCTCCCAGATCTTGTTACACTCTTCCATCCCACCATTCTGGAAAAACTCCCACGGAAAGACAGGCAGATATTTTAATCAAGAAATGGTCCTTATTTCCATTAGCAACAGCTGTTTTCCTTTTAATTTAATTCTCCACTCTGGAGTCTGTTTATGAAAGCTGCCATTAATTATGTTTTTCATCAGTCAATGTTCAGAGATGGCTAATGGCCCAGCACACCTAATTAGTCCTTCATGTATGATGATGTTTCAGCAAGTCTGTAGTTAGTGTATAGGGCTGATATCCGCTGCGTAGTGGAGTTGCGAGCGAAGCTGCGCACACTTTCCTGGCGTGTGTCAGATGGTACTACAGCTGCGTTCCTCTGCTGCTGCCAACATGTGGCTTGCTGGGGGCTGCAGTTATGGGGGTGTGATAACAGCCGGGCCAGAGGGGCTTTGAATGTCACTCTGAGCAGGCTAGCAAAAGGGCAGGAATTCAAGCTGCCTCAGGAAGCTCTTTGAAGACAGGGATTGCAGAGACTGGAACTGCAGCTGCTTTTGTTGTTGTTTTAAATGATGCACTTGGTAAGAAGCAATGGCCACATGCACTGTGCCAGGGTGCTTATCTTTAGCTTCTCCTGTGCAGAAACCTTCTGGCCATCCATGCAAAGGTATTCCCAGCTGACCCGTCTGTCTCAAGCCACAAAGGTGGCTACTTGTCATGCAAAGAGTGTTTAAAGTCACCGTGTAGACATCAGCATGACTCAAGCCCCTAACCTAGTGATGCATCTGGGTTTAGGTGAGTCCTTGGCTAGGTATAGCAAAAAGCTTGACACCACTGTCCAGAAACCATGGGCACAAACACCAACTGATTTTTGTAGGTTGACTGAATTCTTTCCATACCTTAAAGCTGGAGCTGGAGTTTGAACATCAGGTTTAGTTGGAACATTGCCTTCGTTTTGAAGGTGTTTGCAGCTGCAAAGAATAGCAGTAGTTATTGGCAGGTAGCCTCAGGTAAGAAACATTTCAAATCCTCCAGCACACAGATAGCTTTGAAAAATATCCACATCTGTCATGATTGTGCATTGAAATCCAGTCTGTGTGTGTGCAGAGAGTTGGCTGTGTTCCTTCACCAGTCTGTCACCTGCAGAGTTCACGGCACTGTGGAAAACTGCCTGCACTGACCAGGGGCATGTTTTATTTACCTTGGTAGCAAAGTGGCAAACGACCAGCTCAGGATTTGTAGTCATGCATTGCATAAACCAGTCAGTCACCTCCAGCCCTTTCTACGCCTGAAGGAGTCCGCTGCCCACAATCATTCTTCACTCACTTCATTTGCTCTTGCTGTGAGCCCCATGAGAGGCTGCGGGAAAGGAAAGCTGGTGTGGCAGCGTTTGCTGTATATAACCGTAACAATGTACTGCTCTGGAACCATGTCACTGATCTTTGAATCATGAGAGATGCTCTAATGTTCTACCTGGTGGTGAAGGCACTTCTCTGCCCCGCACAATCACATCTGACTTAGCAGAGAGGTTTTTGGTGAGTATTCAACTGGCCGGTTTCTGATGGTGTGACCTCACTAAGCTTAAAACCTGACTGCAGAAGGAATGAATCTGCCATGGTGCCAAACAGACAGAGGCTTCTTCAGGAGGCACCTGCTTCCAAAGCAAATGAAATTCGCTTGGATTTTCATGGCCTTTTGAAAGGATGCGAGCAGCACCACGAGGAATCATACAGGACCAGCTCAGAAACAGTTCAGAGGAGCATACAAGAGCACCAAAAGTGCTGTCATTTGAGATGAGAACGAGAAAATGCGGGTGACCTGCTAAAGAGTATGTCCTGCTCCTGAAGCCTCCAGCTCTCATGCTGTGATGGGGTGCAACTGCAGACCAAATAGGTTTAGAAACAGTATTACTGTAGATTAATATGGTTTTTGGACAGGAGAAGGAAGGCAGTGTCCTGCTGTTTGTTCATTGTTCAGTCACCTCTTTGCTAGTTGTTTGATCACCTCAACTTTGAGCTCTCATCTGAGATGTCTCAGCTGGAAAGTGCCGGATTTATGGAGCTCTTGCAATGGTGATAGAAGAAATGTTCTAGCAGGGTGTTATGGTCCTGCTGTCAAGTCCTTCACTAGAAACCCAGAGTAATCCCAGCTCAGCTGATGGGTTACTGTCGTGTAAGTGAAGGCAGCGTTCATCTCTTGGACGTCACCTTTTGGCCTCTTCTGTTGGCAAATGAACCCGATGTAATATTGCAAAAACACATCCTTTGAGTGAAAGTGATAAGGAAGACAAATGTTTGACTTTAGCCAGAGAATTTAGAACTCAGAGTCCTTTGAAGATTGCCGAGTCCTGTGCTGTGTTAGTTGTCCGTATCTATCTAAGAAAACACTCATTTCATCACAGCTGATGACATGAGACCAGACTTGTGAGCAAATGGCTAGGTTGAGTTAAATCACCTCTCTATCTGCTAATGGCATTTTTGCCTTTGCTTGATGATGAAGGTTATCTTGCTGTTTGGAAGTTATAACCTACAACTCTTAGCCGACATTATCTGCAGACTTGGGTGAGATAATTTGTATGAAAAATCCAGGGAATCTGAAGCTTATTGGCCTCTATTCACACGGAGCTGAAATGCTTCAAGACTCCAGCCGCCTTCGCACACCACGTGCCTCCTGCTAGATGCCGGGGAAGGACTAGCAGCCAGCAGATGATGGATAGCAACGCCGCAGCCCGCTGTAAGGTTAGGAGTGACATCACCAATAGAGAAGCGAGCAGCTTGAGCTGTTTATGAAACTGCAGTTGGGACGTTTGCCCCAGACTGCATTAGCCCCTGTTCCCTGCTTACCCTGCTTCTCCCCACTCAAATTCCAAACTCCTTCAAGGGAAACAAACATCTGCAGAGACACAATGTTAATTGTTGTACTTAGTGCCGCTGTTTACATTTTTGGTCCCGGCAAGTCAAAGCATGTCAAGGCTATCCTGGTGGCTAAAACAAGCCAGAAATCTTGTTCAGGCTGAAATAACAAGGGGTCGAATCCTGATCTGGTGGGTGCACTAAGGCATTTGGCTTTGGCCCCGAAGGATGGAAATCAGAATGAGGAGAAATCAGAGGGTACAAAAAAAAAACTGTCAGAGAGGCTTGTGAGAAGGTGAATGGGATCGAGTCACCGGGGAAGCATTACAAGGTTAATGCAGTTTTCCATTATCTGGGAACAGTTGGGGATTACACTGCATTTGTAAGCTTAGAAAGGCCGGCTTCCCTGGGTTCTGCTCCCATCAAACCCAGCCTAATGGCTCCTTATCAGGAATGATGAATCACACTTGTGCCTACACTTTGGTCCCTAATTTCCACTTTTCTTGCATCTGCTTAAAGTCCTTTTTAATTTCAACATGTGCAGCAGCCTCTGAGCCAAGCGTGGCCCCAGCATTTGCAGTCGTTCTGGTAATTACCACACTTGCTGGGTCCCTTTAGGATGCAATTTCAATGGGGTGTGACTTTCACAATATTTTTTTTCTTGTTGTTTCTCGAGCCACTCCAGGAAGGAGCTGTTAAACACGAGTCTCAGCAGGATCCATCATGACTGAGGACAGAACAGAATGTAATGAAACAGGGTGAATACGTGTCTTGCCGGGCAGGATATGTTCTCTTAGTTATATGGTTGATAAAGCTTTGGCTGAGGTTCAAAAAGGTGTTCAGCTTTCATCTCTCTGTCTTCCTTCCTCCACTCCCCTAAATATTAAAGGCCACACTCATACCTCCCATATTCATGGCTACTTTAATTGTTTACAGGTTTTTTTAATAAAGGATTTGACCTTTTGCCTGTACAGTTATACAAACCTTTCTCTGTCTTTGTGGTTGATACCCCCTTCATCACAGCTTGTCCTCAGCTTCCCCGTGCCCCATCTGGCTCCATCCGATGCCGTGCAAGGGAACAGACACTAAATCATTGTAGCCTGAAATACAGAGTTTTCCTGCTGCAGAGAAGGAGGGTCAGTGCCACACTGCACTCCCCTCTGCCTATGACCTCAGTTGCGCAAAGCCGTGTGTGGGCAGTGGGGTATTGGTATTCAATCATTTAGTGACCGGTGGGTTTGTCACCCTGGGCTTGCTGCTTGGACTCAGCTTGCTCTGCTGCTTTCGTTTCGGCTTGGGTGAATGTGACAGGGCTGTCTGGGAAGCTAAGGTTGCACTGGAAGTGTGTGGCAGCACTGGGAACTGAACTCGGATCTCCCAAGTCCCCACTTGGTCCATTAACCACAAAGCCATTTTCCCTCGCTAATTGAATGCAAAGGGAACAGTCGTCTTTACACTATTTACATGCTGGGAGAGCAGAGGCAGCTCTGTGAGAAAGTAACACAGAGAAGAAAAACTAGCAGGTAACAGCCAGGTGAAGATTTTGGAGGCTCAGGGTGTGCCTGTTTAACCCTGAGCATCTCTGTAAGGGCAGCACGGCAGCTGGGTTCCCAGATCATGGGGCAATGACAAGGTGTTCAGGAGTGCAGTAAGCCTCTGTCCGGATGTGCAACCATGCCAGGAGGAAAGGGAGACCCTCTATCCCCTGTAAGGTTGTTTCTTTCATGCACTGATTGCTCCCTTCATGGGATCGCATTGTCTTGAGACAGATCTCACAGGAATCACAGCAGCAAAGGAGAGAAACATCAATCCCACTGTTCTGCTTTGGTCACATTGCTGTGCTTGGTGTTGGTATTGGCCAACCTCCGATCATGAAATTCTCCTTTGTCACAGCTTTGGTCGTATTTGCTGTGTGAAAGGATGATATTTGAATTAGGGCCTGTGTTTATAAACAGACACAAGAGTTACTGATATTAATGTGAGCATGAATTAAACCAGTATTTTTAATCCCACAGCAATTAATTAAATGAGGGCAGTGACAAATCTGAGCATAGGTGCCCAATTAGGTGTTGTTGCACAGGCAACAGAAGAAAAGAAGAAAAATTCATCAGGTGGAATGTGCTTTGGCTCAGGCCCTTGAGAAGGAAGAGCCTTTCTGCTCCAAATAATCATTAATTTGGTTGCTATCAGAACAAGAATTTACTACAGTGTCTCTGGCCAGCCTGTCCTCTCCTTCTGAAGAGACTGAGGTTCTTGTCCCCTCCAGAATGCAGCTGTAAAAGCTGTGAATGAAAAAATGTTAATTAAGGATAATGTTGGTAGCTGTGAACCAGTGCATTAGTGATGAAATATGATGTTTATTTTTCTCTCTGTGTTAAGCACATTTAGGGATGTCCTCAGTGTGCAAGGAGATGAACTGGCAAATGATCTGCTGTGTCCCGGCTTCTGCAAGGGACCAGACATTAGTGTCAGCTTGCGAGCAGCCTCTGCTCCTGGTTCCACATCTGCTCAGGTCAGACAGGACGTGGATTGTTTCCTCTCTCTTAGCCCAGCTCCCACCACCCACATCTGCCCCGGATGCCTGATCCCTTCCACAAGCAGTTTGAGAGGTAGGAGGGCAGGGATGCTCCTGGAAGCCAGCGAGAAGGGCCAGAGCCGGACCACAGGCACAGGAAGTCATGGCTGAACGCATTGGCAACTGGTGAGTGCGGGGGCCCTGCGGTGGGACGGCGGCAGCTGCTGCTGCGAGTGAAGTCGGCTGGCAGAGCTGAGGGTGTGTGGGCAGGCACACCGCCTGGCAAGGCCAGGGCTGGACCTCAGTGCTGAGATTAGTCCGTGAGCACTAACTTTACCCACAAAGTATTCAGGAAAATAAAAGGAAACCATGCTTACGTTTGGGCTTTAATGGCTGGCTTTTTCCATCTCTTATTCTTGGTCATGAAAGCAGTCAGTCTGCTTGGAAGTTCAGATGTGAATTCTTTAACCTGGAAGGCATTTTGGGCAGTGTACCGT
The DNA here is from genome assembly GCA_013400835.1 of Zapornia atra. Classification (NCBI taxonomy): domain Eukaryota; kingdom Metazoa; phylum Chordata; class Aves; order Gruiformes; family Rallidae; genus Zapornia; species Zapornia atra. Next base: position 66,117 of record VZTU01012186.1, read on the forward strand.
CTCCCAGCCTAAGACCAAGTCAAGCATCATGCATCAGTGACCTTCATTTTCCAGGCTGATAGTTCTGGCTTCCCAGAATGAAGACCAAAGGCACTGAATAAGTGAAAGGAACAGGGGGGGGAAGAAACCCAAATGGAATGGACACGTTGGTTGAAACATCCCATTTCTTGAAAACCTGATTTTGAGGTATCTGTCAAAGCAATCCCTGTATTTCTTATGATTATTATATCACATGGCCTTGGCGTGGTTTTCTGGTATTTCGCAAGGACCACCCAGAAGTGGGCCAGGTTTGGTTATTGGATTTACTAAACAGAACAAGAAACACAAATCTCCTGCCTGCTATTCAAAAATAATATCGCAAGGGAAGCAAACCACAGGGAGACCACAGGGAGGTGAAGCCCATTTTCCACTTGCTGAGGGAACTGCCTTCGCTCGCTGCAGAATGCAGTCTCCATATGCTGGGAATGATTCCCAAAAGCACTCCATCCTTGCCGACTCTGCTTCCTTTCACAAGTTGCATCCACTGGGATGTAGGGTAAGGAAGTGGCTCTGAACAGGATACTCTGGGGTGTTTTCTCTGTGCAGTGAGGTGGAGAGAACAGCCTGTAAGAGAAAACACCAAATGGTGTTGGACTAGAACAGAGAAAGCCTGTTTCGCCCTGTCAGTGTTTCTTTAAATATGGATCCTGGACCACCCGATGGCTGGAGAGATCATTTTGGGGTGGAAAGGGCTGCTCCCATGCCACAGGTTGCTCTGAGCTCCCTTTGCTGTCGGTTCCCTGCTCCATTCCTGCCTCAGCCAGTGGGATGAGGAAGAGGAAGAGCAATGTGCTGATGGAGAGAGAAGCGATAATTTGCCCCTCCCATGAAGCCATTGAAATGGCACACGGCAAATGGAAGAAGATAGGTGGCCAGAAGTGGCTGGAAATTTAGGAGAGCTGTGGAAAGCCAGGCTTCTCTTTGTGGTCTGCAGAGAGGGACATGAGAAAGATATGCAGCTACAAAGTAAATATGGCAGATTGCTTCAGAAGCAGAGATAAATCAGCATGCCGAGGCCCTGAGGGCATCTGGATCTGGAAAGACAGAGGCAGGCACTGGCTGTATGTGAAGCTTCGCCTTGTAAGCCAGCTATGAAGGACCTCAGGACTCCCTGTCTTTCTGTTACACCTCTGACGTATTCTGTGGCAAAACCTAAAGCTATAACCACTAGGCCAGAGTCTTTCATATTGTGACCCTGCAGGCAGCAATCCCAGTGATTATTGTCTGTGCTACAACATAAAATGTTGCACAGTATCAGAAATCCCTGGGTACACTGGGCAGGGATGGGATGGGATGGGATGGGATGGGATGGGATGGAAGGAGGCATAGGAGACTGTTAGCTCTCCATACATGGACACAGTGACTACTCTTTTCAGCCTCTCAGCAGCTAAAGGGTTAATGAGAAAAGCTCCCTCCTGTGACCTTTCACTTCCCTAATGTGTTTGCTGATTTCTTGTTCTCCTAGGCATGATTTTTGTTTGGGAATGAAATGTGCTTACTCACTTATATGCATTTATTACATAGACACCATGTCTGGGTACATCATCCATCAGTGGGAATGTCACGCTGTGTAAAAGCCCCGCATCCAGAGTGACAGCTGAGTTAGTGCTTGTGCTGTGCAGCAGCCCCCTTGCCAAGTTTCTGCAGCTGGATGGTTTTAAACAGAACTCATTTACGGCTCAATCCACCAGCAAAGGACTCTGCCGTTGCATGCTGCTCTCCTGGAAGCTGCCGGGCTCTGCGGGCCATGGCCTGTCTCACAGGGGACATGGAGGTGAGCCGGTGGATGGTGGCCAGGGAAGGGCCACGGAAGGGGCTGTGATCAAAAGCTCTTCTCAGCTGATCTGTTTTTGACTTCTTCCATGAAGTGACGCATTGCTCTCTGTTCTGCTAAATAGATTCAAAAGGTGCTGGTGCTCATTCTGCTGCTGAGCATTAAATGGCACAGGAACCCCTCGCTGCCATCATCTTGGATGGAGCTCAGGTCAGAGGAGCAATCTTTGATACAAAGCCGTGACAGCACACGACCCTATCATAGAATCATAGAATGGTCTGGGTTGGAAGGGACCCCAAGGATCATAGAGTTCCAGCCCCCCTGCCACAGGCAGGGCCACTAACCTCCAGGCCTGGATCTACACAAGGTTGCCCAGGGCCCCATCCAACCTGGCCTTGAACACCCCCAGGGACGAGGCATCCACCCCCTCTCTGGGCAGCCTGTTCCAGCACCTCACCACTCTCTCTGTAAAAAACTTCCCCCTAATATCTAATCTAAACCTTCCCTCCTTTAGCTTTAATCCATTCCCCTTTGTCCTGCCATTATCTACCCTTTTAAAAAGCTGATTCCCCTCCTGTTTCTCTGCTCCCTTCAGGGACTGGAAGGCTGCAATGAGGTCCCGCCGCAGCCTTCTCTTCTCCAGGTTGAACAAGCCCAGCTCCCTCAGCCTCTCTTCGTAGGGGAGGTGCTCCAGCCCTCTGATCATCTTCATGGCCTCCTCTGAACCTCCAACAGTTCTACATCTTTCTTGTATTGTGGACCCCAGATCTGGACACACTACTCCAGATGGGGCCTCATGAGAGCAGAGTAGAGAGAGATTCATTTCTCTGCCCATTACTTGAAGCTTCTGCCTTCATTCCGCTGTACAGAATCTTTTCCCTTTTCTTAATAATGATTTGGTGTTTTCATGGCAGCAGCCATGGAAGCCAGTGGCAGTCATACAAGTCAACCTTCAAGCAACACTTCACAAAATACACAGCAATGTATTTTAGCGCACCACATCATTAATTAGAAGAGACAGACTGGGCAGGTTTGGAAAATACGAGCTCTACAGTTCAATTTTTAAAAAGGACTCTGAAATGGCCATGAAATTTCTCTGCATTTCCTGCACATAGAAGAAAATACAGCTAGAAAAATTAGGCCGTGTATTGATTAATCTCAGATTTGAAATAAATTATTTATATTAGTTACCAGCAGACTCTGCTTGTGACAGTTCTTCTGGCTATATGCTTATTAACTTAATATGGTAATAATGGGAGAAGCAGAGAGGGATTAATGGTGCAGGAATACTGAAAATCCGAAAACAGTTTCTAAATTTATCCCTGTAATTTTGTGCTTACAGTAATAAGGGATTTGATTTCCTCTGTCTAATTCATAGGACACATGCATTGTGCAAGCTAGTAATCATTTCCTTAACTCACATGTTGAAAAACTAACTCCTCGGTACTCCAGCAAGTCACCAGTTTTACCAAGGGCTGTAGATATGGTTGTACTGGTGACAACATCTTGGGCTCACGCATTTAAAGTCTAGGATGATGTCTGTTTAAAATATATGCTTTTATAAATAAAAGTTAATCCTATTTGTATGAATTTAGAAGCTTAGTTTTCCCCAGCTATGGTTTATGGGGTTTTTTTGAGGCTGTGTTTTTTTTCTTGTAGAATTTTTAACTGTACATTTTCTGATTACAATTTTTTCACTTGGAGCATTTGCTGGGAGATTTCTGAAGGTAACACAATGTCAGCAGTGCCTCTGTTTCAAGTGAAAATATGATTCATACAAAAATCCAAATTGTGCCTGGAAATGTCTAATATATTTTTAAATAGTTAAAAATTATCATTTTCCTAAAGTTGTGTTTGATCCAGCTCCCATTCCTGCTTTGGAAATGCTTTCAGTGAAACGATTCAAACCAGCCTGACTTATTTTTAAAGCAGCAGCAATCATTACAGTAGGGTGTAATTATCTTTAGTTCCAAGATCTTTGATCACAGTGCATTCACATCTAAATCTGAGCTAGCATCTAGATCTCTTTTTTATGCCTTAGGCTATAATTTGTGGGGCTTCTTTGACAAAACAATTTCTTTTCTAAGGTACACGCACACAAGAGCAGCACCATGTTTTCCCTGGCTACGTGGGAAGGTAGAACCCTGTAAAAATGTCTATTGTGATTCCTTTTAGTGAGAAGGGAGAAGGAAGAGGTCCTGTATTTCAGTCCTGGGGTTCTGGTATGTCAGAAACAGCATCAGGTGAGCACCACATACGTGAGGTTAATGGCTGCAATGTGGAAGCTGTGCAGTACAGGAGCAATCTGCTTCTTCCATAAAGAATAATAAAGATGGAAAACTGGGAATGCAAAGAGAGGAATGGTCTAGAAGCTGTGCCATGGGGGTCACTGAGGGGCCGTTCGGCGCTGCACTGCTGGGATAGATGTCTGCACGTCTGCGTTTACAGGCACATCTCACTTGAACGTGCAGAACAACCAAGGCTGTGTGGGAGTGGAAGGTACCCAGAAATAAGTGCAGGAATGGCCAGGTTGTTCAGGCACTTTCACAAAAGGAACTGCTCTTTCTGTAGGAGTATTCTGCTTAGCTGTCTCCTGCTTAGCTTTAATGTGTGTCCCTAAAATAGACAGCACATTGTGCCAGACTCCCACAGAGGGAGGCTGGGGCTCTGCAGAGGGGGAGTCAGAAGGACAGAGCCATCCCTGGCTGTTGGATCCGAAGCATCAACAGGAGGGTCCTACAACATGCTATGAACAATCTCCATCAACTCTGTGCAGCCCCTCAGGAGTGAAAGCGAACCTTTTCTCCTGTCAGTTTGGCTGGCAAAGCCCTAACGCTCCCCGTAAAAGTTGCTTATGTGAATGCCACTGAGACTGGGACTCCCAGGTCCCAGCAGGGAGATCTCTCTGAACTGCCAGGCACATCTGTACCGCCACGTTTTATCAGAGTACTTCCATATTAAAGCTAACTTTTCTGAGTAAATAACTTAAGCATGGCTAATATGTCGCTTCATCATCACTGCTATCATGATGATGGATGATGAAAGCAACTGTGTTCCTCAATTGTTAAGTTTTGGGGAAAAATAAGTTAGCTTCAGATGTATGGTACATTTTCATGTTAAATCTGCATAATCGAGATTGTGCAGCCTCAAAGCTTGGCATCTTCTGCTAGGCAAAATGATTTCATTTCTGCTGAAATCTTAAATCACTGTCTGCTTATAGAGAAATGTCAGGGGACAGAAGCAGCAAGGGGTAGATGGGAGTATGCTGGATGCTATCAGTTTTGACTGAGAAGGCACAATAAATCTATTTCTAGCAAGAAGAAAATTGTCCCGTTGGTGAATTAGTATTATCCTGCCTCTTCCAATACGTTTTTACCTGATGGATCGGGGAAGAAAACACCAGTATTAGTGCACAAACTATTTCCCCTTGGAGGGAAAGTGACTTTATATCAGAAACACGTGCTAAAAATGTCTTTTGCATTTCTGCTCATGTCTCAGATCAAGCACTGGCCCATGTGCTCCTTATCTAATCTCGATTGCCGCATTAGAACGATCCATGCTGTTCTACTTGATCCTTTGCATAATTTCAGACATGGTTTCTGTTTTCTTTGCACTTCACCAAGGTAGCATGGAACTGCTTGGAAATGTTACCATCTGCAAAGGAAGAAAAAAATATTAAAGGAAAGTAGTTAATCATAGCCTTGAGATTTATGGGCTAAAGCCTTGGATTTTGGTCCAGGTAGTCGGTTTCCTTCTCTGCTGAGGCAGCAGAAAGCAGTTAGGGTGCTGCTGTGGCAGAGTAATGGAGAATTCTCCAGCACAGGAGCCTTGGGAAGAGCAGAGCTGGCTCTGCTGCATGTCCCCTGTCCCTGCCTTCACGCATGGGTGACACACGTAGCATCCGCCAGCTCCTCTTCCAGACCAGCAGCTGGCTGCAGCTGGGCTGTGCTGCAGCAGCCCCAGGGCCATTCCGAAGTGTGCGGGAATCCCTTTCCATCCAACTTTTGCTCAGCTTCAGGGAATCAGAAGCAGAGTTTACAGCATGAGCCCAGGGCAGCTGAGAGCTGATCCAGGTTTCATGTTCTCCTTTACCTGCGAGTCACGATGACCTGAATATGCTTCCCCCAGCATGGCAGGATCATTTGGCTTGCTGGGAACATCCTTTTGATGCAAATGGAATGGGTAAATGCAGGTACCCAGAGTAGAATTATTGATGTGCTGAGGCCATCTGTGACCTGTGAAATCCCAGGGGTGAAAGCAGCTATGCTTGGAGAGGCTGAGATGCAGGGGCTCATTTATCTTCAGGCATGCTCGCCGCTTTGCAGCCAGGCTTTACCACTGACGCAACGGCGGCAGAGAATTATGAGCCTTGCCTGTGATGTTGTCACCTGTCCTGACATATCTAAGAAGATAATTAAAAGCTCGAATCACCAGTGCCTGAAAGAAATGTGGTCCTGACGTGTGTATGTTCCTCTTAAATGTACCCCCGAGGCTTGCAGCACTCCTGGAGATAGCAGTGCTGTGGGAACTTCTCCGCTGCTCACGGGCAGCTGGGAGGATTTACCTCTGGCATAAACAGTTACTAAAGAAAGGATCACACTTCCTAATGGAGAATGAGGCCTCAGGAAAAGCCAGAACTTGAACAAATCTAAACTTGTGGTTGAGGTGTGCGAGGAGGAGATGGGGCTATCTTCATTTGAATGTTCTTCTACATTTCAGTGATGACATGTCCAAAAGCTACCCCTTGTTTTTCTTTTCTTACATTTTCAAGATTAGTACAGCTGCAGGAACATCGTTTACGTGATGCTTGAGCTATTTCTGGTACGGTAAAAAGGAGACTCTAGTTTGAAACCCTGAAGGCATGGACGTCCACCAAGTAAGCCCAGTGGCACAGAAATAAGTGGGAAAGCCTTTGAGGTCTTCAAGAGGTAAAATCAAAATTTCCATGTGATGACATCCATGGCTTAGTCACCAATTCTTGTGTCTTTCTAGACTGGATTGGCAGGAAGAACTGCTGGCCACGTACAGAAATTTGTTTGTACTGGAAGGCCCTTCACCTTTACTCTGCCATTGAGCACTGTAATTATTACCATTAGGATTACTATGGTTAATGGTATGTGTTTTGTGGGAACAACAAGAAATGAAGGTTTGAAATGGACAAGTCAAAGATCTTGGAGAAAGTTGTGTAGTTCACAGAGCACCTGCATACCCATGGTTTCCGAAGGGGCGCTGGTTCTTTCACAGTGGTACTGTTACAGACTGGATACCCATTACTGGCGATGATAGTGGTGTCTGGAATGGAAACAGTGTGTTCTCTTGAAAGCTTCAGTTGTCACTATATGTTACTTGCACCATTAGTATGGCAAATTGCAATACATTGTAGAAACATAAAGGGATTTACTACTACAGAACTGGATGTGCTATGTGATGGAGTGTGGTGATATTAGACACCGTGACATTTCACAAATGAAACAAAAGCTCTTACAGCTCCTAATAAAGGGAAAAAAGGGCTTGAAGCCGGTCGCACTCTCAGGGTGACTCTCTGAGGACTATTTTAAATGTTAGAAATGTAATGATGACTCTTAAAAATCTAATTATATACTGACTAAAATGAATAAAGCCTGCAGGAGCGAAGATAGGAATTAATGGAATAAGATCAGTGCAGTTATGCTGATGAGCAACAAGATTCATGTTAACTTTTGAAAATCATAATCTAAAGGCAAACAAAACCTTGTTAATGGGACTTGAAAGAAAAATGATGCCACAGACTAATAAAGATACTTCTCCTCCTTAGATGAAACATATTCTGTCAGTCCAGACATTTGCTTGGCACACTGCAGAGAGGAAGGGGAGCAGTAAATACTCTTGATTGTAAAGGATGGTTATTTGACCTGTAGTGTGACTGAGCAACCTTGTGTCTGCAGCCAGAGGCTAGGGACAGCCAGGTGGCCTCTCTTGGCCACCTCTTCTCCTTCAGCATGTGCCAGCCAAGCCGTGGTGTTTGGGAATGGTGACAGGCAGCCCCTTACATCAATCACTCCCTTCCCTTGTGCTGCTGGAGGATTGAACCTGGCCAGAGTGGACACCATGATCCAACCTATAGATCTAGATAGGTATGTTCTAAATCCTAGAACCTTGCTCCCATCTCCTAAATCTGCCCTCCTACCACCTGCCCTGGTAGGCAATTCATGCTGTGGCCCTCTAGGAAAGGCTTCACGTAGACTTGTCTGGCTGACGTTGACATGGCATCAGCACACAGGGCAGAGAGAAGCCGCAGAGCTTGGCGTGGAGCTCCGGGCCCCATGTACGCTGTGGGTGTGCTGTACGGTGCAGAGAGCACGTCAAATTGTCCCCTTCGTGAACTGCCAGATGGCTCCATCACCCCAGAGCTGACTCAGGTTGCTACAGCAGCAAAGTGTGGGTGAACAGCAGAGCTGGCTTTGAGCCCAGCCCGGGGTTTATTTTTACATAGATGCAACCACTGTCCTTATTTGCCACTTCCCAGGCAGTACTGTACAAGTGCAACGCATTATTCTTCCCCATATTTTATTACTGGAGAATCATGGGTCTTCACTGAGGGAGTATTCTCATGGCTGAGTTCAGACTCAAGAGTATTTTGGCCTGTAAAACTTTCACTAGTGTTGACATGGAATAATTTCCCCCTTATTCATCACTGGACTTTGTGATTCTGCACTTACATATGGAAAATATTAAACGTGGTAGTCTGCCTGTGTTTTCTATTATTTATTTTTTTGTTTTGAAAAGTATTTATCCACATTTCTCTGGAGCCACCTGCTTAGTCACAGACTCAGAATTTGCACACTAAGATCTGTACGTGCTATGTGGGATCACACAAGCCAGCTCACACATTTCTTTGCACAACTATTAGCTCATGGTTGCCACTTGATTGCCACTATTGTTGTTGTTCTTCTTCTTATTATTCCCCAGTGGGAAATTCCTTTCATTATTAATAAGCACTCTCATAGATATGACCAATTTTCGGCATTATCAGCATCTGAACCATAGTATCAAAATAAATGCTATTTAATTTCACAGAATCACAGAGCTGTGGGGGTTGGAAGGGACCTCCAGAGATCATCGGGTCCAACTCCCCTGCCAAAGCAGGTTCCCTAGCTCACATTTCACAGGTTGGCATCCAGACAGGTCTGGAATATCTCCAGAGAAGGAGACTCCACACCCCCCTGGGCAGCGTGTTCCAGGGCTCTGTCACCCTCACTGTGAAGAAGTCCTTCCCCATGTTGGTGCTCCAACTTGAGGCCATTGCCCCTTGTCCTGTCCCCACAGACCAGTGAGAAGAGGATGGCTGTTTCCCCCTGTGTCCCACACTTGAGAGATTTATAAACATTAATAAGCTCCCCTCATAGCCTTCTTTTCTCAAGGATTTATAACTTTCCCGCTCAAGCCTTTCTTTACTAATTAGTTGCCCTGAAAATATTTGGGATTACGATGGACAGCATGTCTGATACGGGCTGTAGCCTTCACACCTGCCATCCTCCACCCAAATTTCGGGGTAATGCCAATCAACCAGCACACACGTACCAGCCTAACTAATGGTGCACCCTGGCTGCCTTGTGCTTAATTAGAAATTGATCTAGGTTCATTTGCAAAGACAAACTGCACTGTGTATTAGCACCCCTGCTTTTATCACCAGCTCACAAGCCCCGTTCGCTGCACTGAATTGCTTTGAGAACATTTGAAGGGACCTGCAAATGTTTCTCATGTTTATATTGTTCGCCTAAGTAAACCCATGGCAACTGTGTTATCCTTCCCAGCCACAAATGCTGCTACCACTGGCGCTGGTATTATGATTAATACGATCAGTGGCACATGTTTGCAAAGCTGGGATTTCTCCAATCTCCTCTGCTATTAGTGAGCTGTGGGGATGGAATGTGTTGAAAGCAACCACAGCAGCAATAGCAGAGCTGGAGAAGCCCTCAGGCTTTGGCATCACAAAGACCTCTATGGCCTCGAGTTCCACTTTGGAAGCTTACGACACGTAATTAATGGGACATCTACTGATTTTTGATCTGGAGGTTCATTTTAGCCATGCTTGGCGTTTAAAAAAAACTTGAGCCGATGAACACTTGATGTTGCAGAACGGTGCCAAAAATGTGAGTCTCGAGCATTCCTACTCCTGATTTGTTTTGACAGATATTTCAATTTCTGAAGCTGTAGTTAGAGCAATAAAAATAAAATCCACCACAGAAAAACAAACACCAGCTCCCCTTCCAGCAAAACTGATATATTTTTTCGAACGCTGGAAAATTGTACAGCTAGAGCCCATTGAATTTTCACAGGAGGGAAAGCTCATTAGCGAGCACATGAAAGACAGCGAGCAGATTATTGTGAAAAAGGTATTTGTACAGTTACTTCAGTAACACTTTATTTAAAGTTTCTGGTTGCTGGCACTTGGACAGTTTGTGTGACCTTGGGTAGGGAATGGTTATTGCCGAAAAACAGACGCTCTAAGAGCACTTAGAGAGCTGGAGGGATGGAGTTCAGTGAACAGGCGGGAAAGCTGACATGTCTCTTTTTATTCCACCAACAGATCATCTATTTAAGGAGGTGTACGGAAGAGGAAAAGCATCCCTGGAGTGGGAAAAGGAGAGAGTGAATGGAGCATGCCCAGGACTGTGTGCTGCTAATGGGGAGGGGGGGAATCTCTGATTTGCCCCCAGTCAAAGGGGATTTGTGCTAAGCCGAAGGATGCCAGTCACTGTGTGCATAAAGAGCACAGAGGAGCTTTCTGTTATAACTTCCTGTTCTTTGTTTAAGAAAATACATTAACCAGAGGAAGAGAGTTCTCACTACAGCCCTGATTACTATTTCCTTTAATTCCATCAAAACGACTTCTTCCTAACCCAGCGTCCCCAGCCAGACGATCTCCCCAGCCTGTGGAGTGTTCGAAACCCCTTCATCTTCGCTGCCGTTAATGCTTTGCAGATTTCAGCAAGGCTCCTGGGCTGCATGTATGAAAATACAGTTTAAGCAGTGACAAATAGAAAGCATATGCTTATTAAAGTTACATTACACAACTCCGTACTGCTTTAATGTCATCTGCTCCTAAAACAACACACCGTGGGGACTTGTGTCTGTGTGTGTCTGGGAGAAGGAAGGGAGGTCTGGGGTTACAACTACTCATGCAGACAGGCTGGGGTACAGATTTGGGTCTATACTGAGTATGCCAGGACCACTGTCAGCTCAAGGGCACGTGGGGACTCGATGGTCATCTGATTAATAGGCACATGTAGAGTTTGCACATGTGGGGCTCTAGACAGCCTCTGGCTTGTCTGAACACACAACAATGCCCTCACCATGAAAAATGAGGTAGAAATATGGGTTGCTGGGCCAGGCTGATGGCTGGTGCTTGCCTGATTGACTTGCCAGCACTGTATCAAAACCTACATGATCCAACTTTGTGTTGAGCTGGATCCAGATATGCAAGCATAAGTTCTGCAGATCAGGTTCACCTCAAACAAATATTTCCTTCTACCCTGAGCAGGATCCCCTTGGCCAGTGGAGCGCAGCAGGATCTACAATGAAGACAGAGCTGGCAACAGAGATTTACCCCCGTGGGTAAAGCGCCTTCCTCAGAGCTTTCTCAGTCAGTTCCTAGCAGTCCTTGAATATTTTCAGTCTAATGTTGTTTTGCTTAGAGTCTGAGGCAGGTTTCACAAGCCAAACTTGTAATCTTTTTGATTTGAGTCCCTGCGTGCTCAGCAGCACACAGCACATCGTTGGTATGCAGCACTGGTAGCACTTGACTGAGACAAATGTTCTCCATGGGAACACAGAGGCTGCATCTTATTTAATTTTGTCATTTTCAATTAAACTTTGACTGTCCTTCCATTACCATTTTGAGTCCTGTTTAGTGCTAATATTTAATATACACCCCCTTCAAAGCGTATTTCTTATTTCAGCCAAAGATTTCACACATTCTTTCAAAGATAAATAGAGTGTTTAGCTTCTTGATTTCTTCTGCAACTTCTGCTGCCAGTGAATTGTTGACCGGTCGGTCCAATTAGCGTCATACCAGTATTTTCATACATTTGGAACGGGAAGGGTGGAGAACAGAAAAACAGCCAATGAAGGCATTGAACTGCTACATGTAAAACTAATAGAAGGAAAATGAAATAACATAGGATATTATCACAATTTTTTTTCAAAAATGCTTTCTGAAGTTATCTGTATATTTTAAGTTTCCCACAGTGATACACTTCAAGTTTTTAAAACAACACAAACATTTGCCTTGGCTAGCAGCCTCATGTGAAGAATAAAAATTATCAACACAACTAAATAGCTTAAAAAGACAAGGTATTGTCCCTGAGGAGAGGCAGAGAATGTAAAAGTAATCTGTGCAGGCGCAATCCTATTCACGTGTGGCCAGCAAAAACAAGCCAGTTGAGTCAGCTATCTCTTTTAAATGGAGAGATTTCTTTCTTTACCTGTCCATCATCTCTCTAGGATTCACGTGTACCATCTAACCGGACTACTTTAAGTACAAGTAATATTTGTTCTGCGTCTCATAGGTGCTTTTTCAGTAATGATGTGACATATATTTGTTGCTCTTCCTCAAGAATTAATAAAAAAAGCCAGAGGGGCTGTGGACCTCACGATCCACAGGCAGAAAGTTTTGTGTGAGCAGGTTATCTGAACTGTACAACCCCCCACAAAGGTAATTTTTTTCATGGTTTGGGGCCTACTGCATTCACACAGGTCATCGAAATCCATTTTTTCCCATCTGTTATTTCTTCTTCAGCCTTTTCTGTGTAAAGCAGCAATAAAGTTCAAACCTCTGCCACACTGAATTCTTTGGCAGCAATTTAAAGCTGCCCGGAAACCATTGTGAAAGCTTCCATAATCAGATAATGACTGATATACAGCGCGTGTCGATAGAAGTGTTTGAAAATAAAATGCAGGGTGCTATAAAATGGGTTTACTAGATAGTAAATAACATTTCAAATATGCAAAGGAATCACATTCCAACCCTGCTTTCTCTCTGCTGCCTTCCTTCTCTCCAGCATCTGCTCTATTTGCGGGAAGTCCAGTGCAGGAGAAGGGTTATAACTTTGGGGGACATTTGCACCATTTCATACGAGGCATAATTTAGGTGTCTATGTTGTCTGGCTGGTCTCCCCGTGTGGCTTTTGCAGCTGATGGGAAGAGACAGACCCTCCAAAGCCTGACACAAAGCAGGAGCCTCACTCAGGTTCCCCATCGCCCTCCGCTCTCACTGAGCACCAAAATGCCCCAAAAGACCAGAAGCTACCCTGACCCAAGGAGGAGGAGAGGCTGCCCAACCCCACACATCATGCTCCAATCGCTGCCTGCCATTCCCTCCTCTGTGCACTCAGAGCCTCGCACATTGCAGGGGAGGTTGGATAAAAGGGTTGCATCGCCTGCTCCAAGCTGTGGCTTCCCAGCAGCACCCCTGCTATCAGCTGCCTCTCCACTCGTGGGTCATCTCTTCCCCAACATTTCACCCCTAAGCTCTCCCGGGGCTGTATTTTTGTGCTCACACCAGGCCAAGCACAATACCCCTGGGCTATAACGTAATTTGCCTGTGCTACCTCCTGTTGTGATTTCCAGGTGAGCCTGGAAATGGTAACCAGTTGCATCGAGAGGATTTAACAGAGGCCATGGGATGCAGAAAAGCACCATGACCCAGCCTTGGCACCAGGTTGCTGGGTAAAGCCAGTGTATGGGTGCCTGCTCCGCTTGGTCCTGCAGAACCTCTTCAGCTCTTGGCTCTGATAAACATGAAGTGATCTAAGAAAGCTTAGTTCTGATGAAAAATGAGTGCATGGAGTTACTGTCAGAGGTCCTGGGAGGCTGCTTTGCTGCCAAAAAGGGGAAAAGATAATCCAATACACGCAATAGAAAAGTGATGTCTGATCAAACTGAAACTGTGAGAGTGACCTTGCTGATGAAAAGGACTTGTATACATGGAGTTACAGACGAGTGAATGGCCAGTTAGGGGGAAATATTATTTGCCTGGGAAAGCTTAACATTTGAATAAGGAAAAAAGATTGCTGCTTATCTGTAGGAGATCACCATGCCCTGTTGACAGCACTGCTATGAATTTTTCTCTCTCCAAAGCTGCTTTTTTTCAGATCTGGCAAAAGGGAAACAAATGTGTAATTGTCTCCTGCAGAACCTCGAATCGCAGTTTCAGCACAAATATGTAGTAGTCCTAACAGGGGAGGAGAAAAATGTGATTGTTTGGAATGAATGTTTGGTCGTCTTTGAACACTATGGCATACTGTTTGCATCTTGGGCAAAGGGTTCTTGTGACTTCTAACTCATTGATAAAACTGACTTTAAATGCTTTTTAGCCATCAATGAAACTTTACGGGGTCATCTCAGAGCCTGGAGCCTATGGGAACAAAAAGCAAATTCCATGGGAATTTTGTGTAGAGATGCAGGGACCGACTGTTCAGCGCCAGCGTAGGTATTAATGCATCAAGGTACGCTCATTTCTGACCCATGAAAAAGCAACTTAAATTAATGAGAATACTCTGAGCTTTAAAATAGAACCATGCTTAACTACCTTCCTGGGGTATTATACGGCTGCCCCAGTGTTGGCTGAGGTTTGGTAACGCTGAAGTCAGCCTACTTGATGCATTCTGCCCTCTTAGCGGTTTGCAAGAGAATTTTGTGAGTGCCTCTGAATGCAGAATCCAGCTTGTAGATGTGTGGATGAAAGGCTCTGTATAAATGTCAGCCTTTATTATTGTTACAAATTTCCGGCTTCTGTTATTAAGACATTTTATATGGATCTTTGCCTGTCTCTCTGTCTGTGAGTTTGGATTAAATGCCTGCCACAAATCTCCCTGGCATCCCAGGGAGGGGATTGCTTTAACTTGGTGCTCTTCTAACCTTTCCTTCTGTTCAGGGAATAAACCTCCTTTAAAAAAATTACCTCATAAAACCGGAGTAAACTCTGAGCTCTTTGTTTTTCTCAGGTCTAACCTCCAGGAAGACCATAAATTCATTTATTCTATAAAATACAGAGAAGTAAATCTTCAGCATAATGTGTGGGGAATTAGCCACTTAACTCCCATTAACATTAATGGGAACTGAATATTTATTTACCCCACAGCACATAAATCTTTGCCTTGTAACTTCTACAGTTTCTAACTAAAACGTTTCCATTGTTCTAAGGATCATGGTTATCCTGCAGGAGTGTTTACTGGGTTGTCAGCCTATGGGAGATATATTGGATGTTTCAGTCCTTTCCCTTCAAGTAAGCTGTAAAATCTACTGGGGCTCTGTAACGTGAACTTTCTGAAACCTCTGTGTGATAAGCTCACATGATTCAAACCTCCTCTGCTTGGTGCTGGTCCCGGTCCCATCATTCCTGCTGGGAGCTGGCATCATTTGACATGAATAAACTGTTCTGACTGATAGACTCTTGGATGGATGGATGGATCTGGGGATGTTGGTGCTCTGACATGAGTCTCCACCTCTTCCATAATCTGTATTTCTTCATTTCCTCCTTCAAACCTGTGTTCTCATTGTAAGAGAATTTTACACTCAACTGTTTCTTGTCTACTTAAAGTCAAGACTAGCCAATCATCCAAACACCACATAACTCTGCTTTAAGGAGAAATTTCCTCTCGTGGGAGGGCCATAGCTCAACAAGACCTATTGGAGGCTTCACAGCTGGCAGTGGTACCTGGAAGACACTGAGATGCTCTCAGGATGGACCTTAACAAAGGTAGGAAGATCAAAACTGCCAGTCCCTGGCTGAAATCCAGGCTTTGTAATACTCCATGGCAAAACCCCCCACGACCTCCGTACACCAGGTTTAACTAGCAAATGAAACTACTTTTCCTCAAGCACTCTATAGAAAGCTATTGCTCTTATGTGTGGTTTATTTGAATTGCTCTGAAGAAGTTAATAAATCCTCCAAATTTCTAGTTAAAAATAAATAAGTAACAATGGAGGCAGGAAGGCTCCATCTTGCTTTCTATCGATTTATGAAGGATTTTAGAAATAAAGCCTTCCTCTGCACCTAAGTGAATTGGACAAAAAGCAATGGTCTTAAACTGCAGCTAGAGAGTTTTGGGCAAGACTTCAGCAAAAGCCTCCCAGGGGCAAGGGTTGAGAAGCACAGCTGTGGAGTCACAGGCTGCTGGCTCTGGAAACAGGCAAGGTAAACTGTGAGGAAGGACTGAGGTGGTCTAATCAAGGTTGGACAGCTGAAGAATAAGAGAAGAGTTGTTGCTTCAGACACTCCTCTCCAGTTCTGTCACTCTGATGGAGGAAAAGGAGATCCACCTGAGTTCAAGGTGGTTGGATTGAGCCTGTTTAGTCCTTTAAGACTTTGCAGTAAACTAAGAAAACATCCAATGCTGTCCTTCAATCAGCAAAGAATCTGAGTGTGGGGCAGAAATTACTGGGGAAGCTGTATTGAAAGAGCAGAAACCTTGGGCTAGGACTGGCCCATGGCTGAACCCATGTTGAGAGTCCTATAAAACCGTCGCAAGGAAGAATCCGTGTGGGAACCCACTCCCCAGGTACGTGTTTCCAAGGTAGCAGCTCTCTCCTTTCCTTCACTCTGTGTGGCTGTGATCCTGAGGAGCCACGCCGCATGCTGTGTAATGGGGAACCTGCCTTCCTTCCCCATTCTTGATATTTTTTGACTGAGCTGAGCACCCGCAGGCACTGCTCACAGCATCTCTCTCTCAGGGCAGTTCTACAGACAGCCCATAACTGAGCTAAGCACCTGAGCTGTCCATGATGCCTTTTTCAATGGCATATCAAGCCGATGGCTTTTATTATCCCAGCCAGCACACTCACTGCACCTGCCAGGTTCCTCCTGAGACCGAAATGAGAGCAACCTCAGTGTCTGTTTTCACAGCTCCAAAGCAGAGACAGGGATTTGCCAGGAAACCAGTTAGCAGCACTACACCATTTGTTGTGGATCCATTTCCTTTCCTGAAATCAAAGTATTTATTTTCAAGGCTCAGGGAACAGGATTCCAGTGTGAATTATGCCACTGTAAATGCACTGGACCCCTCGAGGCTATTAGCAGGAAGACTTCTGGTTCACACCAGCGCTTTGCTGCGCACTGATGCACACACATGAGAACCACATCCATCCCTGGAGCTTTCAGGCCACAGAGGCTGGATGCATGGTTAGGCTCAGGGGTGTGAGACCTAGGACATCTTTAAACATCAAATGGTTGTTGTTATTAGGTATTTTAAATGCCATAATCATAAGCAATGGGTAAACAGGCAAACCCCTGTGTTAGCAAGAGCAGGCCCAGGAGACAGCTTCGATTTCAGGTTTAGCTCCTGTGAAATGTATTTACCCAGGAAATGTTTACTCAGATCTTATTTACTTTTTGTTTTCTCAAATGTGGCACTACTCATCAAAACTGTAAAGAAGATCCAGCTGCAGTTCACTGCGAACACATACTATCACTATATGTTTCATAGTACCTCACATTTAGTGCACTCCTTCCTGAATGATCCATTAGCAAACCCTATATTGCGTTTCAGTCACTGAAATGTCAGTATCTCGAACCCAAGTTGCTTAACAATGCTCAGCATCTTCCTTCAAGAAGGGTAGAAGATGACCAAGGGGAAAAACTAAAGCAAAAGCCAGATAGACAATTACAATGACATGATCTTATCTCAAATGTTTCCTATGGAAAAGAACATGGTGTCTTCAATCATGAGAAAATGAGATTCTCAAGAAGGCTAACCCACATTTTGGCGCTCTAACCCTGGTCACAAAGGCTCCATCCAGCACAGTGGTCGCAGACAGCTCTTCCAGTTGCAGTGGGCCATGATCCATGCCATTCCCTGGAGAAAACAATAGTGCTCCTGGGCTGAACCACCACAGCATCCCTCTGCAGCATCCCCGTTTGCATGGCTGCACTGCTCTAGCCTGACCCAGCTTATACAAGCCAATTGAGTCCTAGCTGGTGGTGGCACGGCCGTATCACTGGCTTGATCATGTAGGGGTGTGGTTATGCTGTTGGGCAATATCCCCGACTAGTCAGACTCATGTATCCTCAACCAGTGGAGAAACAAATGTGGGTATCAGACATAACCATTTTTTTTCTTGTTGTTTTTTTCCCCATAAAATGCTGGAGGGGTTTCCAGCAATAGATAAAATCTTTTTTTTTTCTTTACAAAATTGAAATGCAACATTAGTTCCAGAGCTTGTTAGGTCCTGAAGACTGTAGGTGGGGTTGGGAAAATGACATTCTCAGCTCTTCGCCAGCAGCGAAGCTATTAGAGCATTTATAAATGTTATCCAGCTCAGGGCTGCTGCTTGTGCCATATTCCCAACAGCAAATGCAAGCAGCATCAGGATCCAACAGGTTCCCAAGAATAAGCCCAGCAATTCAACTAAAAATAAATACAAATTAAGCCATAAAAAGGAAAATGTCTGTAAGATTATCATCCTTACAGCTAGTTGGAATGCACTTGGGAAATATTTTTGTAGATCATTGCAAATAAAATATGTTTTACATAGAGAAAATGTTGCCAAAATATCATAAAATAGATTTATTAAGTAAAAAATTGAAATGGAAAAAGATAAAAAATGGAAATAACTTTTTCACATGGCTAGACAGGTTGCTTACAAATATTTTCTCTTTCTGTTGGAATCAACTAGTTGGTGTCTGGCCTAAGGTTGTGTTTTGCAACCTGCCAGACTGGGAGCTGTGAAAGTGGATAGCAAACATCAGGTATGAGATCCAAGGAATTTACCTGTTTGGAGTCTGCTAATCCTTCATTCATATGATGTTTTAATGACTCATGACCTTTACCATAACCCATCCTCTCCTAAAATTTCCATTGCTGGGATACTTATTCAGATTGTCTACATAGTATTTTGATCTGAATCATATTATATATCACTTCTGGTATGTGTCTGGCTAAGTGAAACTTTTCACACAGGATAGTAATGAGCATCACACATTGGTATTGTATCAACTTCACCAGTTTCTTGAATACCTGATCTTGGAGTATGAGTGGTAACAAACTAACAGCAGTTCCAAAACCTGAAAAAGTTTCCATTAATTTATCAGCTAACATTATCTGAATACTGATAAATTAGTAATTCCATATAGCACCCACAAGTAATTTTAAAAACCAGAGTGGGTAATGTGCTCAAAGTGTGAAGGGTAGTGCCCCTGCCACCAGCCTCTAATCTGGTTAGAGGTTTCTTTCTCATGCTGCTATGGGAAGATTCCTGAACATACTCTCACTGACTACTTGTGTAAGGGCAGATCAGGACCCCTGACTCCCTTCTGCTCCTGATTCTGAGCACAGTCAGCAGTGGCACTAAGCACCCCTTGCAAGCTGTGAAACCCCTCACAGGCATGGGCTCATTAGCAAGGACTGTAATTATCACAGAATCACAGAGTCATAGGGGTTGGAAGGGACCTCAAGAGATCATTGGGTCCAACTCCCCTGCCAAAGCAGCTCCCCAGCTCATACTGCACAGGTCGGCGTCCAGACGGGTCTTGAATATCTCCAGAGATGGAGACTCCACACCCCCCTGGGCAGCCTGTCCCAGGGCTCTGTCATCCTCACTGGGTAAACGTTCTTCCACATGTTGGTGCAGAACTTCCTGTGCTCTAACATTCAGCCATTGCCCCTTGTCCTGTCTCCACAGACCACTGAAAAGGGGCTGGCCATTTCCCCCTGCATCCCATACTTAGGATACTTATAAACATTAATAAGGTCCCTCCTTAGTCTTCTCTAGGCTGAACAGTCCCAGCTCACTCAGCCTTTCCTCACAGGGGGATGCTCCAGGCCCTTAATCATCTTCGTAGCCTCCTCTGGACTCTCTCCAGGAGATCCCTGTCTTTTTTATCCCCGGGAGCGCAGAACTGGACACAATACTCCAGGTGAGGCCTGACCAGGGCAGAGTAGAGGGGAAGGATCACCTCCTTTGACCTGCTGGCCACACTCCTCTTGATGTCCCCCAGGATCCCATTGGCTCTCTTAGCCCCCAGGTCACCCTGTTGGCTCATGGTCAACCTGTCATCTACTGGGACCCCCCAGGTCCTTCTCTGCAGAGCTCCTCTCCAGCAGGTCACCCCCAGCCTGTGCTGATTCCAGTGGTTATTCCTTCTCAGGTGCAAGACTCTACACTTGCTTTTGTTGAACCTAATCAGCACTCTCATTGTTATGATTAATGTGTTTGTTACACTATCATCTTACAGGCTTCCAGTCAGGTAAATGTCTCAGTGTCCGTTAAGGTGAATTCTTCCCTGGTTGCAAGCAGTTGTGTGGGCAAAGACACCTTGGGTGAGTTCTAAGTGCACAAAGGCTCAGAAGATAAAAACAAACTCTTGTCAGGTTTGGTGGACAACTGAATGAGAATGTGACTGGGAATTCATTAAAAATCCTGTCACACATGCCCAGTGCAGAGCCATGACTGGCTCTGGCTCTGTTGGAACAAAAAGGCCGAGTCTGAACTTTGCTGGAAAACTCCCTAAGGCCATTTCATTTACAAAAAGACCAAGCTTTTGAGAGTGTATAATTATCCTTCATCCCTGCCATCTTATCCTGCATTAAATTTAATCGCTCACAAAACTTGGCAACATTCTCACACCCATTTAAAGAAATTAAGTGGTTCTGTCATTTTTTAGCACTCTTGATATGAAAGTGTTTCAACTTTCACTCTGTGACAAGAGCCTCTGCCTCCTCCCCTTCCCCCCAAATATACATTTTTCCTGAGAGAACTGAGCTCAGAGGGAACAGATGGGCTAAAAATAGTTGATTTTGGCCAAGAGTGTTGAAAGTCACCAGTAGTTTCCAGTGCCTCTATTTTTAGAGGTGAGGGCTGACCACTTACTGGAAGTCACATTCCTTCACGTTTTCAGTGCTGGGTACCCCATATCCCCTTTTCTAAAGTAATAGATCAGGAACAACAGTCACCAAAGGGCTGTGGTGGTGGGATCCTCACCCTGGGCCTGGACCCTTCAGCATGCTCTGCTGTCCCAGCCCAGGAGAAGCTCCCTAGAATTGCTGCACGTAGGGTTGACCCACTGACTCGCTCATGTGCTGCTTCACCAAAAGAGCACCTGATGCAATCTGAATTTCCACTCTTCAGTCATTTGGTGGTGATTTTAGAGCAGGGTAGAGTCAAACCTGTTACCTGGAAATGAGTCTCCTAAAATATGAACCCAAGAGTCTTCCCCATGGTATGAGCTATCCATGCCCAGCCTGTACCAGGTAATTCATTAATGCTGTCTTACCTGGGAGATTGATTTGATACATCTTTTCCCAGTAATAGACTTTTTTTTTAATAGGCCATGAAGAGGACAAGTCATTTAAATACGTTTCAAAGATCAGAGATGAACGTTTGCTGCCCCTTTCAATAAATGCAGCATGTTAAGTATGACAGTGCAATTAGAGCTGGGGTGGAAATTCTGAGGTCTCTAAGTGAATACATTAACTTTGGCTTTTCATTGGCAGGCTGACTTTTTAACTGTGATATGCTGTTGATCCACCATGAAATCTGGTCATGTGCTTGGTAATTACGTGTTTTGTTGTTCTTCAAGTGAAAACAAATGGATTTGGGTGGAGAATGTTCAGAGGAAATTTGTTGCAATCAAGTAAAAATAAACTATTGTTACATGTGACAGTTAAAAATCCTAAAAAGGTTCATAAGAGCTGTATTTTCAAAGGTCCTGAGCACCTACAGCTCCTGTTTAATTCAGTGCTATGTACTGAACTTGACTGGACCCAACACAGCACTACATTAAATAAATGTTGGGTTTTACAGCCAGTGTGAAAGAGAATCATCTGTGAAGCAAAGGTCAACGAGGTCAGATTTTCTGCTGTATTTATTGGCAATAACCATCTGGAAAGAGAATGAGAGCATCTACAAATACCGGATTATAATGTTAATATAGTCCCTTATCGCCTTATAAACGATCTGTATCCTGACACGGGAAGTGAGCTTCAGTCCCAGATGAATTACGAATGAGTGACTCCCTTATATAAATAAAAGCAGGAGGATGGGCCCTGTCAAGCAGTCTGAGCACAAGAGGTGGAAGTAGGAGCCAGGAACTTATCTCAGCTTTGGAAAATGAACTGCTTTGGACTCTGGTCTAAAGCTCTGTTAATTAAGTGGGAGTCTTTCCAGCAACATCAGAGGACTTTATCACTCTTTATTAGGGCTACCATATGTCCACCTTTTTTTCTTACATTTGTCTTCTTTTTCTGCCCCCAGATGCCAGGTGCAGCCCACATCCAAGGTTCCCCACACCCTGAAGTGCAAACCTGTTTGGGTGTAGGGGTGGCTTTCATTTGCCATGGTGGGCAGATGCAGGATGCCAGTGGGTGCAAGTGCTGATGGACATGGGGAGGGGATGGAGGGTCAGGGCAGGACAAGAGATATCGTGGGTTCACAGAAGGACCCGTGCTGGGAAGGCTGATGAGGGGGAGAAGGGAGTATTTCGGGATAAGGAAATGGGGAAGACAAAAAGCAATTGGGGTGGGAAAGGTAAGAAAAGCAGATTTCTCTGGGAAGCAAAAAGGGATACAGGGTGGGTGTCCTTGGTTTCCTGCCCTGGCTTTTAATCCTTAGCTGGGGCTCTGAGAGAGGATTCCCACTGACTTTCCCAGGCTGCCACTTCTACTTCTCTGCCCCTTGTGCTGCCACCACCTCCCTGGGCTGGGGTAGAAGGTCACTCTGCTATGTGGTCTTGGAAAGGTCACCAGCTTCCTTGCTTCAATGTCCTACCAGTCTGGGGAGCTGTGAAGTTCACTTCATGTCTATAAAGACTTAAGGAGAAAATCATGTTGTGTTATTAAACTGCCCCCTTGGAACAACAGGAAAAAAGGCTTGAAGCCTGAACTTTGAGGAAAAATGTGTTGGAATAAAGTAGTTTAATAAAATTCTATTTGGAGGTAGTTTGTCCTGTCATAGCAGTGCAAGTGACTGAGAAAGCCTTGCTTCAGGTCCAGCTCCTTCTTCTCCTCAGGATGTCTGGCTGTGGTGTAAGAAGTTCATGGTAGGCTACTGTATGGTGGGAGAAGTCTAGATGAGTTCTAGGTGACTTTACCCCAGGTATGGGTGCACAGCACTCACCAACACCAGACAATGGTTCCTGCGGCTTTGCCCCCACTGCCATGTGGATGATGTCCCTGAGCATTGTACCCAGCCGGCTCTGCAGGATAGGACAGGGTTTCACATCCACTTTTCCCCACTGTGTGCCACTGTTCATGTCCCTCTTCTCTCCTACTCTTCAGGTCTTGGGCCAGATGTCCTATGACCTCATTCCTCCTCAAGAATTTCCAGTGTCATGGTTGAAGCTGAACTCTAAATGCACACGTCTGGAACTGGGGCTATTCTTTCCTTTGACAAATTGTTCAGACCTCACACCTCTACAGCTAAACAAATGTAATCCAAGCATCAGATCATAAAATCTTGGAAAAAATTTATTTGAAGTGCTGGCATGGCTTCTAGTAGTACACTGGGGGCAGCTCTCCTTTCACATGTCCCCAGAGGCATGTAAAGCATTTCACTCCTAGTAACTGAGCTATAAATGTAGGTCTCAAGCAGAGCATGCTCCGTGTTACAATGTGAAAAACCTGAGGGCTTTCGCTTTTTGTGCAGGAGATTATCAAAGCACCTTTAAAGGGAGCCAGATTTCCTGCCTCACCTTTCCTCTCCCATTGCTCTGACATCCACTCTTCAAGAAACCAAAAGGTGTCAAACTTTCTTCAACACGTACAAACGAGCCACACTGCCCCAGCAAACGTAGAGGAAAGACTTTGGTCTCTTGAGGACTTTCTGCTGGCTGCTTCCAGGCAGGTAGCAGCTCTCTGGCGACGGGGTTCTGCACTTGTGTTACCAGTAATACGGTGACGAAGACACACTGCTAACCATGGGCAGACAGGCTTGTTTCCCTAACCAGTTTATTCTCCACCGCTGTGAAACCCAATGTGCTGGGGCAAACGTGTCCCTTCATGTTTTAGGGGAAAGAATGTGATTTTGTAACTCACTAATCTGTGTTTCCCTCCAGTTACCAGCAGTGCACACATGGCCATGAAGGAGTAAGAGCTGAGGGGAGCCAGGATAACCATACAGGGCTGATCCTCATTTCTCAATCAGGTGTCCCAATTACCTGAACTGTTATTAATTAACTACAAGGAACAGTTTATTGAATGCAAACTTTTGGCTTGTCCTTGCAAATGTCCTTTGGAGTTTCAGATGTGAGGACTGATGGAGAGGGAGTGCTGATGCCAGGTCATGGGAGAAGTTAGTGGGTCTGAATGCAGGTCACCAAAGGTTCACCCCACCACTCCGATGCCAGGAACAACTGAAACACCAGCAGGTACCTGTTGTGAAATGTGCAGGTGTCAACACTTGCTTTGTTCTCTGAAGGGATGAAATTGGAAACTCTGTGGGTTTTGGGTTTTGGTTGGGTTTTTTTCCCCACAAACAATAAGGGAACGTTTTTCTTACCCTGAATGAACACCTGAGGTTATAGCATCCATCTCTCTCGGCATAGAAACCAGGGACTTATTTGCTTCCTCATCCATTCATTAGGGTACCAGTGAAAGGTTTTGTATTGTTTCAAAAAGAAAAAAACCTGGAAAATAACTTTCCATAGTGCAGGTGAGGGGCCTGGACACCAGACACTGTCCTGGATGTTCAGGACAGGAGAGACAGAAAGGGCTATGCTCCTGCTCTGCCTCCTTGCTGAGCAGTTTCACACCTTGTCTTGAGTTAAATTTAGCAAACCCAATACATTTGCACAGAAAGCTTCAGTTTGAATTAACTGCCATTTTCCAAGAGCACCAAACTCCAATTCACCAAAAGTCGCTGGTTACTTGGATATAACTGCCACTGGTTTGCTGGTGCTCATGACATAAGGCAGGATCAGACTCGGCAGTGGAAGGATAAATAATCAATTTTTGCCTGCCGGCGGAGCAAAATTTCAGGTTTTTGATGTGAAAAGGCACCTGAACAACTAGAAGGTGACATTCCTAGCACCGGAAAATCTGACTCTTAAGAGAGGGCACTGAGCTTGAAGGACCAAAGAGAGGTCACACTGCTCTTTTTTGTGGGAAGACAGTGGCTGCACCTGCCAGCCAGCTCATCCCTACGAACCCTGCTGAGGCGGGTGGATGGAGCTCGAGGATGTGCCAGTTCTTTTCTGTGAGGTGGCTTTCTGCCCGCTGCAATTATGGAAAGAGGAAAACAGCAGTTTTGTGAATAAAGCTGGCAGCCACCAATACAGCCTGAAGAAATAACCGTACCTTGGAGAAGCCTTTCTTTCTCTTTCTGGGCTGGGCTAAGCACTTTAAAGGACGTTAGCATTTGTGTAGGCACCTTCATTTCAAGATGCTCATTACTGATAAAAATCTATCCTGGTCCCTGTGCAGTCGCCAGCCTGTTCTGGTGTGAAATGTCTGAGATGCTGGTGTGGGAGGTTTGCCTGCTCTAGACACTTCTTAATCTGGAATGGTTGAAGGCTGGTTTCAACTCAGAAACATAAGGTTTAAAAATGCTTCTAGGATTCAACAGTAACCATTGTAACTCTGGACAAGTTTATTATCCTATATGGTTGCTGAATGTAGCTTAATTCTTGACCACAAAAGCTTCCTCTGACACTAAATTCTGACTTTTAATCAGGCTTCACAGGGAAAAAACCATCCTTGGATGGGTTCTGACTACGCTCCCTTTTACTGTGGCTGGATGCACAAAAACTTTGTTTAGTATGAAACATCAAGCACAGAACTCCTCAGTTCTGTGGATCATGTTGGCTTAAAAGCAGCATGAGCCATTATCCCCCCTGCCTGTATCTCAGTCATAACAGTACTTCTGTAGCCTCCCCAAGTCTTCCTCCCTGATTGCAGAGGTACGCTGAAGTCTCTTTGTAGCCATCACCGGGGTTACAAACTGAGCCCATACACTTTGAGCTCCTCTGCATCTTGTATTCTAGCAAGTACTTCTGCAGAGTGATGAGGCCATTGGCCACATCCCACACATCTCCCGACACCAGGGAAGTGAAGTAAAACACCATAAAGGAGTAATAATCCCCCACAGGCTGAGCCTGGAGGGGGAGGAACAGCCCTGAAGTTATTACTGCATATTGGCAACATCCTCATAAGAGTAAAGCCTCCTCCAGTGGGTTTATGAATAAATCAAATGCATGAACATTGACACCATGTGGTTTTTAAAAGCAGATCTTTGTTCAGTATGGTGAGACACTGTATTACCAGAGTTTTACAAACAGAAAAGACACAAATTCAGTCTTCTGGAGTAAGAGTCTTGACTCATACTGAGAAAAAGCCAATATTCATTTGGTGAGAGGTCCTAGAGGTTTTATCTATTGAAAACCAACAGAAAAAAAGATTCAAGAAGAGCAAAGGAATCTTTAAGAAGAGAGGATGAAATGAGAAGGAACAAAAAAGAATGTGGAAAGTTTTAAAGAGTTGGAAACAAAAGTTGCATAAAGGCTAAAGGAAAACTGCAGACAATAAAACCAGCATTCGTGCAAATGCTTTTCTGAAATTATGGCAGAAGGGGTAATGTGAAGAGGAACATTATGCAAAGAAAATAAACACTGTCAGAAAAAAAAAAAAAAAGGTGTATCCAGGTTAAGGCAATGTAAATAGCTTTCTGAGCTACACACACCCTTTGTGTCATTCGTTCCTTCTGAAGAAAAGTATTATATTTTAAAGTCAATAGATGTGTTTATCCAAGTCACTCCTTGCTCCTTTCACAAGGAAGGCTTTGGGGTTTTTAATTTTTGGTTCCAGACAGTCATTTTTCTTTGTCTCTTTTTCTTTGTCTCTTTTTCTTTCTCTTTTAGAAAAATGTAATACATTTTTCGTATTAAGAAAACAAGAGATTGAAAAATTACTTTTGGCACTTCCCATCCATGACCCATTTGCTGCTTATGTGAGGAAGAAAATGCAGAAGATGGTTCTTGCTGAGCCTGCAGCCCCTGCCAGATGTGAGCATAGAAAAGAACGGAGACTTTAGCCTATCTAAACCTACCCTTGCCCCAACGGCCTCATCGTGTCTGAACACAACCTGCAAGAACGTTTACCCCTGAAGCATCACCATGGCCACCTCCTGCAGTCCCTGCCACTTACTGCTGAATGTCATCCCCCTGAGTGCATGGCTGCTACCTGGAGAAGTATGGGCATCCCTGCCAGCACATGTCTCCCCACACAGCCAGCCCTGTGCCTGTGGAGATGAATGCTCCATAGGAGCCGCATCTCCTATTCTGGGAAAGTTTGTGTCTTGTCTGTTTGCAACATGTCGGGACTATATTGTCTCAGTATTTCCTGTGGCATAAACAGCAGCCAAAGGCAGCCCTGCCTGGGCACAGTGGGTACCACATCCCCTGTGCTCTTGGATAGGCCCTTCAGGTGGTTTTATCCTGCATCAGGAGGAGACAGGCTTTTGCCTTGCTCAAAACGGCTTGGCTGAACTGGTCCTCCCTTGTAGGAGCAGCACTTCTCCTATCACAACACCTTGTTTCCTTTTTGAATCTCTTCTCCAATGTACTTTATAAAATAAATTGTGCAACACTGATTACAGAATTCCTGATGTGGCCAGATGAGGGGAGCACTTATCTCCTTTGCTTTGTAACCCAGACCCCATCCGTACATTCTCCAGCTCTGTTTGACTGCCTTGCAGCTACTGTTGCCAGCAGGTCTGTTTCCTCTTTAGCTTCCCCGTGAAAATTTCCATCCAAAGCATATTTTGCATTTTTATTGGTCCTCCCCAGACATCTGGCCTTTCACCTATTGGCATTGAATCCATCTGCCCATCTCAGCAGAGCATGCAGAGTGCAGCACCTTCCCAGGCCACACCTCCCATGCATACCTGCATGTTTCCAGGTCACAGCCCATCACAGTCCCATGTTGCACGAGGAACAGCATCCCCTTCCCTGTGCCTGGACCGGGCTCTGTCCTGTGAACCATACAGCCACTCCCAAGTCTTCAACACTCCTGCCACAGCACAGCAAGGAGCCTCTTCATGCTTTCCTTCCCAAAAACGCCTCTCATTTATGTGGTGACCGCTACTGCCTGCTGCTCAGAGTGTATGTGGCCCCACTGGCACCCGCAGTGGGGATGGTGCACCCCTGGGGACCTTCATACTTGGAGGTGGCTCCAGCTCCCACCAGAAACAACAGAGACTTTGTTGAAGTGTGAGGCTGGGGCTCCGCATTAGCTACCCCACTCCTGGTCCTCTTCACTCAGCTGGAACTTCTTCCTTCCCTCAGTGAGGGAGTTTCCCTTCCATGGGAAGGGGATCACAGGGGGCTAAAGGGATGCACCAGAGCCCAAAGATTTTTCCGTTATGAATGAGCTCGCCCAAGGTTTTTCACTGGCCCTGGAAAAGTTCTGATCCACTTTGGCAAGGATTTTGGTTAAAAATCAAATGGAGTGAGGAGCAATGGAGAGATGGTGGAGGTGTGGGAAGAGCTCAGAGTGATGCCTTGGGTGTACTGGAGGCATGGTGGTGTCTGGAGACCCATGGGCCTGATCATACATTAACCTCTGCTGCAGGACCTGCTCCTCCACTGTGGCACGTGTAGCTCCAGCTGACATTAACAGGAGTCACATGTGCATCTGGACAGAATTACAGAGGCTGAAGCAATGCCTCGGCACATGGAAGCTCTCACCATTTCAGGGCCTACTCCTTTCTTTTTACACAACAAAGCAAAAATCCCCCCAGATTGTTCTTGTCCTGCTATTTTTCACAGATCCCAGTGCCATAGGCAGCCTCAGAGCAGTCCCCCAAAAAGGGTTTCTGCTTAGTTTGGATCATGAACAAGATGTCAGAGAAAATTATGCTGTAATCCTGGGAGATACAATAAAGCTGTCCCATAGGTTAGGCCCCCGCCAGTTGGAGGCAATTCTTAATGCAGATTTCACTCTGCAAGTGTCACACTTGCTACTTTTCCATGAATGATTCCTGATTTTCAATCGACCTTAGTCTTTAGGTTCATAAAACTTTGTTTTGCCTTGAAGTCTTTTGGCTGCATGGAGATTTCCCTGAAATAAAATAGGAAAGAGACCTCCCGAAAAGTGAATTCAGTAAGTTTTTGCACAGGGTGCGGCGTTGTTATCAAATGGTACATTTTGTGCTGCTTCTACTACCCAGGGGGATGTTCCTGTAGATAAGGTGCTATGTTTTAAGAAATACAGATCCAGCCTGTATTTCTGAAAGGCCTAAGCCCAAGCTTGTAAATGCTTCGGGACTCAACTCCTGTAAATACAGTCTTTATTTTTCCTGTTGTGTCTATTCAGACTGTGATTTTCAAAGGGACCCAGGGGAATTGCTGTACGAACAATAAGTCTGTTCTAGTTTCATTAAATGCCTCACTGAAGCCCTTTCCTGGGAGAGGAGATCACTCAGCCTGCTTTCCTACACACCAACCTGGGCCTATTTACACAAGCTGACAGACTACCTGATGGAGCCATTATTCTCTTTTCACATATAGTCTAAACTATTTCCTCTTGCTGGGCACTGAGTGGTTTTAAATCAAGATGTCTTAGTTCATGGAGGTTAGGAATAGTCTTATAAAACACTTTATTTCTTCCTTGCTCCTATGTAAATCTGTTTTATTGGACAATTGGAAAACATAACACTTGGCTTGTGTGGATAACCCCCCATGTGCTTCCAAATACAATATACAGTGGGGTTTTTTTTCAGAATAAACTTTTCATGAAAGCCTGCATCCAGGCTGAGCTATGACAGAGCAACCTGGCCTCCTCTTTGAAATCGCACCCAAAAAGCAATCTTCAGCCAGGAACTCTGCAGAAGGAGACACTCCAGGGCTGGAAGTCAGGGCACAGGTCAGGTTTTAAACCTGAAAATCCAGGTTAGACCAGTGCCCTAATCAATGGAAAAACCTTCAAGGGGTTTTAATAGTTCTCTGCTGCCTGCTCTGCTTTGTGAAAGGAGGTACCCAACCAGAAATTAACCCCTCATACCCCTATGCTAGTTCTTCTGCAATGTAGCCTCTTGCAGCGTGTCTCTGCCTTCCCTCCCAAATCCCTTCTGGAGTGCAGAGTTTGTTCTGGCTGGGAATTTGGTTTACAAGGATTAAAGAGACGCTGTGTGGTGGGCAGCGAGCCTCAACAAGCGTGGAGATAAAGGCAGCATTGGAGGTGGTATGGGCATAGTGTGAACTGGGAGCGCTGGGGGAATGGGCCAGCTGGGGACATGGGAGGAGGTTGCATATCCTAAATACACACACATTAATGATAAACGTACTGACCTCCACACTTTGAACAAGATGTGCTGGCCTGCTCCAAGCCCCCATCCCGTACATTGCAGCGTTTACCTCGCTCGAGGCTCTGCTGTGATACACTGCAACCATTATGCTCTGCAAAACTACTTGTCAGCTGCCCAATGGCTACACAAACAAGGCAGGAAAACACTGTTTGAATATTTAAAATCATCAACAGGCTCCTTTAAACTACTGGCTAATGCCTCTGCGTGACATTTAGTACTCTGCATTAAGAAAGAAATAGGTGAGTGAAACACCACCTCATTTTTACAGTCAGGCACTTATTGTCATTGTCCAAAGTTATTTTCATTTTATGCTACTGCATCAGAGGACACAAAAACTGGTAAGGATTTACTGCTGAATGCTAAGTCATACTTTATCTTGCTGTTTAAGGAGCTAATAATGTACTACAGAGAGCAGAGACCCAAGTGAAAGTTCGTATGTTACTGCCAAGTCCAAGCAATTTAGTTTTGCGACTCAGGCAGCGTAATTGTGAAATTGGCTTAGAACTCATTATGTTGTTTTA
This sequence comes from Zapornia atra, assembly GCA_013400835.1. Taxonomy (NCBI): domain Eukaryota; kingdom Metazoa; phylum Chordata; class Aves; order Gruiformes; family Rallidae; genus Zapornia; species Zapornia atra. Next base: position 96,726 of record VZTU01012186.1, read on the forward strand.
TTTTTATGTGTTGGTATGTTTAAATGCATGCTTGAGGTTGATTGCATTTGCCTTAAGACCCAAAGGTCCATCTCAGTTGCATATTGAAGATTTTCAGTGCAATCATTTGGGCTCCGAGCCTGTTTTTAGTGCTGAGAGCAGACATCCTCTCACAACTGTCTGTAAGGTTTGGACTGTAAGATGTTTAATGCATCAAAACACAATAAAAAGAAGAGGACATGGGGATCCTTAACACTGACACACTGTGGCTCTGCCCTGTCTAGCCACCCACCCACTCTTTGAGGAGGATAGAGGGTGAAAGGCATGTGGAAAGTATCTTAAATGAAGCTCCTGAAGGGACACAGACTATGGATTTAACCCAGTTTGTCTCCAAACCCAGAGACAAAAAAAGTGAGATTCCAAAACAATGAGGAGGGCAACAATTCTGTATCATTTTAGGGTGCTTTTTGCAAACCTCTGAGGCTACGTGCGGGTGCTGAGTGTTTCCAAGTGTAAATCTGATCGCAGGCTGCAGCCCATGTGGTGGATAAACAAGCTGTATTTTTAAACACAGTGTGAAATGTGGGGGCTGACGTGACCATTATCAGAGCCTCATGCATGAGTTATGAGACATCATAAAATATTTTCATATTGCAACAATGAAAGCTGAAGCTGCTCTGTGGTAGGCTTGCTTGACCTGATGGCTCACCCTTCGCTGGGTCTAGCAGGAGGGAGAAATGTTTCTCAAGAGCCGTACTTCTGAATGCTAAGCTGTTCTCTCATAAATATCTTACCACGAAAAAGCTTTCCTATGGAACAACTGATGAAGAATTGACACTTAAGACAATGCAGGTGACATTTGCAGCGATTTGGGGACATGCCACCGTGATTGTTGAGCAGCTAAACTGGCCACCTTAATTGGGCTGAAACAGAGTTGCGGTGTGAGTGCAAGGAGTTAGGTCACCTCCTTTTATTAGATAGTTAATTAATATATTTTATTCTGGAAATGAGCATTCCTAGGGGTTCTTCAGGCTAATGGCACAAAGCTGGATGGAGGTAACAAATACAGTCACTTCACCTCCTTCCACATAACCTGTCTCCACCAGACATCGTAACTCATCCTCTAAATTCATAATGCCACAAACTTCCTTTTCCTTGGATAGTTTATTTAATCTTAATTTATTTCATTGTATTCATTATATAAGTAAATATTCTTATTTGCATAGCCAAATTATATTATGTCGTCTGAGTTGGAGCCTGAATGTAGCTCTTAAGCATTTGGTCTCATTCCTTCCCATAATACTGATTTCCTAAGTGATCTTGAGCAAATTATCTGATTTTGCTGTGTTTCCCTGCTGCTGTGGAACATACTCTGCAAATACAGGAGGCTTAGATGCCTCTGAACTTCTGCAGACTCCTGGGAGAATCCTAGTCTGGGTCATTGCTCCAAGCAGATGTAAATGCTCCTTTTCATAAAGTGCGAAGTGGGGTGAGTGCAGAAGGAAAACCCAATGGTGCCATCACTGCTGCAAGCAGTGGGGCTGAAACACCCTGACCGATGAAGGAGAAGCAGGGGACCACATCTGTACGAGCATCTCAGGGGCATTTGGCACTCAGGCCAGCTGCGACCAGGCATTGGCTTGCGGACGTGGCTTGGATCCGACCAACTTGGAGCCGCGGCAGCTTGCGGCTGGGTCTGGAAGGGCCACCGGTGCAGACATACCCTTCCAAGCAGCCAGGCCAGCTCTGCGGTTTCTGGCACTGAAGAAACAACTTCAATGGCATGAACCCACGGGAAGAGCTGGACCTTGGAGGGTATTGCCGAGAGTCTAATTTGTCTTCCTGTCATGAGCATGAGGCTCAATTACTTTTCTCCCCCTTGCTCTATTTATTGAAGATTATGATACAAATGCTTGCAAATGGTTAAATATCCTGAAATCTTTTGGTTTGGTGGAAAATCCTTCCCTTCTTGTCTTCACAGCATTTTGCTTTGGGGACACATAGGCACAGTGAATTCATGTCTGTGGTGCCTTTGCATCGAGCTGATTCCAGTCAGCCTAATCACAAAGCTGGGCAAAGGAAAAACTGAATTTTCAAACTGATGACACATTTATACCAGAATTGTAACTTTATAATATTAATGTATCATTTAACTTACATGTATACTTTGGAATGTTTATAACTACTGTAAATCATAGGCAAGAGCGGCCAAGAGAGTGCCACACAACATTCCTAGTACAACTTGTAAAATAAATACAACAATCACAGAAGAACAACATTCCCTGTTACAAAGGGAAAAGCATAGCTGCTCTGCAGCAGATGGGAAATGTTCTCACTGCAATCTCCACCCAGCCCAGGCACACGCACAGGCAGTGGCGTGGCGTTCTCTCTGCGCTGTTCCCAGTGCTCCTGCTCGGGTTGTCCACAGAGATTTCAAAGGACGGAATGCCATCAAGCCAGCGTCAGGGAAGCGTTGTGTCGCTGGGGAGTGACACCACACATCTGTGAGCAATGCCGTGCAGCATCACTGTTCACTTCAGTATGACAGCCCAGATGCTGTGATGTAATTTTCCTCCCTCCCTGTATGGTGGCTGCTGAAGAGCCACCCCTGCGCAGCACCAGACTCTCTGACCTTGTCTTGAAAAGAATAAACCCCTACTGTTTCCTGACCCATAAAACTCCGTGGCTGATTTCTGACCTATTAACCTTCACTTTTTCTTTTAAGGTTTATAGTTCTTTTATGACTTGACCAGTGGACCGTAAAATACGCATTTAAATGCATTCAACTCAGATAACAATCTCATCATTAAAACAGCCTAGCTTCTTTGTTTGAACTTAATCACTCCCAAATTCTTCTGGATTCATCAGCATGCTTATGAATACCTGTTCTTTCTCCCTGAAGCTGGCAATATAACATGACTCAAGGACCTTCCATACTTAAAATATAGTAAAAAGGATTGAAAATCTGATTGAAAATTCCCCTCAACTTTAGAGCTAAATCTACAGAAAAATCAAATCCCAGATTGAATTCGGGACATCTTCAAACATTAGGAGTGAATCAGCTTCTGAGATTGAGGTGAAAGGATGGCTGCTTTTCTAGTTTTACTATGCTAAAAATACAGTTGAGCAGCAAGCACAATGCAGTAACATTGCACAGGCAGCAAAACGCCAAAATAACACCAAGGACTGGAGACTGTTTTAATGTACTTTCTGGTAAGTTATTTAACATGCTTTTGTTGGCAGGGCAGATGGTTTGGGGCTTTGGATCAGGCCTGGATTACTTAGAGCAGGCAGTAGGCAGTGCCTCTCACGTAATGGTTGTTCCCAAACACAGCCGAAAGCCAGTGTAATGGGACACTTGGTTCTGTTTCTCTTCTCTAGCACTGACACCACGAGTATCCCAGTGTGTCCTTATGTTTGGAAGGAAAAAAACTCACTGTTTCATAGCATCTGTGGATGCTGAACTGTGGTCCTGCTCTCACCAAGAGGTCCCAGCTGCCCCTGTCACCAGCAGGAAGGATGGGACCCAGTGCTCTCTCCTGGGCTGCAGAAGCCAAATGAGTTGTGTGGAAAGCGAAGCTGATGTCAGAAATGAGTTGGCAGAGCCCAGGGCAGGCAGAGTTTTGGCACTGTCATCTGCCAAGGGCAGGTGGAGAAGAGGAGCTGTGTCCAGCAGAATCAGCCCCCTCCGTCTGCTTGATGTTGCTGCACGGTAACTTCACCCTGGAAACCTGCCAGGTTAACGACTCAAAAAATGTGTTTCCTTTTCTCCCCAGTTGGATCATTTCTTGTTGGAGCCAACAATTGAAAGTTTTATTTTAACACGCTGCCTAATTTGTAATGGGCCCTGTCCATCATACACAGAAATGCTCATTTTTTTGAGTCAAATATGAGCTGTGCTCTTACACTTTCTCTGTGCAATCCTTGGCCTCTGCTTTTAAGAAACGTGACCCTGGGAGGTGTTTATAGAAGGCTAAATATAGGTTTATCTGTTCTAGTCTTTCCATGAAAGATCTTTTTCCTTCAACACATGGAGATTAAATACATGGGGCAATATTAGTTAACACTTAAGTTATGGCACACTGTGAAAAACGCCAGGAAATTCCGTTTTAAAGTTGACGTTCCAGTCCTAACTCCTGTTGACTTTATATTTCTTTTCTCTCAAAGGCATGAACTGAGGATAGGGTGTCACTTGAAGCTGAGTGACGCTGCTTCAGACAGGCGTTTGGAGAGACTCCTCGCATTAATCTCTTTAGGTGCTCTCTGCGGGTTCAGCCCGGTCGTGGTGGAAAGCAAGAGCAAAAATCCCGCTGTTCTCAGCAGCCCTGAACCTATTGAAAGCAATATCTGCGAGTGCAGTGCATTAACTCTGAGTTAAATAAAAGAAAATGAACCAAACTTGAGGGAATTTACGTCAGAGCAGCTGTTTGCATGCATCTTCTGCTGGTCTTAACTCTCACACTTTGGGCTTTCCTGTTAGCGTTTACAATAACTACATTGCATCATGGACCTAGTGTTTAATATTCCCTCTTTCAAAATATGAAGTTGCAGCTGACTCCCTGTATCCTTCTGGGATAAATGCAGAAAAAACTTTACTTAACAGCTGCTATATATTATTATTATTACCTATTACATCATATCTTATTACAGCTCTATTACAAGTTTCCCCTAAAATCTAATCACATTCTGAAATTGTTTACAGCGAAACTAGCAATGGGCTTGAGACGTAAAGTTCACATCCCAGCATGGGTCTGAACTTCCTTGCAGTTCAGATTTATTCAGATGCAGTGTTTAACTCTCTTGCTCCTGAAAGACAGGCAACTGCAAAATTTGGGTGTGCATCGCAGTGCTGCAGCTATGAACGTACGTCGGGAGCACCCGAGATGTGCCTGTTCAGAGGCATTGGAAGTGGTGGCAGCTGAGATAGGGGTTTATTTCTCTCTGTATGCTCTGAAGCTGGAAGGCAGAGAGATGAGGAGGGAAATTCTGGTCCCATGTATGGGAACAGCAAAGCTTTCATTAATTTCAGCATAGCCAAAATTTCACTCAAGCTGAAGAGATGGATAACAGATAGACAGATGGACAGAGACTCATTAACTCGTTTGAGCTCAGCTAGGTTTATTTCTTTAAAATGCAAGTGAGCACTGTGTGTCATCACGCCCATTTTGAGCTGCTGGGACCCTGACATGGACAAGGACAGAGGATTTGGAGTGGTTTGAGGCTCCCAAGATACAGAGTAAAGCTGTTCCGTGCTCAGATCTGCCCACTGAAAAGGGTCCAGAGCCTGGACGTCCAGGGGGAAGGAGCTTCACGATGCCCAAACTTCTCTTGCCTTCCCCTCCCACCCTCCAGCCTTGTGCAGACTGTGAAACAGCCCCTTGCAAGACAGCAATGGTGTTGCTGCAGGGAAGCACCCACACAGCTTCTCTTACAGGAGCAACTGCTGCTACTGTGAGGAAATCTTCACAGTATGGGTCCCTTAGCAGAAGTGCATGCTCATAAAGGTGGAATAAAAACAATCCAGGTCACCAGCTTCATCCACACACTGACATTTCTATAGGTCTTTGCTTTACAGCTATGATATTAAGTAGTTTGGCTAACTTTTGAGAAATGTTACTATTTTCTCGACAAAATGTCAAGTAAGTTTTCAGGGGGGAATACTTCATAACTGAAGTATGTTTTCCTAAGGGCAATAAACCACTAAGAAATTTACTTTTTTTCCCACTCAGTCTTTGAGCCAAAACTTTCACATGTTTTTCAAAGAAATAAAATTATAGGTGTTTTTCTGTAGTAGGGTGAAGTACCACCTGGGTGGCAGTGGTAGAAAGCTGGGCAAACTTTATAAATCTAGAAGGGGGAGATTGTTTTGGCATGACTTGGGGTTACAGCCTGGGTTTCCTATGCATAATTTTAAAAGGAATTGCTCAAAGCATGAGGAAACTCTTGCTGGTACACTCTGCCAGTGTACGACTCTTACCTCTTTAGACTCATGGAAGATTGCCATGGCTGAAGAGAGGAGTTTTTCAATGTAAGGAACAGTGGAGTTAAGAGTGAGACTAATTACTTCTGTAGCTGACAAACCCACACCCCATGCACATGCTGGCTTAAGAGACCAGAAGAATGTAGAGTTAATTGAAAAGAATGAGTTGGTCAAATCGGTTCCTGTTCTGAGGTCGAGGTGGGCTCCCATCGTCTGCTGGCCATCAGGAGGGAAGCACTGGACTGGCCTTTGGGACACATCCACTCTGCTCTCAGCACTGCAAGACCAGTCAGGGCATGTGGGGGTTTTATAACCGCTGCTAAGTAGCTGAGGGGCTGGAAATGAAATGGTCATTTCAATCGCTGGCATAGCAGTGCTCAGAATGTTTCTTTTTGAAATAATAGAGAAAATGAGTATTGGTTCACTGTACTTCAGAGAGGGAAGGTGAAGGACAAAGAAACTTTTGCTAAAATGTCTAACAGTGGTGCAAGACCCCTCAGAGTGAAGTGGTGCCTTGCTGGGCTGCCTGGCACCCTCACCCAGCAAGCCAGGGCCTGAGTAGTTTTTTTAAAATTAAAAACCAGGCAACATAAAGTCTCTCTCCTGGAAATCAAACAGAAGGAAAACTAAAGCTACAAAGGAAATCTCATTCTCTGGCCTGTTCTACGTGCTGGCTTCCTACATGCCGGGCTGAGGAAACTCTGAATCCCGTGGAAGAAATCCATGGAGAGGAAGCAACAGCCATCATACAGTATAAAAGATGGGGCTGGTTTTAATCAGGGCTGACTCTTCACAAATACAAATGGGAAAGGGAGGTTTGAGTGGGGCATAAGGCTAAGCCAATAAAGCCTTTTTTGAGACAAAATAAGGAGGGCGTATTTCAATCTGCCGCAGTGGAGAGAGACTTGAACAAACTAATGTGCCTAGGATGTACAAACATTGTCTGGCTCCCTGCAAGTGAACTTACGCTGCCTCCCCAGCTCACGGTGCGCAGCAGGCTCCTAATTTAGGAGCTCTGGGTAACCCTCATTGGAAGGTGAGTCTCTTTGACTACACAACCAGGCCAGATCTTAATTGAATTAGACATGTAAAATTATACAGTATGCAAGTCCACACTCCAGCATCCCCTCCTCACCCCCTCAACGTGACCATACATCATTTGTTTAGGAGCACCCTGGCATTTTTCAAACTTTACTAGGGGAGAAAATACCAGTTGTGGAACATCAAATTATTGAGAAAGGGGTGAACAAGGCAGTGTGTGGCTTTGCCTGCATACAGGATGGGGCCAGCTTTCCTCCTGGGGTGGCAGCTGGGGTCTCCTGCCTGAGCGGGGTAAAGGGTGTTTCTCATGATGCTGGTGAAAGTTTCCAGCAGATTTAAGTGCAGAGTTTTTAACAGTTCTCCTGCAACCAGCATCTATCAATAGCCTGTAAATTGCCACGCTTCTTTTCCTAAAATCCTGATGTATTCAGAGACTGGCTAACTAGGCTGGAAACAAGGGGCTGCTGGAGACAGACGGCAAAATTTCAGGAGAGCTTGATCTGATGATGGCCGTGTGGGGGGTTGGCACTAAATCATTCAGTGTTGCAGCACAAAGGCTAAAAAATTATTCCAGCAAGCTGTGTAAATGCCTTGGGTACCAGCTGATGTTAGGGCCAAGGGAAAAAACCCCACAGCTTTCTGGATTTCTGTAACAGATATTGGCAACACCTAGAGCAGAATCTTCCAAGACCACAATAAAATCTTCAGTGCTTTCAGGACTTTTTTCAGCATAAATCTGTGGTTTGTGTGGGTTGCTCCTTAGCGTCTTTCAAGTAACTAGCCTGCTGCTACACAAACATTTGGGGTATGCAGTGGCCTGTGTGGATGCTGCCTTGATTTATAGTAAATCCTGGGAAGAACTCCTATAGCACCTGAAAGCAATCTTTCAGCAACTCAAGGAAGTCGAGTTGACTTTTAATTCTCCAGTGCTCAGTAAGAAAGCAGGAAACCATTATAGAGATATATATATAAGTATATATGAGATACAGTAGGGCAAGGGAATTATGAAACCAGAGATATGTAAAGTGCAAGCTATTAAAATGCACCTATTACTGACTACTAAATGGCAGGTGAGATCTTTTCTGAGCATTGTGGTATATTATTGGAAATTTATTCCACATTTTGCAACACTGGCTGCTCCATTAACTGATCTCACTAGGAAAAAATCATCTCATAAAATAAATATGACCCCATGGCGTGTGCTAGCCTTTCAAGGACTGAAATCAGTTCCTAGAGATCAAACGGTTTTCATGAGCCTGGAATTTTAAGGTCTGCAGAGGGTGAATTTTGACATCAGTAATCTTAAATCGGGGTCAAAATTAGCACAAAATTTAGAAGGTTGATTAAAAAAAAAAATTCCACATTTGCTTGATAAATTATCTGAAAGATATATAATTATCTGTGCATGCAGAGATTTCAATAAAGTGAATTGCAACATTTCCCTGTGAGGAATTATATGCCACACTAAGGCATAGGTGATTAAAACCCAGGAAATTCATAAAGCCAAATAGAAAGTTAGTGATTACACAACTTTATATGATCAGTTTAGTAACTTACGTTTGTGTTGGACCAAATATACCAATGAATGTATTTTTCCCCCAGTGCCTAAGAATAAAGGGATCGGTTTCTCATAACGCAATCGCTGTTTGCTGAACTGGATTTGGAACAGATCTCCCTAAGTATAAGTCTTTTATTAAAAAAGAAATCATTAAAAAAGGATCAAATAGAAACTAGAACTCTTGCAGTGAAGTGGTGTTGCCTGTGATTTCCAGGACACAAGAGATCACCCCAGACTCCTCGGTGACTCTCTGGTTTGCCAGAGCCAAAATCTTGACTGAGAATGAAACAAATGAGGGATGCAAACAACTGGTTGTGCAGAAAAGTCACTGGTGTAAGACTGTTTCCTTCAAAGTAAATAACTTTCCCAATGGTTCATGGTTCTTCACTCCTGCAGCAAACAACTTTGAGCAATAAAAGAAAGGAATACCAAGTTGGTCTGGAATATTATTTTCATTCCTAGGAGTGAAGAATGGACTTAGCCAAAAGAAAAAAGACTAAATCTGTCCTGAAGGTAGGAGGAAAGTGTGCAAGTGACAAAAGCCAGTACCTCACCAGCTCTACGGCACAGCGTGCACACGCTGCCGAGAGAGAAATCGCAGATGTGATGTGAACCCAGCGTGCGGAAGGTGGGTTCTCAGAGCCCTCGAGGACACATCTGAACCTGAGCTTTGGTGCTGCTGAACCAAGCCATGTTCCCAGTCTGAGAAACTGCACTATATTCATTCCTATCATTAATCTTTCTCTGCATCTAATGTCCTAAGTGGTTTCTGAGGAGGTTTGGGTTGGTTCTTTTTCTCCCAAGACATACAGCTTTACACAGCACTATGGAAAACATTCATCCAGCAACACCAGTAATTGCAATTGTGGCTCACACAACTCCCACCCTTCCAGCCTCTACCTGCCACCACACAGAGGTAAGCGATACTTCCTCAGAGGCAGTGGCTCTCCAGAGTTACAGGTGCTTCTCTTCACCCTGGCAAGGAAATCCACAGTATAGTCTCTGTGACCCAGGTAATTTAAAACTAAGGTTTTGGGTTTTAGTGAGCTCAGGAGTCCAGCTCACATTTGAGCCTAGGTCCTGTGCGTGAAGAGCCAACTGGGGTCTGAAGGAGGGAGAACAAGGAAATGTAGGTGTAGGGGAACAGACACATGGTTGGAATCACCCCTTTGTTCACCCAAGGACCAAGGGATGCTCCCCACAGACCTGAGGACACCCTGCAGTGCTTCAGTTAAAGTGTTGTTGAAGGAGGGAGACTATTTGCTTTTATCCTTTGGGTAATTGCACTGAAACGATTTATCCAAATAAACATGGAAACCAGCTAATCGCTTCACCCTGAATAAAAAAATGCCTTGCATTGCTTCTTCCCTCTGTGAAACACGACATGTGGCCGGGTCATTTGGTTTTCCATCCAAAAACCCTGACCTCAAGTTCTGTTTTCTTAGGCACGCTTACATTTAATTAAAAGGAAACTATCAGACGTAAAAGTAACCCTCTTAGATATGCTATATCCAGTCCCAGGTTAGGCCTGTTCATGACTTCTCCATGTACAATTTCCTCCAGTATTCCACCCTAAACCAAGACCCGGAGTGATGCAACACCACTTTCAGCACAGAAGATAGGGTAATGCTGGCTTGACAAGTGAAATTAATTATTGCATTCCATTAATTTTGAGTCATGCACCCAGCCCATGGAAGCTAGGAGAACCTTGTGAAAAACAAACTCACTACATTGTACTGTAATATTATTTTTGGCCGGAGTTTCAGGCAGCCTGCTGAGGTCCTCCTGACCGGTTGAGCTGCGCAGCAGTTTCTCCATGAGCATCAGTAGAGCAGCTGCTGTCTTCAGAGAGAAGAAGAGAGGCTCCGTCTTCACCCGGGACTATAATAAGGACAGCAAGGGCCTCCATGGGATTTTTACAAGGGCCTCCGTGGGATTTTTAAATGTGAGAATGACCTGGGAGGGTGGTGATATTGGATCCTGACACTTCTGAGTGTTGAGCTACAATGACATATTTACTTGGAACTGCTAAGTGACTGCTTTGAGCATTTTCTGTGCAAAACTGAACTCCTGGAGCATGCCATAGGAATGGCTGTGGCAGTGAAGGGACTCTAATCCTCATGAGAACAAAGGGACCTCCATAAAGGCCCCATGACAACCATGTGAGATCTGCACCATAGCATCTGAAACCCCGCAGTAGCATCTTTCCACTTGTAAAGAGCAACGGCTTAGTGTGACTCAGAGCAGAAACACGGCCCATCCCAAATGCTGTATTAAAATTCTGAGCGTGAGTCAGCCCAGTTCCCTCTGGGGAACACAATTACTGTCAGCGAGCGTCTGCTAAACAAGGCCCCTCTCAGGGATCACGTCCATGGATCTCTCCCATGGGAACCGGTGCTGGAGACATCCGGGCACGGCGCTGGCCTGGCACCACGTCTGTAAGTCCGTGACTCATGGCAATGGCTGTCTTGCAGTACTGACTTTTATCAAACCAGAGGTGCTGATGCAGATCTACCAGACTTCTGGAGAATGGGATAAAGCAGAGCTTCCCAGACTGGCCTTGTGCTGGGACACAAAGATGGCTGGACCCCTTCTCCTTCAGTAGGGACAGTGGCTAAGCACCGAGGTGTCAGAACTAAGAGATAAGGCTTTTGCACCATCACAGCAGGGAGCAGACACCATGTCCATTGCCTGAAAGCCAGGGGAACACTCCCTGTGCTTTTCAGGCTTTTCCCTGGCAGACTGATCTGCGCTAGGCCTCTGCATTAACTGACTGCACTTACTTGGGTAAACAAAGTAAATGTTTTGCCCCAGCTGTACAACAGCACACACTCAGCAGTGCTCTGGGGCCTTTCCATATGTGCCGCCGGGTTGAGGAGACACGAGCCTTGCTCCTCTTGGAGAGCCAGGACATGCAACCAGTGTCTGCCCCAAGGCCACCCAGGAGCCTCCACACTCATCTCTTCCCTATGAATGTCAACAGAGCGCTTCCCACCCCACCTCTTTCCCTTATCACAAGTTTTCCATCTCTCTCTGACAGATAATGAAGCATGTAAGTGCTGCCTCATCTCCAGTATCTGTCTGGGCCATCAAAATTTTTCTCTGCAGTGAACGGAGGTGCTTTGACACAGTTCAGGTGGTGGATGTTTGCACGCTTCAGGCCAGTGGCACGCTCTGCTTCTGCCTCTCTTCCTGAGCAGCTTTCTGCTGTCAGGCTGCTCAATTTGTGTGGGAAGAGAAACGAGGAGAGTGGCGACAGAGATAAAATTAACTGCACAGGCAATCTAAAAAGCCTTTCACTGAGTGCAAGGACAAAGCGAGGAGGATTTATCAGTGGGAAGGCAGCAGTCATGAAAGACAGCAGAGTGATAAAGCTGAGGGGATGAGGATGAGCTCCATCTCCCCAGCACAGCCAGGCCTTGCTGCCCTGCCACCAGCTCCAGGCACTTGTCGCTGTCACTACTGGCGTTCCTCAAAGCAGCAAGAAGGGGGCACTGACCTGGGGATGTGGGTGGTTTGAAGGGACCCTGTTGATGTTGGTTTTCAGTTAAGAAATTTTCATTTTGTAGTATTATTTTAAGGAGAAAAATTCTGATTTCAACAGAGTCACAGCTTGCAGAAGACACAAACATCTTTGGTCCTGTTTCTTAATTTTTCAAGTATGAAAACTCTCTGCAATAATCTTCCTTGGAAATCACTGGCAGTTTGCATGACTCTGGCTGCTTTTCTCTGCTTGTCCTTGGAGGAAGAAGAAACAGAAGGACAATTTCAGAAAGAGAGCTTTCCTTCTGAGCAGCACAGCAGCTTCCCTTTGCTTTCAGTGCCCTGAAACAGGCTCTGAACTTTCAACTGTAGAAGATGCTACATTTGCATGCTGGTTCAGACCCTTGGGAGAAGCTGAAGTACCACGGTAAAGGCAAGTCAGCGCACGCAGGCATCGACTGCACATCAGCAGGATGCACAGATAAACTCTATCTTTTGTAGACAAACCTCCCATGGCACCAGAGTTAATGATACAAAAGTCTTCCTAATTTCTTGACTTTTCAGATGAGCATCTCAAACAAAGAACTCACATCTGGCTAAGTAAAATTGCACACATTGTCTCCCATGTGGCAGCCAAGAACCCAGACGACAAACCCAAGCCGCATGCATGACTAGAGCCCAGTTCTTCCCATCCCTGCATTAAGCATGGATCTGGCAACAGCCAGCCTGACAGCACAGCCCTGATAGGGAATTCAAAGTCATAGTAGGTCACTCACAGTAGGGAGCAACCTAGTCTTTCAGGTGCGAAAAGAGGGGTAGTAACTATTACGAGGCTCTGAGAATACCCATGGAAAACTAATCAGAAACATTTTGCAGAATCTCATTAAGTAAAATGAAATTTCATTTAAAATAGTTGATAGAGGTAGTTCTGCCTTTATGATATCATTTTAATTGCATCAAAATATTTCAGTTTGGTTAGAAAAGGCAACTTTAACAGTCTCAGTTGGAATAGTTCTGATTTCCTCCCTCCCCTCCCCTCCCCTCCCCTCCTTTCTTTTCCTTTTCCCTTTCTTTAACTTCAGTTTTCAATATGTCGAGAGAAATGCCATTTTCTGACCCAGAACTTTGGAAGCTCATGCTTTGTCCAGGGAGGAGCCAGAGCTACATTTACATTGGTAATTACAGACCTGTGACTGTCCCATCTGGGGATGGAGCAGGGTTTGTGCTGATGGATTTGGTAGACATTTCCATGCATGTTGTGCAAACCACTGCGGATAATAAACATGGGGAACCACCATGATGGAGTGAGTCCCTGTTCTCTGAGGACTCCACATAGATCTCTGCAGCGTCAGCAACCACCAGACAGTGCCCAGCTCTAATTAAGGCCTTGGAAGACTTTTGGGGGCATATGGTGGGATGTTTCTTAATGGTCCTTGCAGCAAAACCTCAGCCTCTGTCTTGGCAACCACTCACTCTTGACCGCCCACTGAAGTCAGTAGGAATTTAGCATGCAGAGGTCTTGTAAGGTCAAGGTTAATATGGATTTTGATCTATTTTGGTCCCACGTTTTGGGATGCTGGAGTCCAATGGGCACATAAAGGCTCTGTCATTGTCTGGGCTGTTGAGCACACATGTGTGAGGCAGCACTTCACCTCTTAAGATTCACAGAGGTGCCCACAGTGATAATGATGCTGACTCTGTTGTGGGTTAGAATCATATTACACTGATGGCAATAAACCTGGATGTCCTGGGATGCCAAACAATTCTGCAACAGCCTGTGAGAAACAAATCTTAGCCTGACAGATTTTTACCAGAGGACATGTTCTTGCAGAGAAAAATGAATGGTTATAAAGGCTCTGAAATAGATGGTATGTATTGTTTAGTTTTCAAAAGGGAGACAAACATAAACCACATTTTAAAACTTATCAGTTCAACACCATCCTTGATGCAAAATGCCGTGTTATATTTGTTAGCAGGTAGTTTTCTGGGATCACTCATCCAGGGACTGGGCATTTGGTGCAAACCTTTGACTGTAACAGTCTATCTTTTAGACTTCTTCCTCATGTATATCGAGCTTGAAAACACAGCTAATAAAGGCCAGATGGCTGCAGGCTCCTTCTCACACCCATCAAATTGATGGGAACATTCTGGAAGGAGTGGATTCTGCCTGAGTCTTTGCCTTGTGCATGACATGATGATAACCACATTTCAGCCTTTGCACTGTTTGGTCCTAACTCGATTCAAATGTTTCCTGGATTTCTAGCAAATGAATGAAGTGCAGCTCAAAAGAAAATATATCCAGCCTTTATTAGAAAAGGTTGTACTCATCACGAATCATCTAAATACCTTCTTTCTGACAGCGGGGAAATCCTTTTATTGCTGAGTTTGTTTGGAAAGATTTGGAATCGTTCATTATAAAATCGCATTCATCTCTGCCAGAACATATAGAAACCAGCCAAAGTCTGGCCCCACTCAAGTCCATGGGATTTTTTGAAGTTTATTTCAGTGTGATCAAGGTTTGGTGTGAAATGGCAGAACTACTGGGCAGAATACTTTAATCTGCAATACGGTAGCACACCATGTCTGCTAATGCAACCCACTGAAGCGTGCTCTCCAACACTGCAAAGACCTTGCAGTTAGGTTCTGTCTGATAAGAGTAATTAAGAAGACTAATTAATGCCAACATATAATTCTCTGGAATGCTGCAGATATCACAGGTATTGCACGATTGCACAGGATATTGCACAGGATTAGATACTGTCTCTGTTGGTAAATTCCTCATGGTTAGTAATCTCATCTTTTCTATTTAGTTTTTAATAAGGAGCTGCCTTCATTCTGAAGTCAGCTCTGTTTAAAGCTGCAAGAAAAAAGTAATTAAACCTGACAGGACTCACTTTCATGACATATACGTAGGCTATCTCATGACACAGAGACCTGGTCATGTTTTTCTTATAAGGAGCTGATTTATTTTCACCAAGTATCTCTACTAGAATCAGAGTTTTCCTGAGTTCCGTATTGCTTTGGCTAAGCGAGACCTGCTGCCTGTCTCTGGCTCTGTGCTCTGCAGCACTGCTGGCTGTACACCCTGGCTATGTTGACATGTAATGGTTTGAACATTTGACATTTATATGTAGCTGGCATTCATTTTGTTGCCTTCTTCTGGAACCATCTGGTTCCAGAAGAAACTCATAAACTTATCTTGAATCATGCAACCAGCAGACAGCAAACAGATAGAGCTGCAGGACTCTTGACAGCACATTTGTCACACTGCTGTGATAGCTGACACACACACTGCACTGCACTGTCTTCTCCTGTCGCTGTCATACAGACCAGCATTTTAAAACAAGGATTTGATTCTCTGCAGCGGTGGGAGTTTACAGTTTGCACTGACTCTGGCACATCCCTGTTTAGGCTGTTAGTCCCTGAAAACTCTGTGAGAACCAGCATATGCAACTGTGTCCCTGCATCTGGCATATGGCTACAAGTCACCTTGCCAAGCCGAGCTACAGGGGACAGCTCCAAAGCCCAGGATGTGAGCTGCGTTCCAAGCTTCGGAAGTATCAGGGGGCACATTGCAAGTCGCAGCCTTTCATGTTGCTCTGTAGAATAACTGATACATGAATGGAAAGTTTCTAACAGCAAAGTCTGTTGTTGCAAAGAAAGAAAGGTGAGCAGTTGCATTTTTCCTGGCTGTGATTTAGTTAGGAGGACAGTGGCTCCCCTGTCATTCCACTTACTTGTCCTTTCCTTTTTATTTCCAGTCCCTAAATCCCTGACACTGGTCTTGTGACACTGAAGCAAAGAGATCGCTTTTCTCAATAAATAGGAGAACTGAAAAAGGCAGGAAGGTCAGGCTATTAAATCCTAAAAACTTTTATTCACATACTATGTAATACCAATTTAACAAGAATCTTACTCTGTAATTAAATCCCCAAAACTCATCATATAACTAGTGCCTCTTCTTTCCAAATTAAACATTGCTTTTTCTATAATTGGATAATATTAGAGTATTACAGCAATCCAGGTTAACTTTTCATCATTGGAATTTGGTTTTCTTTTTAGCTTCCATAGATATGTACACAAACACGTTACACATTAATGCAAAAGAATGACTTTTACACTACAAAACTCAACAAATAATAGTATCTGTCACAGGAGGGCACCTGCCTCAAATTCTCACCTGGCTAAATATGCCAGAAAGGATAAGTACACACTTAAGATGACTAGAAATGCTTCCTTTCAATTCCAACTCAAAGTCTCTGCAAAAATGTTTTATTGGGTCTGTACCAGCCTCCTGAATCTTTAGGGGGGGGGGGGGGGG